>PVIW01000117.1:396679-793465 GCA_004026585.1 Noctilio leporinus
TCCACAAATCTCCTATCACAGAAGGGTGCTCAACTAAGGCAAGGAAGCAAAGCAGGTTAACCCAAGGAAAGAACAAAAATAAATAAATAAATAAAGAGCAAGCAAGAACAGACACCCAAAATGGGGAAAAAAAGAATCAGTCCATCACCAAAAGGAAAGGAAGAATCCCCAGAAAGAACACAAAATGAAACAGAGGCACATGGAATATCAGATAAGGTATGTTCCAAGGTCATAAATTTTATATTAATATTGCCCAGAAACATACTTTGGATCTATATTGTCTATATAGACAATCTATATAGATAATCTATATAAACAATATATTGTCACCTGGAATTATTACTAATAGAATTGGCCACCTAGATTTATAATACTTTAATAACTAATAATGAATAAAACAGGCATGTTGCATAACTGTCCCCTGACTTGGGTGTGAAAAGAATAACAAGGATCGCTACCCAAAAAGTGAAGACCAGAATTTTGGTAAAAGAAGAAAATGCTGTGAAAGCTGGAATATTGTGTGAGGATCATTTTTGCTAAGCCTTCTGACAAATTAGACAGGAAGTCAGGTGGGCAACAATGTTGGTCACATAGGAGGGTTATAGAGAGATTTCAGAGCTGCTATTCACTCCAATATCTAGGTTTCTTATCAACTCAGCCAATCTATGGAAGCTGAAACACACCCCCTCCTTGTCACCCGGGAATGATAGGTGATTTCCCTGGTTATGTGGAAGGAGTTGAGAAATTAACTTGCAGTAGACTAACTGCTCTGTCATTAACTGTGCAACTTTGAGAAAACTATTTTCTGGGCCTCAGATGGCTAATCTGTAAAATGAGGACATTGGACTGGTAACAGAACTTGAATTTACATATTAAGTATATGTAAATATTTTGCTATGCACTGTATATGGCTTATCTTATTTCATTCTCTGAAGTAGGTGCTATTACCTTCCTTTAACAGCTGAAAATATAGCTCAAAGAGGACAAAAATTATTTTGTGCACCGAAAGCATTTGATAAATATTTACTAAGCATCTACTGCATAACAGTCATCAAGAGTCAGGAAAGACAAAACAAGGAGTTAGGGGAAAACCCAAGAGAAAGGAGAGTCCTGGAGGGCAAGAGAAGAATGCAAATTGAGGAGGAGTGAGGGGGCACAATCTGGAAGAGCCCCCCGGTGTAGGAGTCTATCTTAGTCAGCCCAGGCTGCCATGTAGCAAAATGTCATAGACTGGGTGGCTTGAACAACAGATATGTATTTCTTACTGTTCTGGAGGCTGGAAGTTGAAGATCAGGGTGCCTGTGCCTGCATGACCTGTTTCTGGGGAGAGCCCTCCTCCAGGTTGCAAACTTCTGATTCTCACTGTGTCTTCACATGGCAGAGTGCAGAGGGAGGAAGCAGCCCTTTGGTGACTCTTATAAGAGCATTAACCCCATTCTTGGGGGTTCTAACCTCATGACTTCATCTAATCCTAATTACCTATCAGTACCACCACATTGGGGGTAATATTTTAACACAGGAATTTGGGAGTGTGAAATATAACTATTTGGGCCATAACAGAGCAATATCTAAAAGATGGAAGATGAGGATTTGAGTTGAAATCTGTCTAAGATCTTAGTCTTTCCTATGTACTGGATCAGTGCGCAAACATGCTGCTGTTTCCTCCGTTTTAACAAACAAACAAATGCCTTCTCCTGATCCCATTTTACCCAACTACTGCCCCATATTTTGCTTCTCCTCACAGCCCTTTTATGAGTTTCCTGAACTTGTTGTCTCCAAAGCCATGCCTCTTATTCTCCCTGAAATGCACCCCACCTAGGCTTCTGCCCCCATCAAGCTACTGGAGTCTTGTCATGGTCATCAAGGGGCCCCCAAGCTAAATCCAGTGGCCAGTTCTCACACCTCATCTTACTTGACTTAGCAGCATTTGACAGTTGATCTCTCGCTCCTCTTCAATTGCATTTTTGTGCCCTCCAGGACTCTCCTTTCTCTTGGGTTTTCCCCTTGAGTTCACCTTGGAACATACCTTATCTGATATTCCATGTGCCTCTGTTTCATTTTGTGTTCTTTCTGGGGATTCTTCCTTTCCTTTTGGTGATGGACTGATTCTTTTTTTCCCCATTTTGGGTGTCTGTTCTTGCTTGTTCTTTATTTATTTATTTATTTTTGTTCTTTCCTTGGGTTAACCTGCTTTGCTTCCTTGCCTTAGTTGAGCACCCTTCTGTGATAGGAGATTTGTGGAGTTCAATGTTACCGTCTCCCAGATTTTCTCCACTTGCTGTTCTTGGTGTGTCCTTTATTTGGGCTGTCTGGTTGTATTCTGGGCCTGCGGGCTTTTATCAGAAACAAAAGCAAAAACAAAAAACAAAAAACAAAAACAACAACAAACAACAACAACAAAAAACAACCAAAACTCCTTGTTTTCTCTTTATCAGGCTGATTTGCTAGTGCCTTCTCCTCTCCCCAGGCTGTTTGCAATATTCCAGGCCTCAGACCTTGGACATTTTTTTGTCTGTCTGCACTCATTCTCTTTGTGTGATAACAAGTTTCAAGATTTTTCATACCTTTTTTTATATACAAGACTCCCCAACTTCTTTGGTCCAACCCTCTCTTGCTGATTTCAAACTTGAGAAATAAGTTGCCCTTTGGGATCCACTTTGACATCTAATGGACATCCCAACTCAGCTTGCTCAAACACACACCCCTTTCCACCGACACCTTTCTACTTCAGCCTTCTCCTTCTTAGATGTTTGTAATTTTATCCTTCCCATTTCTGAAGCCAAAATGCTTGACTCATCGTTTATTCCACTCTTGCTTGCAAATTCCACACCCAATCCATTAGGAAATCCATTTGGCTTTACCTTCAAAATGTACCTAGAAACAGACTAATTTTCACCACTCCAGCTGCTACTACCCTGGTCCAAGCCATCACTAAATTAACTTGAGCATCTATCTGTGCTGGACTTAGTATCAATGCCAGGAATGTAGAGAGATAGGACACAGTGCCTGTCCACAGAAAGTAGCCTAGTGGGGAAGATAGATATTTGATAAGTGGTAAATGCTATGACAGAGACATGAAAATTCAGAGGAAATACAATCTTTATATCCCCTTCTGGCTCACGTGTTAAAGCTACTCATTTAAGCCTCTTAAACGAAACTGACCCACAATGCTCTAGGCAACCTAATGTCAATTCAAACAAGTCTCAGTTTTCATTCGTTGCTTCTAGGTCCAAATTTTGCTCTTAATACTCAATACCTATCTTTTCACCTGTTATCTTTGCCTCCTTCTTGGCATCATACTCTCACCCGTGAGCTTAGAGGTACAACTCGGAATTTCCAAGCATTGAAATTCAGTGTGTTTCCCAGGATGCAGCCTGTATTGGCCCCATTTCTCCTGGCGACTCTGGCTGATGGCTCACTGGACCAGCTCTTGCCCAAGGGACTCGGCCCCAGTGGTCTGGCTGGTGCTGAGTCCATAGAATGTGGTAGTGCTATTTGCTCTGATAACATCACAAATACCCACTGAACTGGTGCTTAATTCAAAACAATTGGCCTGGGCACCCTGTGTAGGAGAAATGGCTCTTTATCCATCCTTTCCATTTGCTTTTTACTGCTGTGCCTTAAGCCAGGCCTCTCTGTTCTTCTCTATTCTCTCCTAGCCAATCTTGTAGCTACCTTCCAGTTACATATTCATAAACCACTGCTTTGACCCCGTCACCCCAGCTAAAAGCCCCAAAGGCTTTATGACAGACCCCAGGTAACCCAAATCCATTAGCACTCAAGGCCCTCCATTCTGGCTTCTGCCTTCTCCCTTCTTATCTTCCAGCCACATGCCACATAGTCGTGGCCCTTCTGCTCATGGAGACCAGAACAAGCATGTGCTTTCTCACCTCTGTGCCTGAGACTGCATGGCTCATAGTATTTTCTCTCTTTGTGTCCCACATGGAGCCTTACACAAAGCATATTTTGAAAATCTATTGATTAGATTTGAAACCATGTCGATCATGAGTTACAAATAGAGAACAATCCTAGAATAAATGTAGGCACCTACTTCTGCAATACACCTTTGCAAAAGAAAAAGGGAAAAAGGAAAGGCTCAGGGTCTAAACAAGGAGTAGAAGCTGAAAAAGGGAGTTTTAAGTAGCGTGATATGTTGGTGGTAGCTGGGGTGGAGTTGTCAAGTTTGAGTCTCGTAGTCCATTCGGGAATAGGAGCAAGGCCTTAAACAGTCTTCTGCATAGAGCTGATCCCTTTTAGTAGAACATTCTGGAAAAATCCTGCCCACCTGTCAAGAGCTCTGGGTTAGCAAAAAAAAAAAAAAAATATATATATATATATATATATATATATATATATATATATATATATATCCCTTCCGAGAAACTGTAACCAAAAGCCTATTATAACTAAAGGGGTTATACCTATAGGGATGTAAAGTTCAAATTTATACTACCCAAGTGGCAGGGGCGTGCCCTGTGATTAAAACATCCTCACCTGGTAACAAGACCGGCAGAAGCAAATGCAAAACCTTTTTGGAGGCACACTTACAACACATGTTACACAGAAATCCCACAGTTAAACACCCTCGAACCTCAGCCCACAGTCCAAAATTACAAAACACACACGGAGACAATCTCACAGGGAACAACAGAAATAAACAAACTATAAGGCAGCAACAGAATCAGCAGAATTAGATCCCCAAGTGAGCAATATTTATAGTGGTTAGACCCAGGCCTGTCTTCCAGGATCATCCGTCAGCCTGGGGAATAATGTATGAACAGTGTCAGGCAATGCAGACAAATCCCAGTGTAAGAATGGCTTGTGTTCCATGAGGTAAGCTTGAATATGTGATTCATTTCAGAAAGCAGTGTACTACCCAGTAGATCACAAAAGCCTTTGGAACCCACAAGTCTGAACCTCTTGAGGACCCAGAGGCACAATTTCCAGCACAAATTTGTGCTCAATAAATACTGACTAAATGAATTTCTAAATGAATAAGGCAGTTAGATATGACCCCAGTCCCAGTCCTGCACAGCCTGGAAGGAAAGAGATACAGAAGAAGGAGGAGAAACAAACTTCATTTTCCCTCATGCACAAGTCCATGAGGGACGTGTCTGGAAAGCTTGTAAATGGATAGGTGCCATTTACATCAGGTACTTTTCCTCCTCCCTGCTGCTTCTGGAGCTTTCTCTACGGGTCCCAAACCCAGGCCTGCCTGAACTCTTCAAGGCTGTTCTACTCCCAAATGCCCCCCCCCCACCCCCACCCTAATTAACGCCCATTGCCTCAGTGCTGGCAATCTGAGAGCCCTGTCCTTGGGAAAGCACACAGACTGATATCAGGGGGGTTAGGGGCAGCCATTAATACCTCCTGAGATGCTGCAGCTCTAAGGGGTACTTGTTTCCCCACGTGAGCCTGGAACTGCATGACAAAGTGAAATGAATGCATTTCAGCTGTGTGGTCTGGGTGGCGCTGGAGCTAAAAATTTTTGCCCAGGCCCACTTTACTGAGAGTTCACCTTTGGGGCCACCTTCATTCATTCACTCATTCATTCAACACATGTGCATTGAATGTCTACCTCTGTTTACAGCCTGAGATGCAGTGATGAATAAGACTGAAAACAGCCATGCTCCCAAGTTTACATTTTAGGATGGGAGACAGGTAATAATAAAACCACATACATACATGGACAAAATAAATGCAGAAGGTGATAAATGCTACTTAAAAAAGAAAAAAGGGTCCCAGCTAGTGTGGCTCAATGCATTTAACATTTGGCCTGTGAATCAAAGGGCCACTGGTTCAGTTCCCAGTCAGGGTACTAGGCCAGGTCCCCAGTTAGGGGCATGCAAGAGGCAACCACACATTGATGTTTCTCTCCCTCTTTCTCTTTCTCTCTAAAAATAAATAAAATCTTTAAAAGTAAATTAAAAACAGGCCTTGGCTGGTGGCACAGTGGATAAGGTACCAGTCTGAAAACCCAAAAGTTGCAGGTTCGATTCCCCAGTCAGGGCACATAACCAGGTTGCAAACCAGGTCTCCAGTCAGGTCTGTGGCTGGAGAAAGGCAACCATACATTTATGCCTCTCTCCCTCTCCACCTCTCTCCCCTCCCCTCTCTCTAAAAATACTACATACAATCTTTCTAAATTAATTAATTAAAATAAAAGTAAATAAAAAACAAAAGAAGGAAAAGTGAGCAAGTCACGGTCCCTTCCTCCCATGTTTTACACCTTTTCTGCCACCTGTGTTGAACCCAGTTTGTTTGTTTTGGTTTGGTTTGTTTTAAGTTACAGTTCTCTTGATCTGCCTGTCTTGGTGGCTGGGTCCTACAGGCCTATGGAAGGGGAAGTGAGTATACAGAGGTGTCAAAATATTTGTAGAAATGTCTTACCTGCCACGATCATTGCTGCCACTCTGATTCCTTTATTGTTCACTCACACACATGGTATGTTCTTTCTCAAAAAAGAAAGAAGAAGAAAGGAAGAAAAAGAAAGTTCTTTCTCTTCATGAGTGTCAATGCTCTGCTTATCAAGGGACTCTCTCTACCCCACTGTTAATTTCAACATAGAAAGAAAATTTTCCCACGTGCAACCTTTCAAAACAAAGGCAGTGCTGGATCGGTGACCAAGGCAATGAATAAGCAGTCACACATAAAATGTGAGCTTGCATTCATTTCTGCCAGCAGCAGCCTGGGCTTCTTCCTGGGGACTGTTGACAAAGGAACCTGAGAAGGCAAAACCCCCTTAAACAACAAGAGGACGCTGAAGTGTGGTGACAGCATTCTGCTGGTGGTGGATGAGTGGACCCCTCCCTTCCAAGTCCTTAGAGAGAGCACTCAATCTGCCCACAGATCTCAGACACTGGAGCCGCACAAAGAAACCTGAAGGGGGCCTCCGGCCTACTCCTTCCTGTGGATACCTGTTCTCCAGACGAAGCCACCACGCGGAGCTCCTTATCCTCTCCGGTGTCTGGCAGCCCCAGGGCTTCGGAAGCCTCAACTGAACTAAGAGCTCTTGTTGCAGCTGCTTCCCTCTTATTTTGATCTCAACTTTGTGGAAGAAAAAGTCTTTTATACTTAAAAACTCATAATGAGGACAGCTTCAACTTTTCTCCTATGGAGAGAGAGAGAGAGAGAGAGAGAGAGAGAGAGAGAGAGAGAGAGATCATGTTTTCTAAAGGTTTTCCTTAAAGATTTTTTGATGTGTTAATGTTAATTCCAGGTCTTGTCTTATGTTTTGAGAATGGAAAGCAAATCAGTGTTTCTTGTGCCAGGACTTCCTTCCCCTGCCCCGCACCTCCCCTGGCCCAGCCCCACACAAATATGCTCGTTGAACACACGAGTTTGTTGGCCAATTCTGTTCTATATATTGTTCCCTCCTCTCCACCCCCCACACCTCTGCCCATCTCCAGGCTCTCATGGATCCCATTAGCACTAGAGCAATGAGTCTCCTAATAAATATCCATCTCTATAGTCTCATATCGTATTCTGGGGGGCGGGGAAATGTAGATCAAATATCAGGTTTCAGTGACTTTTCCTTTTTCTTGAATGTAGTATGGTAAATAGGATTAGGAGTGGGCAATGAAACTTTTTAATCCCAGTAGCCAAAATTCAAAAACAAAGGAAAATGCATAGGCAGTAAGATCTGATTTGATCAAAATCCTGCGATGATCACCTGCAATGATAAATGAATGCTGTCAGAGACCATTCCAATTCAGATGGGCATGTACAGAAAACTACATATTAATTACATACTAAAATGACAGAAAATAGAAATCATTCGTATTTCCTTTTACACTATATTTTACCAGTTGGAAAACAACTCTAGACCTTCTGGGACAATCATCACACATTTATGGTGTTTTCCCTGTGCAGGGCCACTGTGTTCCTGGCATATAGTATCTCATGAGGTTTCAGGCAGAATGTCAACAGTGACCCTAGTCTTCTGAAGGCTTGGCTTAGGCTGTAGGTCCACTTCCAAGCTCACCCATGAGGCTTAACAGGGGGCCTTAGTTTCTTTCTGGCTGATGGCTGGAAGCCTCAGTTTCTCATCAAATGGTCTTTTCTTATGACATAGTGGTTCTAGAGCAAGAGATCCAAGAGAGAGGCAGAATCCACAATGTCTCTTATGACCTAGGCTTCATGGTGTCATACCGTCACTTCTACCATATTCTATTGGTCACACAAATAGTGGGGGAGGGGACCACACAGGGTATAAATACCAGAAAACCAGGACCACCAGGGCCATTTGGAAGCTGGCTACCACAAGAAGTCATTAAGAGCGTAGACCCAGATTCAGATCCTGGCTCCATCATGTTTTAGCTGTACTACCATATGTAACTTATCTAACCTCACTGAGCCCTGCTTTTTACATCTGTAAAACATGTGGGTTGATGCTGAGCTTAATAATGATGATTTACAAAAAGCACTTGGCTTGTAGTACACATTTAATAACTGTTAGCTATTATTAAGGTGATCTCAGTTCACCGCTTCCTAAAGCCAGTGGCCTCAAAAGAGCTCCTGTAGAGCCTCCCGTGCTCTTGCCTGGCTTCTCTACCTGGGTACTCACTCTCAGAGATCGGTGTTTTTAGACCTTCTCATGCAGGGCCTCTGTCTTTATCTCCTTACTTTAATGTTCTGCTTTGAACAGTCAGTCTCAGGCTTTTCCAACAATATTCAGCTGTAATTCCATTCTTCCACATCCCAAAGATGTGAGTTAAATAATGTGTGCATCCTTCGATTCAAACTCCAAGTTTGGCTTGTTCATTCCATCCCATGTGTGGCCATCTCCTCGAGACCTCTGGGCCTCTCCCCCATTAGAATTGTTTCTGTGTCACTTCTATTAATTTATCAGCCTTGATCGCTTATTGTCAGGCCCAGGCTTGGTACCCAGGACTCCAAGACCAAGAAGACAGGGAAAATGTGCCCTATGGAACCTCAGGTTATTTCATATCATCATTATCCTATTTTCTTTGGATATATTTTCTCCTCTTCCTTGCTGGAAATATAGTTTTATCATTAAAAACCACCAATTATTGAGAACTATCTTCATGCCAGACTCTTGTTTATCTCTTCCTCCAATAATCTACTACCACCGAAGGAAAAAATAAAAATGCTAATTGGGATCCTAAACCTTCCAGTTTCTTATGTAAGACTTCAAGGTTATAAGTGATTCCTTCCAGAGTTCTTTAACTTTATCCTTTCTAGATGTTGGTTATTTCCTCCCCAACACCACTCTCTTAGCTCAGTCCCACTCTTTGCCTTTTTAATCCTGCTCTGGGCCCTGAGAGCCTAATCACGTTGAGAAGCATCATTGCAGTCCCTTTGCCTTCCCTTTGGGTTCCAAGAGAGGCATCATTTAGAGTTCAAAGGATAGCAGAAGACAAGATTGGAGTATTTCTTTCCTGATGCCTCTTTGCTTCTGTGCCCTGCCTCTGGCAATACTGTGAATGCTTTCTATTGATCAAGGCAATGGCTGCCAGACATCTTTATTGATCTGGATAAGGCCTCAGCCTTCTCAACACTAGATCCAGGTGGTCACTATCATTTGGAGCTGGAAAAAATGGGCAAAGCCTACTGTCCAGTGCAAGCAGTGGGAGGAAATGTCTTTGGAATTGCATACACCTAGGCTTGACTCTCAACTTTAGAACTCACCCAGCCTCAGTTTCTTTATTTTTAGACCCTCAGGTGGTTGTAAGGATATCTGTAAAGCATCTAGGATCTCTCCTAGTATAATAAATAGGCCATTTTCTTGAAGATTCAATAAGCATTTTTTAAAGTAACTTTAAATAGATAACAGAATCCCAAGGAAAGATAAGATCAATGTTTGGTTGGAAAAGATAGTATGTGAATATAACAAGGATAGAATTTTCTGTTTACAGGGGAAGAGCCTAAAGAACCTAGAAATTCTAGCTGTAGAGATGGCCCAGAAGGCAAGAAGACAGAGAAATGAGTCTGTGATTTCTAAAGATGAAAAGTGGTAATAAAGAATGACCAAGAAATGAAAGTATGACAAGTTTAAGAGAAAATGGCAAACTAGTTTCCTAAGTTCCTGGTAAAGTAGCTATAAATTAAATAAAATTCTTAAATGAGGTCTCCGCACCTTTCTGCAACTATTTGATTTTTAAAGAATTTTCTAATGAATCAACAGGCCCATAATACAGAGTAGCCATAAAGCAGTGCAATTGATACAAGAAGTCAAACATGAAGAAAATCAGTTTCAGCGTCAGAGCACATCCAGTTAGTGCTTGACTAATAAGGAGAATTAACATTTATTTATGTTTGCCAAATTCACCACAAACATGCTCTAAATGACTAGGACAGTAGAAAGAAAAAGGCCCGGAACTTAGAAGATTATGCATCTTAACTAACCAAGTAGCATTGATGGGACATAGTTTCCTCATCTGTAAAATGAGGGGACCATTTGACATGGATCAATGATGTATCAGTTAAAATGTTTTTTGCTCTATGAAAAATCTGGCTTATCATAGCTTAAATTATAAAGGAGTATGAAGGAACCATGGACATGGACAACAGGTGGGATTGGCTTTGGGGGGGAATAGGTGGGTGGGGACGAGAACAGAGGGGAGCGAAAAGGGGATGGATGTAATACAACAATTAAATTAAATTTTTAAAAATTATAAAGGAAATTTACAGGCTTGTGTAATTGAAAAGTCCAAAAAGATTTGAAAACCTCCAGGACTGGCTCAAACAATGTGACCAGGAACAAATTTCCCCCTCCTCTTCCTCAGTGTTGCCTCATCACCTCAGAGCGGATCGTTTCTGCAAAATGGCTTCCAGCTGTTCCCTGGGGTTGCATGCCTTCGTTAAAAGGTGGCACAAAGAGAAAATCTTAGTGGCAGTGTTATCAGCACAAGTCCTCAGATTTACTCTAACTACACCTTCTGAGGTCACATGCCCCTCCTTGAACCAATCATTGCGAGACGGGGTGGAATGTGATGATTGTCCAGGCGTGGGTCACATGGGGCTAGGTCCATTCCCACTGCTGGGTGTGGATTCAGCCTTCCATTAACAGCATTCATTCCCATGTGGAATCAGAACTGTTGGGAAGCGGGAAGTAGAGGAAGGATGGTGCCAAGTCAAGCGACACGTTTGTGGTCCATGGATTTCAAAGTTGGGGGTGGGGGGTGGGTTGAAAGGAAAACCCAGTATATAAAATATAAGTAAGCAGAGCTTCACAAGCTGTTATAGGAGAGGGGGGTTTAGAATCCTGCTTTAGTTGCTCCTAAGAGACCCGTTTAGAGACTTAGCGCTTCAGAAAGCAAGGATACAGCTAATGTCTGTGGGTCCATCCAGCGGTTGCTGTTGCTGAGTAGGAAAATAGCTATAGGACCACTTGGTGTTCGTGTCAACTGTCTCAGGCACGTCAGCGGGTCTCGTGATTTTTAGTCTGTACACAACTGTGTGAACTAGGTAGAACATTCATTTTATTTAAAAATATGCTTCATACTTACAGGCTTCCCCACATACAGACTTAACCAATACCCAGCTATCACTTTTCAAGCATACCAAAGTTTGCAACTGTTTACCCGAGTTTCTGATAAAGACCAGAGCACTGAAGCCGCCAGTCAGCACGAATCGCTGAGGAAGCGGATACATGGAGCTCTGGAGAAGGAGAATGAAAGCCGAACAAAACCAAGGCTTTCTTCAAATGAACAGTGATCAGAAATTGGGCCCCCTGAAAGACCCAGAGAATTCACAAAATACTATATTTACTTTGAAAGTCATTTGGAAAGCATTTCTACTTCCTTGAAAAGGTTGCGGCTTCCTTTAATGAGAGCTTTAGCACAAAAGCGGAAGTACCTTTTTTTTTTTTTTTAAAGATTTTATTTCATTATTTTTAGAAAGAGGGGAAGGGAAAGAGGCAGAGAAGGAGAGAGACATCAATGTATGGTTGCGTTTCACCTGCCTCCAGCTACAGAGCTGGCTGGAGACCTGGCTTGCAACCTGGTTATGTGCCCTGGCTGGGGAATCGAACCTGCGACCTTTGGGTTCTCAGGCCGGTACCTTACCCACTGTGCTACCAGCCAGGGCTCGGAAGTACTTTTTTAAAAAATGGTGTAATTTTAAATTGTGGGAAAATGTACAAAACGGTATCTTTACCGTCTTCACTCATTTTTAGTGAACATTTCAGTGACAGTAGGTGCATTCACAGTGTTGAGCAACCATCACTACTATCCATCTCCAAACTCCATATCTATAATCACTAACTCCTCTCCCAGCTCTTGGCAACCACCACTCTTACTTTCTGTCTCTATAGATTGGACTGTTCTAGGTACCTCATGTAAGTAGAATCATAGGGTATTTGTCTTTTTTATGATCGGTTTATTTTGTTTTGCATAATATCCTTAAGATTCCTGTCTGTTGTAGCATATGCAGAATTTCCTTCCTTTCTAAAGTTGAATTATATGTATATACCACATTTTTATTTATCTATTGATGGACAATTTTTATTTATCTATTGGGGTGGCCTCTGCTTTGGGGCTATTGTGAATAATGCTGCCATGAACATGGATGTATAAATATTTTTCTGAGACCTTGCTTTCAATTCTTTGGGGTGTCTACATATTGAGAAGGGAAATTGCTGGGTCCTATGGCTGAAGGTACCATACCTTTTATGGTACAGTTTTGTTTGTAAAACTCTTAATGTATATTTTAAAGTAGCAAATACTCACAGATAGACAATTCAGTGATTTCACTTTATAGTTTAACAATAGATATAAAAGAGAAAGGAACCAGACAAAACTTTGGGAAGATCAAGTGGCTTCTTTCCTATTCACAGAGATTTAGCTGTTAAGGGTTCAATTGTGTTCCAGGTTTGCATTTGTGTAGGTTTCCCAATCACAAGATCAAGTGTAAGGGATCCATAGTTGAACCCAGGTTTAACTCGGAGCACTGGCCCCAAGAAACAACGCTGTGCTTCAGGAGCGAAACAAAGAGGAACTTCTTCAGTGAGCAGGGAGGCTGCCACGTTCCCCAGATGTAGGCTAGTTTGCTTATCTAGCCCCCAGCCTTCCTTTTCAATCTGGACAGGACGCAATGGCGGTGGAAACATGTCTCCATTTCTTCCTCAATGGGGAAAAGAACATCTCCTTGTGAAGATGGCTTCACTATTTATATCAAAGGTTCCATTTAGTCACATTTAACTTCTACTAAGCAGTATTTCTTAAAGGGAGTTGGTGAGGTTGTTGCACGTACACCAGCTAGGAAAACAATCACGCTTTCAAACTGAGAAATGTGGTTTTGAAACTTTTCCCAATTCAATCGACTTTCCTGAAAAAAGAAAGCTAGTCTTCTGCTCACATAACTGTAACTCAAGTACAGGCCTCATATTGTGTCCCGGGTGGTGAGCAGCCAACACACAATAATTTGGTGTTGGGGCAGTTGGAGAGAAAGAGTTTGTATCTCTCTATAAAGAAGAAAGGCCACACTTTGGGTCAGAGCTATTCTACCCTGGATAAGCTGGGGAGTGTTTCAGATGTGGCAACCAAGACACTGTCTCGTTCACACACTCATTAATAGTATCATCTTTCATTAATTGAGTAACGGCAGATAATGAAAATTAATCAGACAAAACCCCTTTTGATATAGTCTTCAATGGTGAGGTCATAGACCATTGACTAGATGATGCTGTTTTCTCGAGAGACTTCTCTCTGGCTGTCAGTGCTATATGTTCCCAGGATGATTTGTGATTCAGGAACTAAGTTGGTTTTGTTGGAACAAACACTAAGACTACGAAATATCATCCAGAAAGTCTTTCAGGTGACTGAAGTCATTGCTACTTTAGACTCCCTTACCTAAACATTTCTATGTTGTCACCTTGTAATCTAGGCTCCTACCAAAGAATTAAGATTTCAGAGCATAAAGAATGAGTAGCTTCTTCTCTGCTCTGTCCCATCTTTTCCCTTTCCCCTCTTCCCAGGGACATCTTTGTCACCTGTCACGTTGCCACCACCCTATTGTGTATGTATGCCATTTATATATCATCACCATCTGTGGAGCCAAGATGGCTAAAAAGCATTCTTGTCTCTGGTTCTTTCGTCCTAGTGCAGTTGGAGTCAACCTATAGTGTGCCTAAGAATCTCTAGGGGAGACTTTTTTTTTATTATTATTTTTAATTCTTACCTGAGGCTATGTTTATTGATTTTAGAGAGAGGGGAACAGAGTAGGGAAGGAGAAGGAAACATCAATCAGTTCCTCCAATACACACCCTGACCAGGGATCGAACCTGCAACTTAAGTACATATGTGTCCTGATGAGGGATTGAACCCTCAGCCTTCTGGTGTACAAGATGACACTCCAACCAACTGAGCCACCTGGCCAAGGGCCCCAGGGAGACTGTTTTAAATGAAAATTCCAGGGACTCTGACTCACTAGGTTTAGAGTAGGGCCCAGGAATCTGCATTTTAATAACACTACAGGCAATTCTAGGTAGGTGGCCCGTTGACCTTATTCTAAGAAGCAGCGTCCCTGAGGATGACAGTTTAGCATCTCTGCCCTAGCTGGGAACTCAGTTTGGTTAAGAATGATGTGGATAAGTGTGGCAGTTCCCAGCTTTTCCCCAAAGCATCTGAGAGCCACCAAACATTTCCGTAAACACAATTGGCTGGATTATTTTCTGCGGTTACACATTGTGAGGAACTAATTCAGACAGTCAGGTCCAGTCACACCTCTTTGTGGCTCAGTGTGTTTAAGGGCGGAAGTTTCTGTTTTGGGTGTTCCACGGCTGCCGTGAATTGTGACTGACAGATTGGACAGGTCAAAATTCCAGGCCAAATACAAGCTGCCACAGAGCTCTGTGAGCTGGGAAATTGGTCAATCCCTCCCCTTTGGCCTCATTTTTCTCATGGGCCAGAGAACCATGTCTTACATGTTAGGAAGATAAATGAATAAAAAGCCACAGTGTCAAATGACATGTCACTCTTGAGATCCCTTGAGATCCAACAGGAAGACTTACAGCAAATATCTCTGTTGCCACAGTGAGGACTGCACTGTCTCCTTAAAAGCTCACCCACAAGAGAAAGAAAAAATCCAGTGTGAAGCACATTCTTTAAACCAGATAATCAACTAGACTTCTCCTCAGCCAATAGCACACTTACTCTTCACACCCCTTTGAAATACAGTAGTGGATTATATACGTTCCTTCAGATGACAGGGAACACAGATGCCACTTATCCTGGGGCGGCATCCACAGAAGGAAAGGCCTAAAAGAGAACCAGAACCTAGGGATCCCAACCCACACCCTTTCACTTTTGAAAATCATACACTGTGTTGCATACTTAAGTAATATGTGACTGAATCCTCCTCGTAAAATCATTGCAGATGAAGCTAACTTCCTCTTTGATCCTCTCCTGCAATTGTCTTACTCTTCCAGGAAGGATTCACTGCTTTCAGTTTGGTGAATATCCTTCGACACCTTGCTCTATGCAGACACCAAGAGTCTGTACCTCTAGAAAACATACAGCATAACTTTGTGTATATGTGTTTTGTGCATATGCTTTTAAATATATGTAGGATCCCCTCATATGCATTAATCTGAAGCTTGCTGTTTGCACTGAACAATGCATCTTAGAGGTTTGCTATTCCCTATAGACATAAATCTAATCTACTGGCTTTACCTGTGCTTAAACTTTGGCTCTCCCCCAGGGCTACCAGACATTCCCTCATTGGTGAGCTCTTCGATTGTATCCACTGTTTTGCTAAAACAAAAATGGTTTAGTGCACAGCCCTGCATATGCCTCCTGGGCACATGTGTGATGGTCTAAGGTAGATACTATAAAGTCCAGTTGCTGGGATGTGGAGTATGCACATTTTAATTTTTAATAGACATTACCCAAATAGATAGATTGCTTTACACTGGCGGTGTATGAGAGGATATATGCCCTCATCTTGACTAGTGATGTTATTATATATATATATATATTTTTAAATATATTTTATTGATTATGCTATCATAGTTGTCCTAGTTTTCCACCTTTGCCTCCTTCCTCCTGGTACCGCCATTCCCTCCAGCAATCTTCCTCCGCTTAGTTCATGTCCATGGGTCACGTGTGTAAGTTCTTTGGCTTCTGCATTTCCTATACTAGTCTTAACATCCCCCTGTCTATTTTGTATCTACCAATTATGTTTCATAATCCCTGTACCTTTTCCCCTTTTTTCCTTTCCCCCTTCTCCTTCCCAGCTGATAAACCTCCAAATGATCTCCATATCTACGACTCTGTTCCTGTTCTGGTTGTTTGTTTTTTTGTATATTTTGATTGTTTAGGTTTAGTTGTTGAAAGTTGTGAATTTGTTGCCATTTTAATGTTCAAAGTTTTCATCTTTTTCTTTTTCTTAAATAAGTTCCTTTAACATTTCATATCATAAGATCTTGGTGATGATGAACTCCTTTAACTTTACTTTCTCTGGGAAGCACTTTATCTGCCCTTCCAGTCTAAAGGATTGCTTTGCTAGATAGAATAATCAAGATTGTAGGACCTTGTTTTTCATCATTTTGAATACTTCTTGCCAGTCCCTTCTTGCCTGTGAAGTTTCTTTCTTTCTTTCTTTAAGATTTTATTCCATTATTTTCAGAAAGAGGGGAAGGGAGAGAGGCAGAGACGGAGAGAGACATCAATGTATGGTTGCTTTTCACCTGACTGCAGCCACAGATCTGACTGGAGACCTGGCTTGCAACCTGATTATATGCCCTGGCTGGGGAATCGAACCTGCGACCTTTGGGTTCGCAGGCCTGTGCCTTATCCACTGTGCTACCAGCCAGGGTGAAGTTTCTTTATAGAAATCAGTTGATAGTCTTATGGGAACTCCTTTGAAGGTAGCTCTCTGCTTTTCTCTTGCTGCTTTTAAGATTCTCTCTTTCTCTTTAACCTTTGGCACTTTAATTGTGATATGTCTTGATATGGTCTTCTTTGTGCCCAAGCGTTTGGGACGCTTTGTGCTTCCTCAATTTGTATGTCTATTTCCTTAGCCAAATTAAGGAAGTTTACTTTCATTATTTTTTCAAATAAGTTCTCAATTTCTTGCTTGCCCTCTTCTCCTTCTGGCACCCCTATAATTCAGATGTTGGTACATTTGGAGATGTCACAGGAGGTCCTTATACTATTCTCATTTTTAAAAATTCTTTTTTCTTCTTGCTGTTCAGGTTGAATGCTTATTTCTTTTTATGTTCTAAATCATTGATTTAAATCCTGCTTCCTCCCCTCCACCAATGGTTCCCTGTATATTTTTCTTTATTTCACTTAGTGTAACCTTCATTTTTTCCTTAATGTTGTTGTCATACTCCATGAGTTCTTTGAGCATCCTAATCACCAGTGTTTTGAACACTTCATCTGATAGGCTGGTTATCTTCGTTTCTCTTAGTTCTTTTTCTGGGGTTTTGTTCTGTTCTTTCGTTTGGGATATGGTCTGCTCAATTCAGCAGCCTTCCTGTGTTTGTTTCTGTATATTGGGTAGAACTGCTTTGACTCCCTGTCTTAGTAGCACGGCCTATTGTAGAAAAGGCACCTGTGAATTGTATGTGACTCTGTGTGTAGGGAGGGCTTGGAGAGGGACAATGCTACTGCCTGGCTTCTAGAGGTTTGCCCTACATTTGCCCAGTTGCCAATCACTTCACCCACTTCTTGTATGGTCCTGGCATGCTTCCAACTGCTGTCCTGGGGCTGAATCCAAGAGTGGCTGAGTTTGCGTACGTTCTAAGTCTCTGTAGCCCTTTAAGTCAAGTCTGCTGAAAATCTGGGGATTTCTTCTGCTACCCCCAACCCCCATTGGTTTTTACAGCCAGAAGTTAAGGAGATTTATTTATCTACCCAGCACTAGAACCCTGGGTTGTGCAGTCTGGCCTGGGGCTTGGAATCGCTTGCTCCCAAAGTATCCTTTGCTCTCAAGGTTTCCCTCCCAGTTTTTATCGACCATATATGAATGTGGGATCACCTGTTCCACCACTGCCACCGCCTCTCAATGCCACACCACACCTCCGTGCCTCTCTGCCCCTCTCCGCATCTGTCTCTCCTGCCTGTCTGGGTGAATGTGGCTTCTTTAAATCCTTGGCTGTTGGACTTCCATGCAGCTGGGTTTCCTGACAATTCTGGGCGTTACTTGTTTTGAGGTCTAGTTGTAATGCTTTCTGTGGTTGCTCAAGGAGGCGAAGTGTGTTTACCTCTGCCTCCACCTTGACCGTGAGTCTGCTATCATTATATATTTGTAAAATACCGCCAATCTGCTGGCAGGAAAAAAGCGTCTTGTTTCACTTAAATTTACATTTTCCAGTTGAGCATTAGTTTGTTTCTTGGCTTTTTGTTTCCTCTTTCATCATCTACTAGTCATCCACTCTTCATCCATTTTACATAGCGTCGCTTGATATTTTAAAATGGAATTTGGGGAGTTGTTTATACATTTCAAATCCTTTTTTTTTTTTTTTTTTTTGGTATTTACGCTGCAAATATTTTCTCCTGAGTTATTATTTGACTTTTAAAAATTATATATGATATCGTTGTGTGTTTTTTCAGTAAGAAGGTTTACATTTTGAGGTGGCCATACTTATTGATCTTTTCTTTTATGAATTTTGCATTTTTATATCCTGTTTATGAATGCCACCCCCAGGTTGTAAATGTGTCTTTTGTGTCTTTTCTCCCATTGTGAGCCCTGTATATTTCTCTGGCTCAGAGCACTGACTAAAACTGTGCACTCTCCATTAGCGACCAGGGGTAGTGGAAGAGCAAGGATATTGAGCAATGGTTGCCCCCTGTACCTCGACTTTCCATTGGATCCAACTGCAGGGTGGGGTTTTAGAAATAAGTTTCTAAGGCTGATTGAGAGGAGTAGCTTAGGTTGCAGCAAGAAGCTTTTGTGAGGGGCACCGCAAAACAAAAAGAAACATTCAAACTACAAAACCAGAAAGGGTATGCAATGGCTTTCTTTGGAGATGGTTACAATTCAGATCCAAATGCAATTGTTTAGGGCATTTACAGTAACTCCATACTTAGACAGGTTCAATCTGCTCAAGTTTCTGAACCATTCATTATGTAGGCATCATTGTCCAATGGAAATCTAATGTGAACTACATACTTTTAAATTTCTGGTAGCCACATTAAAATAAGTAAAAAGAAACAGGTAAATAGTTTTAGTGATTTAATCTAATATTTTTAAAAATATCATTTCAACATGTAGTTGATATAGCCTATTATTAACAAGGTATTGAAACAATTTTTTTTTGGTACTGAGTATTTGAAATTTACTGTGCATTTTATACTTATATCACATCTCAACGCAGATAACCATATTTCAGGCGCTCGCTAGTAATATATGTTTAGTGGCTACTATATTAAGTAGTGCAACCTTGAGGATTAAGACTGAAAATGCCCATGGTGAGTTGAGAGGCATCTTCTCTGTTTATATTTAACTGTTTAAGTGACCACAGTCCAAATTCTGAAGTCCACTCTTCACCTTCTCCTATAGTGCATTGTTTTTCCTATTGAATGTATATCATAGCTTCAACTGATCACACCTACTAATGTAGATTAATTTTCATAAAATAAAAGCAGTTTTGTTTGGATGTTGTGAGTGAAAACTTTTGGGAGGAAGAGACAATTAAGCTGAGACTTGGAGGGTGAGTAGGAATTAGCAAAGAGGTGGTTAGAGTGTCCAGGCTGAGAGATAAGCAGACATCAGATCCTGAGAGTGTACAAACTTTGTTGAGGAGGTTGGACTTGAATCTGAAGATGACAGGAGTCAAGAAACATTTGCCAGTAGAAAGTATGAGAGAAAGGCAAGACCAGAGACAAGGAAAGTAATGTAAAGTGCAGAATCTAGGTAAGAAATAATGAGGGTCTAAGCTAAGGGAATTCATTCATTCGTTCATTCATTCATTCATTCCATAAACACAGAATGCCTACAGGGTGCTAGAGTTGATGTTCTAGGTGCTGAAGATAAAACAGAAAACAAAACAGACAAAACTCCCTGCCCTCACAGCACTTCAATATACGTTGGGGCAAAGATTAGTAGATGGTGAGTAATGCAGAATGATCCTTTAGTTACTGATCTCAGCTGGTGAATGATGATGCCATTCTCTGAGATAGAGGTTCAGGAGGCAGAACAGGTTTGGGATGTTGGGTTCAGCTTATCTTATTGGCAAATGTTTAAGGTATTTTGGGTATACCTAAGTAGAGGTACATGTTAAGCAATTCAATATGCATATTTGGAGATCTGGGAGGGATATATAGATTTGGGATGGCCTATCAATAGTATTAAATCCCTGTAGTGAATGGGATAATCCTGGAAGGATGTGTAGAAGCAAGAATCACAAACTCAAAGGTTTTCAGTGGCTGGGCCATGTTGTGAATGTATGTGACTTGGGTCACATGTGAGACACAGAGAATGTTGGGTTCATGGATACCTGGAAAGGGTGTGCTCTGTCAAAGGCAGCCAGAATTGGCCTTTGACTACTTGTTTGCAATCTATTGACTTTTGGAATTGCTCTCTCTGCCTTATCTCTCATTTCTTACAAAGATCCTGTGGTAGGTAGCTAGCTGTTTATAAAAATCCACTTCTTTTGACACACTCACAGCACTTCCAGCCTCCCTACAAATGGCCACATGACTGGGTTTTTCTAGCCAGTGAGCAGAAATTCTCCAAGAAGAGGGTGTGGTCCCTCTGCCTCTCTTTTTCCCTCTGGCTGGGAAGATGGAGATGAGGTCTAGGGGGTTCTGGAGCCACAAGATGGAGGGAACCAGGGTCCTTGTATCATTTTCTGGAATAAAGCCACCTCTTAACCAGGATGCCTGCTTTTGACTATTATGTGAATGAAAATAAACTTTTGCTATATTTGAGCCATCATATGTGTTTGGCTTTGTTACTTTAGCCTAAGCTAATCAAACAAATACATTTCTAATCCAACAAATACCAAACTAGTCCTGAAGTGAGCTGTGTCAGGACAGGGACCATGCCTATCTAGTTTACTGCTGCATTCTCAATGTCTAGCCCGGGACCCAGCATGAAGTAGGTACTCAACAAAGCCAACTGTGTTTTATGGAGCAACTGCCAAGTGCCAGACACTAAATCTTTTATGTGTTGTATTTTATTTCATGTTCATGGCAACTCTATAGGGAAGATTCTCATATTCTCTTTTTTCCTAGATGAGCACATTAAAGCGTAGAAAGCTTCTAAGGGGTGTTCAAATCTAGGCAGGTAACCTCAGAACCCACACTCCACAACCCTGTGGATACCCACCTTAACACTTAAATGTATATAATTTCTCCCACCAAGTATACCTTCAGCCCCTTCTCTCTACTTATTAAAGTCCCATTTTCTTCAAGCTTCACAACTCCCCTTGTTAACTTTACCTGTTAATTAGCCCAGCAGGAATTTCATATATATCATTTCTACAACAGGAATTCCATGTATCTCTCTGCCTCTAGAAAGAAATTATAATGACCTTGAGGGTAGCATAACACCTTAGGTATCATTCATCATGGTGTTCCTTTAGAGACTGAGGAAGACCAAGAGCTTACTATGTGCCAGACACATTCTAGGCACAGGTGATTAGTATATAAATAAGATAGCCCTGGCTGGTAGCACAATGGATAAGGTGCTGGCCTGCGAACCCAAAGGTCGCAGGTTCGATTCCCCAGCCAGGGCACATAACAAGGTTGCAAACCAGGTCTCCAGTCAGGTCTGTGGCTGGAGGCAGGTGAAAAGCAACCATACATTGATGTTTCTCTCCCTCTCTGCCTCGCTGCCTTCCCCTCCTTCTGGAAATAATGAAATAAAATCTTAAAAAAAAAAAAAAAAATAGTTCACACTCTCAAAAAGTTAAGTCTTATTGAATAAGCAAACATGTAAAAATGCATTACAATACAATGTAACCTCTGCATTAAGAGAGGCAGGTCCCTGGCTGGTAGCACATTGGATAAGGAGACGGCCTACAAACCCAAAGATCACTGGTTCAATTCTCCAGCCCCTGCACTTAATCAGGTTGCAGGCCAGGTCTCCAGCTAGGTCCATAGCTGGGGGCAGGTGAAAGGCAACCATACATTGATGTTTCTCTCCCTCTCTGCCTCTCTCCCTTACCTTCTCTCTGGAAATAATAAAAAATAAAATATTAAAAAATATATTTTATTGGCCCTGGCTGGTGGTACAGTGGATAAGGTACCAGCCTGTGAACCCAAAGGTCACTGGTTTGATTTCCAGCCAGGGCACATAACCAGGTTGCAAGTCAGGTCTCTAGCCAGGTCCTTAGCTGGAGGCAGGTGAAAGGCAACCCATACATTGATGTTTCTCTCCCTCTCTGCCTCTCTCCCTCCCCCTCTCTCTAAAAAAATAATACCTTTAAAAATTTTTTATTAAAAGAAAAAGAAAAAAAAAAAAAAAAAAGAGGCAGAAGAAGAGCAAGGAACCAGTTCTTGGAGGAGGGAAGAGAGGATTGATTCTTAGAGCATGGGATTTTGAGTTGAACTCCTGAAGAATGACTAGGAGGTTTTCAGCCAAGAGGGATTCTGATTAGTGGGAAAACTTGTACAAAAGTATGATGCATCAAGATGCAGGTGCGCTGTTCTAGACGAGTGAGGTGTGTTGACCTACTGTAATGTAGGATTCATTCCTTCATCCATTTATTTATTCAACAGAGCAAACCTAGAATGTGCCAGGCACTGTGCTAAATGCAGAGGGTTCAAAAGTGAGCAAAACAGATATGATCTCTATCTACCCTTGTAGAACTTAAAATCCAGGAGGGATGGCAGCTGATAACAAAGTTCTAATAATCATTCATGAGAAAGGGAAAAAGGATATTCAGGCATAGGAGGGAGGAACTTGGGAGTGAGCTGGGCCAGATTATGAGATGCTTTCCTTACACACATACAACACACACACACACACACACACACACACACACACACACACCATGCTAGGAAGATGGACCCACCTCAATCCAGTCTGGCCTCGGAATCAGCATCCTATGGCTTCTCATTGCCCTTAGAATAGGTCCAAATATAGATGCATGGAATTAAAAGTCCTTCTTGATCCAACTCCTACTCACTCATTCTTAGCCACTCCCCCCACTTAACTCCTTGCAGCTTCAGTAACTGCCATGCCATTTTCATTCCTTGACTGCACACGTGGAATGCTGCCTACCTCCTTCCTTTCACCTGTTTTTCCTTTGGCAGGCTCATGGTGCTTCTGGTCTAACCTAAAATGCCACCTCATCAGGGAAGCCTTCCTTGACTCTTCCAGACTGGGTAGCATGCTACTCCAGCACCCCCTAGCACTTCAAGGTCTTCCTTAGATGACAGAAGACCCTGTCTGGGAAACATTGACTGTGCTCCCCACTGCATTGTGAGCTCCCTGGAGGCCAGAACTGTGATTTGTTCATCGCCAAATGCCCAACACCGTGCCTGGAGCCCATAGGTACTTAATAAATATTTACGGAGTGTATGAATAAAAGGGCTTCTTTCAGGAGGCAAAGGGGAGCCATCCAAGGACTTGAAGCAAGGGAGTGACCTTATCAGACTTGTGCTCACAAGGTTAAGCTGCAGGCAAGACGTGCTCACGGGGACCATCTTCACCAGAATCTTAGTAGGAAAAGATCAAATTTGCATTATGCTCTTGGTTCTCTTGAGCTGTGAAACTTGGCTCCCATCTCTTCTTCAGGTATTGGAAAATGCCAGAAACTGTCATGGTAATGACTCGGCTTTCCTTTATGTAATGTGGGATGTGGAAAAAGAGCTTGTGACTGGGGTGTGGGCCTCAAGCTCTAGGATGAAGAGTCCCGCTGCCAAGAAGGCTAAATATGGGGAACATATGACAGACACGACCCTGTGGAAACTGGGGGCAGCCTCTAACCATCCCCCTCCAGCCCAGACCATTCCATGGTCATGCACTGCATAACCGATGCTTCAGTTGACAATGGGCTGCCTTTGTGTATAACAGTGGTCCCGTAAGATTATTACGGAGCTAAAAACTCCCTGCCACCTTGTGACCTTGTAGCCATTACTCATATGTTTGTGGTGATGCTAGTGTGAGCAAACCTACTGCACTGCCAGTCGTATAAAAGTATAGCACACATTAATGATGCCCCGTACATGATACTTGATGATGATAATGAACAACTATGTGACTTATTTATGTACGTACTATACTTTTTTCATGATGTTATAGCATACTCTTTCTACTTATTTTAAAAAAAGTTTGCTTTAAAACAGTATGCTGTGTTACGACAGCAGCTTCATACAGCATGTGTTTACCAAGTCTCTTGATCATATCGTTTTCTCTTGCGCTTGTTTTACTTCCATGTTGTCTTACGAATTTAGTGTAGCTTAAGTGTACAGTGTTCATAAAATCTGCAGCAGTGTACAGTGTTGACCTTGAAAAGAAACAAGGACTTCATGTGGTGAATTGGGCAGAAATGTGTCATCAGAGTGTAGCGGCCATTGCTGACAGGGCCCTGTCACCCACACTGCATTTCAGGCGAAAGCCATAGATCGAACCACCAGCCTCCTGCACTGTCTGTGTTCTTAACCTGTGAGCCAACCCTTATAAAGGTGTTCCTGAGATCAACCAAAGGGCTGAGGCCTGCTCTGTCCAATCAGAATGACAGAGCTATATCCTTAGTTGGATCTTTATTGACCAATCAGAGCAGCTCCATAATGACTAATCATAATTCATGACTCCAACTGATCAGGACAGTGCTATTTGAACCAATCAGATTTGGATTCCTTATTTGCATAAAAATGGATCAATCAGGGACCAAGTCAGGCTGGGATTTTTTTTTTTTCCCCCAGCTGTCTTTGGGAGAGCATTTTCAGTTTTCATCAGAGGCTACATTTCCCAGTTTACAAACTGTTCGCCTGCATCGTTTATCCTTTTACTTATCGCACCTCAGATTGGTGACTCCTGTTGGAACTGAATTGATGGCAGCCACTTTTTATTGACCACAGAAATGCCCTAAGCCTTCTTAGCCCTCATTACCCACTCACTCAGTGACTCGCCCACCGCAACTTCTAGTCCTGCATGCTCCGTTCATGGTAAGTGCCCTATACAGATATACCATTTAAAAAATCTTTTCTATCTTATTCTTACTGTACCTTTTCTATATTTAGGTGCACAAACACCACTTATACAATTACAGTAACATGCTATACAGGTTTGTAGCTAGGGACAATAAGCTATACTATACAGCCTAGGAGTACGGAAGGCTATACAATCCAGGATGGCATAAGTGCGCTCTATGAGGTTCCTACAACCATGAAATTGGCCAAGGACGCATTTCTCAGAACATACCCCTGTCCTTTGCATGACGGTGTATTTACACCTGTTCACAAAGTGAACTGCCACAACTTGTTCTTCTTAAATATGCAAATACTGCTTCCCAGTAGGAAGCCTGGAAGGCCCTCCACTAGTAGGCAGCGCTTACCGCTCCCACCTGGAGGCCACAAGCTGTTGCAGAGCCTCTGTTATAGACACGGCGGGCCTTGGGGTTTCCGGGTCTGGGCAGGGGACATTCCCCAGAGGGCGCTGCCTCCAAGTACCAGAAACCAGGTCTGGGAGCGCGGGAAACTCAGGTCATCGTTCGACCAGCGAGCCCTAGACTCAAGGAGCCAGTGCGCCGCGGGGAGACGCCAAGCTGATCCCTGACTAGGCACGGGCTCCAGGCTCTGCAGCGGAGGGGATTTGGAATCCGGCCGCGAGCCCACGCACAATCCAGCGGCGAGTTTGGGGAAGTGGACGAAACCCCCTACACCGACAGCACCGCAGAGGGGCGGGTCTGGGAGCCGCACCTCCGGGATCCCGCGGCAACTCCAGGCGCTTGGGGCGGGAGAGGGAGGAGCGATGGGGGAGGAGCAAAACCCCGAGGTCCCAGCAACCTTGCGCAGAGCCAGAGCGGCGGGAGCCCGAACCCGGGTGCGCTGCTCTGGGACCGCGCGCCGTCCGGGCGGATCCCAAGCGCGGTGGCTCCAGCCCACGTCCGCGCTCGCCCCTACACCCAGCTGAGGAAAAGGGCCAGTGCTGACAGGGGCGAGGGTCTCGGGCTTCTATCTTATCCCAGAGCTGCCAGGCTTCCTGCTGTCCCCACTGCCCCAAGCGGGCCCCGACCCGCCACCTGCACCCGTACTACACCATGGATCATTCCGAGAAGAAGATACCGGTGTGGATCTGCCAGGAGGAGAAACTGGTGTCGGGGCTCTCTCGTCGCACCACTTGCTCGGACGTGGTGCGGGTGCTTTTGGAAGACGGCTGCCGGCGACGGCGGAAACAGCGGCGTGGCCGGCGGCGGGGGGCGGTCAGCGGCCCGCCAGGCCCAGGGGAGCTCCCTGAAGCCCTAGAGGAGGACGAGGAGGAGGAGGAGGAGGAGACCCTGCCGCCAGGCTTGCTGTGCGGGCCCCCGCAGTGCTATTGCATCGTGGAGAAGTGGCGGGGCTTTGAGCGCATTCTGCCCAACAAGACACGCATTTTGCGCCTTTGGGCGGCCTGGGGCGAAGAGCAGGACAATGTGCGCTTCGTGCTGGTGCGCAGCGAGGCCTCGCTACCCAATACGGGTCCGCGCAGTGCCGAAGCGCGCGTGGTGCTCAGCCGCGAGCGCCCCTGCTCGGCCCGGGGGGTCCCGCCAAGGCCCAGCTTGGCCCTGACCCAGGAGAAGCAGCGGCGGGTGGTGCGCAAGGCCTTTCGCAAGCTGGCGAAGCTCAACCGCCGGCGCCAGCAACAGCTGTCGTTGCCCTGTTCCTCCACTTCGTCGTCCACCTCTTCCTCCTGCTCGTCGCAGCACGCCGCGGAGAGCGCGTCGGTGGAGCGCATGGAGACGCTGGTGCATCTGGTGCTTTCCCAGGACCATACCATCCGTCAGCAGGTGCAGCGGCTCCGGGAACTGGACCGCGAAATCGATCGTTACGAGGCCAAGGTGCACCTGGACCGCATGCGGCGTCACGGAGTCAACTACGTGCAGGACACCTACTTGGTGGGCTCAGGCCTCGAGCTTGATGGGCCCAGCCCGGGAGAGGAGCTGGCGGCGGCGGCGGCGGCGCCCCTGGACGGCGAGGCGCGGGCAGAGGCGCTGGAAGAGCTGGCCCAGCGCTGTGACGACCTGCTGCGGCTGCAGGAGCAGCGAGCCCAGCAGGAGGAGTTGCTGGAGAGCCTGTCGGCGGAGATTCAGGAGGAGCTGAACCAGAGGTGGATGCGGCGGCGCCAGGAGGAGGTCGCCGCTCGGGAGGAGGCTCCGGAGCCCGACCACAGCCCCGACAGCGAGCTGCTGCTGGAGCAGGAGCGGGTCAGGACTCAGCTCAGCACCAGCCTCTACATTGGGCTCCGGCTCAACACGGACCTGGAGGCCGTCAAGTCGGACTTGGATTACAGCCAGCAGCGGTGGGATAGCAAAGAGCGGGAGCTGCAGGGTCTTCTCCAGACTCTGCACACGTTGGAGTTGACGGTAGCCCCTGAAGGGACTACGGGGTCCGGCGGACCGCAGGAGCCACGGCCTCAGGCCCGCGCTGAGGTGTGGGTGGACCAGGCCCTCGGACTGGCCAAAACCTGTCCTGGCAACGATGAGGACTCAGACACCGGGCTGAGCTCTATGCACAGCCAGGATTCAGACTCAGTGCCTGTGTGCGAATCCCTTGTATAGGAGGAGCAGGGCTGGAGAGAGACCGAAGCTTTCCCCTTCCTTGTAGCAAGCCCCGGTCTGGCTAACACCAGACTCGCAGTGGTCCCGAAGCTCCTGCCCGGCCGCAGCGCCCGGCTGGGCCGGGAAGGGCCCAGGACGCCTGCCTGGCAGCGGCGCTCCTCTGACTGGGGGTGAGTGTGGAGGAGGGTGCAGCACGAGAAAGCCGTTTCTCCAACCCAGGCTCTTTTAGGGAATGGAGGGAGGGAAGAGGTGAGAACCCTTATGTTAGAAAACTAACAGCCCAGGGAAATTGACGTGGTCCGGACCATTTTCAAAAAAGAAAAAAAAATTATGGAAATTTCATACTCTTCTGTACAGGAAGGACTGATGGCAGCTAGAATTTTAGGTTGTGGCATAAAGAGCTTTTAAAAGAAACACTTGGATGAAAAGGAAATTCCTTGAATGTTAATTGTGATTGTGAGCATGTTAAAACTAGCCAAAGAGGACGCACTGGTGTTGGTCTCAGCCTTACATCTTTGATAAAACCCATAGGCACTAAAATCCTGGCTGTTTACATTTCTGCAGATCTGAGAATGATCCATCTGCTAAGCTGTTTGCCTGTTATTTTCTTTCAAAGTCTAAACTATTGAAGTCTAACCCCATATTTCCTCGTGGTAAATACAGTATGTTAAAATGGGATCCTTTCCCCAAAATAACCTTTTATTACTACAAAAGCCAAACATATCCCGCTTGAGATATAGGTTCCTGGCAGGCATAATCCTTGGTTAAAATTTAATCTAGGCCTTTGGGATTTGCTCCTGCAAAGGTATGTGTGTGGTCCTTTCATTCATATCGCCAC
Organism: Noctilio leporinus; assembly: GCA_004026585.1. NCBI lineage: Eukaryota > Metazoa > Chordata > Mammalia > Chiroptera > Noctilionidae > Noctilio > Noctilio leporinus. The sequence goes on from PVIW01000117.1 coordinate 425,137, forward strand.
TTTCTACACTCAGTGACTTATTTCATTTTAAAAAGGTGGGGGAGGGGGAGAAGTTAAGTACAACTAAACTTGCTGTTTAACCAGCACACTCGATGAACCTAAAACTCAAAAGCAGACATCTTTGGTAGCGCGTTCAGCTTTTGAACTGAGCTATAAGATTAAAACCAACCATGACCTCAACCCATTTTACCCAATCGCAAGTCTAACTTCAGTATCTTTGGTCAGGGGTTAACTCGTTATGTGTCCAAACTGAAATTGAGATAGTGTAAATACCACGTTTCCCTAGATAGGGTCCAAAAAAGAAAAATCTCCAATCAATCTAACAGCACACCCTGGGTGAACAATTGGATTAACAACAGCATTTAGCCATAGATAAAAGCATATAAAAAGTGAGCTCACGATTTGACTTGAATTACTCTTGTCTGGCTTCACGCCTCGGCACATGCCAGGAGATGCAAAGTGTAACCTCTCTCTCTAGATAGTTGGAGACAGCCCTGGTGGGGACTCAGTGTAATTGTTGCAGTTATTTCAATGAAAACGTATCCGTTGTAGCTCTTCATGGCCCCCGTGGAAGGAGCCTGCTGGCAGGGTTCCCTCTGGAGCACAGGACTCCTGAGGAATGTGGGATCTAATCTGCCCCGAGGAGGTGTTAACAATGGGGTGTGTGTGTGGTGCCAGCCTGGTGCAAAAGCCTGGTATCAACCTAACCCAAGAGGGGCTGGCTCCCGTTTCAACACTACACGTGAAGATAACTTCTCAGAGGTCTTGCTTTCTAGAGGTTTCTTCCCTGGGAGAGGTTCTTTGTCTGCTTGTTGCCAAAGTGGGCCTGCTCACCTGACCTCCTGAAGCCTTTCGGGACGTATCTTTTTGAGAGTTAGCACCCTCTTCCTCCATGCTATTCTAACATGTGTGGATATTCTCAAATTTTCAAGTAAAATGGGGATGAAAAGGCTGGTTTCTTAATTGATGTTTACAAAAGACAGTATCTGGCATAATTATGGTTTTTTAGTTTTGTCTGATGGCAGAAAATATCTGCGTATTTGGTCTTGAGCATGATGAAAATGAGGAAGGGACCAAAAGAAACCCACTGTCCCTAGACAATCATTTGATCCTATAAACACAAAGCCTAATGATAGCTTTTCTTTTGAGGCGGAGGTAAAATCCTCATTAGAGTGTGACAAACGCTACTTGTCTGAATGGTTTATGCAGGCAGTGGGCTGACCTAGTGGTTTTTAAATTATTGTGCTTCGTTTCCCTCCAGGGTGGTAGGGGAGGTGGCTCTCGGACATTTATTAACTCAAAAGAGAACACAGAAGTTGGCAGAGCAGGCCTGCCTGGCAGAAAGGGTCTGTTTTTCTTTTCACTATTATTATTTTAAACTTTTGACGTCAGCAAATATGCCTGAAGCCTGTACAGCAAATAAACCCACATCACAGGGAGAAGGCCCATGGGATTTTCTGATGCCTTCTTTCCAGAATCTTCCTGTCCTGGCCACCTGAAGATGCCTGTCCAGTCAACTCTTAAGTACCAAACAGACTTTGTTCTATAATAAAAAGAAGTTCAGTCTGCTCACTTTTCCCCCATCCAAATCACCCCTATCCCCAAAAGGCACTCTCTGTGGGTAGGAGAAAAAAACAGGTGAGGGAAAAAGAAAGGAGACAATAGTTCCTTTTACCAAGAGCTCCTGCAAGCCTGAGAAAGGTGAAATATGGACACAAAAAGCAGAACAGTGCCTATGCCCAGAAAGTGGCTCATAAATGCTAGATGTGTTTACAATTTCTTTCACTTTTAAAATAATCATCATGGCATTAAGAATGAAAATGAGTGCATGGCACTGAATGTACCAGCACCAGGATTTCAGGGCCCCTGGTAAAAGTTACCCCTCTCTGGTTCTTTAAGCATAACCAACATCCTAGTTGGGAGAGTGGGAAGCAGTCTTCTCCCCAGCCAGCCCCATCCTTTTTTAAGAATTAATATCATTTATTGTAATTTTTATCTTTATTATCCCATTCTTGACCATCTGACCAAACCAAAAAGAATCCCACCTGGCATTTCTGTTTACTTCCTTATAAAACAAGAGGAAGACTAGGATGATGATGATTTGTTAATTAGAAAAGTTATATACTACAGTCCTTATAATGGATCTGAAAATAACCTAAGCAAAAAGAAAGAAAAACCACAAAAAATCTTGTCACTAAAAGCTTATCACTACCAAAGCTTGATATATTTCCTTCCAGAGTTTTTGAATTGTGAATTTCATATTTTGCATATTTTTAGAAATTATTATTTTAGTGAGATTGTATATATGCTGCTACGCTCAGGTTTGTTTTTTTAGTTTTTAAAAAGATTTTATTTATTATTTCCAGAGAGAAAGAAAAGGAGAGAGGCAGAGAGGGAGAGAAACATCAATGTATGGTTGCCTTTCACCTGCCTTCAGCTGTGGACCTGGCCGGAAACCCGGCTTGCAATCTGGTTATGTACCCTGGCTGGGGAATTGAACCAGCGACCTTTGGGTTTGCAGGCTGGTGCCTTATCCAATGTGCTACCAGCCAGGGCATGCTCAGGTTTTAATAGACTCCTTGTAAGTATCTGCACTGTAGTTCATATAACTGTTCTGTTAATAGGTGGTTCCCAGTATTTTTTACTATGATAAAATAACACTCTGATAAGCTTCTTTGTGAACACATCTATTTCCCTAATTAGACCCCCCAATAAGATAGGTTCCCAGAAAGAAAATTCCCAAAGAGTACAAATGTTTATAAACTTGATACTTAACACGATAAATTGATTTTCAAAAGACTTGTTTGAATTGTCATCTACCTATGCATAATAGTTCCTATTTCACCACCCCTTGACTTTTGTTAGATATTTTGTTAAGAAAATATATTATTCAAAATTAATGAATTAATTCTTTATGGCCCTGGGAAGCCAGCCACTGCCTTAAAATATCCTTACAACAGAAAGGGTTAAAAGAAAGTGTTAAAAGAAAATGACTCCTTTTCCCTTTCCCATTTCCTTGCTTTCCCTGAGCACTTCTTCATAAGAACAATCTTGTCTCATACCAGACCTAGCCTACCATCTCTCTGAGCCGGAGGGACCAAGACTTCTCACCAGTAAGATTAAGGGGATTAACAAATAAAAGAACCAGATTTATAAAAAGAAAATATTCATTATCTCTTTTCATCTTGAGTCTATCAGAAAAGGTTATGCTTAGGAGGTGATGTCATATTTGATTTTATGATTCTCCTTTACCACCTATATCAAAAATGAAGCCAAGCCCTTGGCTGGTGTGGTTCAGCGGATTGAGTGCTGGCCTGTGAATTGGAAGGCTGCTGGTTCGATTCCCAGTCAGGGCACATGCCTGAGTTGCGGGCCTGGTCTCCCACCAGGGAGCGTGCAAAAGGCAACTAATCAATATCTCTCTCACGTGTCATATTTCTCTCCCTGTCTTTCTCCCTCCCTTCCCCTCTCTCAAAAAATAAATAAATAAAATCTTTAAAAAATTGAAGCCAAAATAAAATACGTATGATACTACACCTGAGCTCATTCTTAAATTTTTGAAAAGGAAAAATTTGATCATGACCATTTGTGACATTTTCACTCTGAAAATGTGAAACACGTCCTTGTTTCACAACAAGAAGAAACAGGAAGGATGGAGGATGGGAGGAATTATCTTTTGTTGAGTGCTTTCCTCATGCCAGATCCTGGTGCTGAGTTTTTCACATGCATTGTCTCTGTAGTCATCTCATGAGACAGAACTTTTAACCTCTCCTTTTATAGAAACCAAGGCCACGAGGTTGGTAAGTAGCAGATGCAGGATTCTTATCCAAGCCTGACTAAAACCTGTGCCATTTTGCTCTATCCCACCACACCAGGCACATTATACCCACAAAGCATTTGGTGCACAGGGAAAAACATCCCTCACAGGCCCCAGAGTGTTGGCATTGGGACGGACTGAGATTATCAAGACTTGTGCAAGTATTTCCACTAGGGCTGTGGGGTGATGTTCTCAGAACCATAGAGCCAGTAACTTATCTTCCAGGTGAGGATTTAGGAACAGACACAGGAGGAGAAATTCCTACCTAAATCTCTGGACATCTGTTCGAGAGATGAAGTCTTTGCCAATGAAAAATATTTTTCACAAAAAAATTAATATCCTGTGCATCAGTATGAACGTTTTGACTGACTGCCTCAGGAGCACAGGTGCATAGTCAACAACATGAAGCCCCTTGGCTATTGGGCGACAGCTGTGCACTATTTATTGTCCATTTGAAAGGTGGTATCAACAACCACAGCTGTGTTGGCATTGTCCCCAGCACTTCTACCCAGGCCTTGCTTCTTGTTGGGCCTCTGGGTTCATGAGGGTGGAGGAAGGGTCAAGAGAGGGAGTGTGGGGCCTTCCGAAGACTCCTGTGTGAGTGGAGTTAGGCACACCCACCTGACTGAGAGCGTCTGGCCCTGCTGGCCCCACGGCACACGTGGAGACTAGCACGGATTGCTCTGAAGGAGGCTGTCTCGACCTCTGCCCCTCTCAACAACCATCCTCATGAAAACGTTTCCTTTTTCAGACACCTCCAGGATCCCCCACAGATGTCAGGATAACATTGATGTTTTTGGCAGGATTTATTAGGTGATTGGTTATCCAACTCAAGACCCCTTTCCCAAGCCCACCCCTCCCTGACCTTAGACGACAGAACTGAGTGGATTCTATTTCTTCATTCACTGTCTTCCTCCTTTCTTGCAAGGGCTCTCTTCTATCTCATTTTACTTCATGTTATCTTTCCTCTCCCATTTTTGCTCCTATTTCCTTTCTTACTCCCGCCAGAAGCACCTATCCTAGCTTCTAAACCATCCTACATATTCAGGGCTGCCATGTCGCACACCTCCAGGGGACACTATTCATGTTGTGTTGTGGAACCATACTCCAGAGGGCACCATTCCCATGGGAAACTTCAAATGGGAGCCCTGAAGTTGAGCAGCGTGCGGCATGATCCATTTGCTCATGCATCAAGATATATGCATCCTTCAAAAGTAGAGTGAAACTGTCCATGTGCTTGTGTTTAATATACTGTACATGATGTTTATGGAGCTATAAGACTCATTATATTCCTCCTTCCACATGGTGTTATTTGCAGAAAGCAAATCTAGTTAATTATTTTTTGGCCTGCATAGTATTTTATAATTTTAATTTAGATATATTTTTTAATGAGGGATACCTAGCTGTTAGCAATTCCTAGCTATGTCAAGCAGTGTTGTATAAACTCTCATAGAACTTGGTGGAGATTATATATATATAATCTTGAGGCTTAAAACTCAGAAGTGTTGAGGGCTAGACTGCTGGAATGTTCTCCTGAATGGCTATATCACGTTAGGCACTTACTAGAGGTGAAGATTCCCATTTTCCCTCAAAGCCTCACCAGCACTTGGTATTATTCGGCTTTCCACTATTTACAGATTTGCTTTAATTTGCATTTCTTTGAATTTGCATGAATTCTGTTAATTGCCTACTGTTATTAATTTTTCCTTTGGGTCTCCTTTCTGGTAAATTAGTAGGAGTTCATTATATGTTCTGAATACTACTTTTTATTAAGCTCTAGAGCAAATGTAAATATCTTAGTCTAACCTATCCTCCATTTTTAAAAACTTATCTGTGATATTCATTGTTGAAAAATGTCTTTAACTTTTTAAAAAGATTTTATTCATTATTTTTAGAGAGAAGGGCAGGGAGGAAGGAAGAAAGGGAGAGAAACATCACCTGCCTCCAGCTAAGGACCTGGCTGGAGACCTGGCTTGCAACCTGTTAATGTGCCCTGGCTGGGGAATCGAACTTTGGGTTTGCAGGCCAGCGTCTATCCACTGAGCCACTGGCCAGGGCTCAAAAAATGTGTTTAATTTTAATACAGTCAAATTTAGTGCCCCCAACTTTCTATGGTTTATGATTTGGGGTTTGTGTTTAAAAAATGAAGCCCCAAATATCTGCTTCTATATTTTCCTCTATTAGCTTCATTCTTTCTTTTCCCTTCACTCCCTTCTCCCCCTCCTCATTCCCTCATTTTTTCATCATCGATTAACTGGAATATTTTCATAGAAAAGTTCTTTCTTTTATTAAGCGTCACTTGAAGGACAAGTTAAATCCTAATTCTCCTAAAATAGAGAACAAAATCCACATTCTTACCTTTTATTTTTATTTACCAGTGTTCAAAGTGATGTGGTTGGCCTTTGGCTTTGTCCCAAAGTGACTAATGAGTTTTTTCATTGTTGTTAATCTTTTGAGGGAGCATTTCGGAATTTCAAATGTCTAATACTTAATGTTCCTTAAAAGTGAGGAACTGTTACATATTTTATGGTTTCATCTAAACTCAGGGGCACCCTGGTGGATTAGCTGAAAGCCCTGAGTGGGTGTGCAGAGGGAGAACTCAGAGGCCATCGCCAGGTTTCTGGCCCGGGAGATGAGTGGCCATTCGCTGGGATGGGGTTACTAGGGGAAGGAAGAGGCTTGGGGAAAGATAGTGCAGGAAATCAAACTCTGTTCGGGCAATGTTTTATTTACTTCAGCCTTTCTAAGGAATCACCCAGGAAGAGGATGTTTCAAGCCACAGAGGAGCATTTAAATGTCTTGTCTTTGGTGTGGAAGGTCAAATTTTGAACATATGCACCAGGACCAAAATCTCGGCAGGAGTTTACATATTCTGTCTCATGGTCTTTGAAACATCACCAATGAAGACAAACCTTTGCGCTTGAGGAAATGAATGTGTTTCACCTTCTGAGGGCAAAAATATGTTGTATAGAAAAATGATGCTGCTAAATAGAGCAAATAATCTATTTGGCTAATACCAGCTTTTTGGTAAGATCTAAAAATAATGCAATCACTGAGAACATTTCTATGATTTGGTGCAAAGTTTAAGATTTGGATCCAGTGGTTCAAATGTAGACATTCCTATTTGCTATGGCTTTGGTCAAATTATTTTACCAGATAGGTTAGGAACAATCATAAGCACCTCATGGAGTTGTTTGAAAGTAGTCTCTTTTACTCACATATTTATATATTCACTTTATTCATGTAGTCACAAATATCTACAAGTATATACTATGTGTCAGCCACTCTGGCCATAGCATTATTTTCATAGAACATAGTTTTTCATAGAACAGTGAAGATAAGAGCTACAAAACAAAGGCAGGGCCCTGGCTGGTCTGGCTCAGTGGATTGGCACCAGCCTGTGAATCCAAAGGTCGCTGGTTCAATTCTCAGTCAGGGCACATAACCAGGTTGCAAGCCAGGTCTCCAGCCAGGTCTGTAGCTGGAGGCAGGTGAAAAGCAACCATACAATAATGTTTCTCTCCCTCTCTGCCTTTCTCCCTGCCCTTCTCTCTGAAAATAATGAATACAATCTTTAAAAAAAAAAAAAGACATATAATGCAGTAACCAGGTGGTCCAACAGTTTGGAAGAGAGAATGAGGAAAATTTAAACTAGAGGATGGGGAAAAGCTGAGATCCAAGACATTTAGAAGCTCATTTCACTCATAGGCAATGCTTAATTATTGATAGAGGATGAAGGAGGAGTAACCTAGAATGGCTCCTCGGTTTCCAGCTGCACAAATGGAAAGATAAGAGTTGTATGCTTTTCTTGGGTGGTGTGAAATGGTTTTTGACAAGGGGTAGGTGTGGGAGGTGATTAACTCAATTTGGAATATGTTGAGGTGCCTGTGGGTATCACCCTATGGTGGATGAGGAGGTGGGGAAGGCCATGGACAGGGCTTTAGATGCTCAAGGAAGAATGTAGAGTGGGAAGATAAGGAGACCAAAGACAGAGCTTGGGAGAAAAACCGATATTTAAATTGTCGAAAGAGGAAGAGGAATTCACAAAGACTAGGAAAGAACAGAGAAATAAGAAGAAAGTAACATTATGGAATGTTTGAGAAGCATGAGTTTCAAGACCAGGGTGCCCATCTGGACCCATTCAACTTGGCAGTTTATAAGTATAACCCTGGAGAGAGGTGTCCATGGATTGGTGAGAGCTGAAGACACATTTAGCGGCTTGAGGAGTAAATGGAAAGTAGAAAGGTGGGGAGAGCAAGTAATGAGAATTTGTTTAAGAAGTCTGGTGTGATGGGAGTAGGCATTAACTGTAGTTGTAAACAGATAAAGGAAGAATGGAAGGTGAAGGGAGAGTAGCCCAAGCTGTGATTAGAAAACTAGGCAGAGGCCAGGAGGAAGTTGGGGTGTTTATTTGCAATGTTCTGGGAATCATTGAAGAGCTTTAAGCAGGAGAACGATATGACTGAATTCCCCTGGCTACTTGTTGGGTGAAAAAGGAAGGGGACACTGGGCTTTGAGCATCTTCAGGTGGAGAAAATCCATGGTGTGGCTCTGGGAGTGGATGGCTAAAGAGAATGGCTGAAGAACAAGGTCATCAAAGCTGGAAGGCCCAAGATGTTAGGTGATACATCTACAGAACACTGAAGGCCCCCATGAGGATGCCAGCAATGGATATGGAGAAAGGAAAAGATCTGGAGTGAAGGAACAGAGAGATGTAACTCAATACAAGCAATATTGTGACGGTACGCAATAGGAGGCTTGCATTGGAGCAGTGACTGGGGAGAAAAGAGGGAAACGACCCTGTAACTCTGACTAAATCCCTCCTCAGCTCAGCATTTATCAAAAGTTTGCAATTTCCACTGGAGAAAGTCCAAACATCTTAGCACTGACCTACACAGTATGTTTTCACATCCTCACTTCCCACCTCCACCCTCTCCAGCATCGCCGAACCACCTGAGTTTTCCTGTTCACACCTCTCTCCCTTTGCACATACTGTTGTTCCTTTCATCACAAAGGATGTTTGTTTCTTCTTCCCATCCTTACAAGAACCTCTAGTCACCTTTTATGGCTTGGTTCAAATGTCATACTTCTATAAACCCTTTCTTACATGCCCATGCCATTCCTTCAGGGAGCTGGTATTTATGGAACATGGAGCCAATGCCAGCCTCTGAGTGAGGCACATATTCATTTGGTCCTTCCTCTGTGCTATCCCATCCGAACTTTTCAGATCTGTGAGCAAAGGGGAGATTGGTTCAGTGTCAGAGCTCCCAGACTTGACCCAATAATCATCAAACCTGAGAACCAGGCTCTATCGGAATTTCATCAACAGGAAGGGCTGGGCCAATTTCTCCTCATTTCCTTGCCTTAATTTCAACCTCAGCAGCTTCTGAAGCTATAAACAACAAAGGATATTTAATATGTCAGATGCACTGGTCTGTGAAGCCGTGTTCCTGCTTCATTAGGAAGTTGTGGTCAGGTTTTATTGCAATACGTGCTTCGTATCTTGATTTCGAGCTACCTGTGTGCACAAATCTGTCTGGATCCGGATACCAGATAATTTTTCTCCAAGATTCATTTGCTTTGCTGCAAGCAGGATGGAAATAATGGAAACAATCTCTTTGAGGGCTATTCCTCTTGGGGCAGTGATTACACATTGGGTGACATAAGCACTCAATCAGAGGTCAACATTTAGTCAACAAACATTTCTTCAGATGAGCACTGCGCTAGGCCCCAGTAGATACGGTGCATTGTTGATCCAGTACCACTTTCCTCTCCTCTTTATGAATAAACTCTGGTTATACCTATTCTAGATAGCATTGTGCACAGCTGATGCGTTGCATTTTCCTGCCTCCCTTACAGTAGCTATTAAGATGTGAGAGAAAGATGTTTTGTGAGATTCCTGGCAAATTGACTTTTAAAGAGCTGACGTAGAGTTAAGAGGTGTCTTCTATTTGCCCTCACTACCCGCTTTCCTCTTCATTTCTGGACCTCAGATGTGATGGCTGGTGCTCTTGTGGTTATTTTGAATAATGAAGCAATTTTGAAAATGTAAGGCACTAAGAATGAAAAAAAAAAGAAGGAAAGAAAGAAAAAAATAAAAAGTAAAAGAAAAAGAAGGAGGGAGCCTGGAAACTATTTTAAAAGCCTTGGATTGCCTACCTCTGAATTTCTTCATTTCAGGGAAACAAATGAACCCTATATTAAGCTTCCTTATTTTCCCTGTTTTTGCAATTAAACTAATTCTAAGCACTACACCCCCAGAAAGTTTATCTCTCTTATCCTGATTGAGTTTTCTTCATAACACCACTACTTTACATTTTTGTTGATATGTATTTCTCATTAGAACGTAAGCTTTGTCTACATTCTCCCAAAGCCTGGAAAATAGACATTAATAATAATTACCCAAGTGTTTGAGTTAGAAATCCCAAGAAACTGACAGTTTAGACATATACATAAATTTCAGTGAGAGATTAAAAAAAAAGGCAGCAGGCAAGTGTGTGGACTCGGGTGCAGACTGTCACAATTGGGTTGGGCAATTCTATTTCCTAGCTGGATGACCTTGAACAAGTGAGTTAATTCTAATCTTTGCCCTTTGATCCACACAATGAGGATAAAAATAATTATTATTCTTTGGGTTGTAGCAAAGATTAAATGAGCGTATAAAGAGATCCGAAAAATGCTGTGGCAAAACATATGCTGTATGTCTGCTATTATTAAGGACTGTTTTGAAAGGCGTGGTGGTTAATTTTTTTGTGTCACTTGACTGGATCACAGGGTGCCCAGATATTTGGCTACACATTATTTCTGGGTGTCTCTGTGAGGGTGTTTTCTAATGAAATTTGCACTCCACTGGTTTTAGCAATAAAGCAATTTGCTCTCTCAAATGTGGGTGGGCATCATCCAATTCATTGAGGGCTTGTATAGAACAAAAAATTGGAAGAAGGGAGAATTCCTTCCTTCCTGTATGGTTGCTTGAGCTGGGACATTGATCTTGTTTTGCCCTTGGTGCTCCTGGTACTCAGGTTTTCAGACTTGGACTGAATTGAACCATAGGCTTTCCTGAGACTCCAGTGTGCAGACAGCCGATCGTGTGACTTCTCAGCCTTCACATAATATGAATCAGTTCCTTATAATCTCTGTTTATCTGGAGAACCCTGACTAATATAAAAGGGCTTTTATAAGGGGCTAGAGAACTGTCGAGGAAGATGTTACTCCACCTGGAGGGATTTGGAAAAGCTGAGGAAATGGAACCTAAGAGGAATGTGAGTGTGATGGGTGGCAAAGAGGAGGAGGAAAGGCATTCCAGGCAAGCGGAACAGAGTATCCGAAAGTGTAAAGAATTTAGGGGAGGGTAAAGAGTGTGAAGCAGAGGATATGCAGAGGGTAATGAGGACAGACGTTAGCACATGATGGGGCACATGATGTCAGCATGATAGACTGGGACCAGCTCTGAAAATCCTGCAGTTGGGTATGTGACACCATTAGACCTGTCATGTCAAAAGACAGCTCTGTGACCATGTGTGGAGGAAAGAAATCCATGTAGAGACCAGGGAGGAGGTAAACAAGGGCTTGGGGCCAGCACTAGGACAGCGTTTGCAGACATGGAGAAGAAAAAACATATGTGAGGCATTTATGATTTGCAACAGATAGAACTTGGCACCTGAATGCGGGTGGTGAGGGAATTAGGATTGAGGAGGAGTAAAAGATGACGGATAGTGTTCATCTGGACAAGAATTGAGAGGGGTATTCAGACTTGGGGGTAAGACAGGGTGAGCTTTGAGCATGCTGAATTTGAGATGTTCTCAGATATCAGGTGGGGCAGTTTGCAGAAGACAACCACAAAATGGGTTTAGAGTTTGGGAAACAAATAAAAGGGCGATGCTAACTGGGGAGTTATCAACATGGAAGCAGCCGCAGAAGCGATAGAATTGGGAGAATTTCCCCAGGAAATGTGTAAAATGGGAAGAGGAGAAGGTACCCACAATAGGTCAAGGTTTTTTAATTTGGCCCATTCACCAAAATCCATTTCCAGAATGGGAATATGGAACTGAACCAATATTTTCTCAACTTTCAAAATTTTTATTTAGTCTTTATTGTATTTTTTCATACCATTCAGTCCCTCATATCCCCTTCCCTCTGGCAATCACCACGCTGTTGTCCATGTTCATAAGTCCGTTTTCCTTTTTGCTCAATCTGTTGACCCCCTACCTCCCCCCAACCCCCCACCCCACCAGCTGTCATCTGCTTTCTATCTGAAAATTATGGAACGCTTCACAAATTTGTGTGTCATCCTTATTCAGGGGCCATGCTAATCTTCTCCGTACCTTTCCAATTGTGGTGTACATGCTGCCAAAGTGAGCACTATTATTTTAACTTTTAAATACAAAAGAGAGGAGCTGGGAATAAAATAGGTTTGAGTTTTGACTAGAGAGGTCCAGGAACCAAGCTGCCTAGTACTGAAAAGCAAAGGGAATGAGTAGCAGTAAATGATCATTACAAACACTTGGCATTTAGCTCTGGCTGGTGTGGCTCAGTGGATTGAGCACCAGCCTGCAAACCAAAGGGTCACTGGTTCGATTCCCAGTCAGAGCACATGCCTGGGTTGCAGGCCAGGTCCCCAGTTGGGGGCATATGAGATGCAACCACACATTGTTATTTCTCCCCCTCCCTTAAAAAACAGAGCAAAACAAAAACATTTGGCATTAGGAGACCACCTTTCTCCAAAGAACTGTAATCTGTGCCCAGATACCATGAATCTTCACAGAAAGTTTGGGAGGCCTATGCCAGGCAAGAGAGATTATATTAACTTCCGGCACACGAAAGAATGGTTCTGAGAACACCAGCAAGTTCTTTGAGCGCTAAGCCAGAGAGTGTTACAGTCAGACAGCCTGACTCCAAGCCCCGTCCTTGTGGCCATGAGTCTGACCTGTTTCCGTGTCTAGATCTGACAACGTAATCATGTGCACTCCTTGCCTTGCCAATTCCAGACCTCAAATTCAGATCTTAAGGCAGACTAGGCAAAGGGACTGCATGTGTTCCAGAAGAGAACTTGATTTCAACAAGGTATTCCTTAGTGGAGAAAATACAGAATTTAGAGTCACAAACATGACTCCAAGGGTCACAGCTACTACTCACTAGCTGTGTAATTGTGTGATGCTGGGCTGTTTATTTTATATCTCTGGGCCTCAGTTTCCCCAACCTCAAAATAAAGATAATGCTAGTTATTTCATGGCTGTGTGAAGATGCATTCATTCAACAAATATTTTTTGAATATCTACTATATGCCAGGCATTGCTCTAATTTCTTGGGATATATCAGGAAACAAAGCAAAGATTCCTACTTGGGCTCTTACTTTCTTAGGAGGTGAAGGGTGAGAGGGAACTGAGATAGATGATAAATAAAGAAATAATGAAGGAGGAAATCATCTGGTATGTTAGATAGTGATAAATTCTGGAAAATGGAGAGATTAAGTATGCCAGACACTTAGTACACTGCCTGGCTGGCACACAGTAGGCATTGTGGAAGTGGGTGCTGCTATCATCATAATTCAGGAAAGAAGAAGGGCTTGAGGCAGACTGACAGGCTATAAATTTTTATGAAAATATGTCTATCTCTCACACTTCAATCAGGAGTAAGCAGAAAAGCTGCCAGGGATGGATAAGGATAGATGATTACAAAGTGAAAAAAAAATTGACTGAAATGTTTTTACATGATGTGTAATTAGCTGCATCTATTCTAATGACCACCAATTAAGCTGTCTCTTGCAGACTCCCAGAGGAAACCACTTGCCCAAACAGGTAGACTGAAATGTGCATTATAAGACCTTCGGCATTTAAACTGAGTTTCAGTTTTATCATAGCTCAAGGAGCAGTTTAGAAAGGTTAGCCTATATTCTTCTCACAAGCTTTATTTTTATGAAAAAAAAAAGTGCACATGATCTCAATGACATTTTCTACAGCATTTTATTCACAATGACTTATTCTCTCTGCATTGAGGAACTATAATCAGAGATTTGGGTTATTCATTTATTAGTTTGGCTAATAAACATTTATGCAGTTAATAATGAAAATGAGAGTTCAAAATCCTTCAGTACCGATCAGTTACCATGTCAAGCCTTTGTGTGTTGCGCCTAGCTTGATTTTCTCAATGACCCGTAAAGGTAGATATCTTTTAGGTGATGCAACAGAAATCTATAGAGATTAAGTAACTTCACATGGTCAAATAGCTAGGAAGAAGTGGAGGCAGAATTTGGACCCAGGTTTGACTGACAACTAGTGCTTATATCCGACCACTATTATATTTGACAGACCCCTTGGGTTGGTAAATTGAGTAAGGTATGGTTCTGGCTTTGGAGAACTATTCAATGTGAGAGACGTACACATAAACAAATAATTATATGTACTAACTTAGACATAATAGATGTGGTCTAAGAACCCAGAAAAAAAAAAAAAAAAAAAGAACTGCCTACTCAGGTTGCATTGGGGAAACCTTTCCAGAAGTGATGTTTAAGGTGGTACTAATGAATGAGCAGGAGTTCGTCTGAAAGCAAAGGTCAGGGTTGAAGGAAAGTGCACATGGAGCATGATTTCTGTGGCTCTAAAGCCCATGTTTTAAGCGCTATGCAAAACTATCCCCATTCATGTCACAATTAGATGTTCACTGAGTGTTTTCCTGTGTACTCAGGCGTTTAAAGGAGACAAAAAGGAGAAACAGAAACTGACTTAATATTAATAATCAACATAAAGAATTCAGCTATCACAAACACATGTTTTCCTTGCAGGTATTTGCCCTGAGGATACTGAACTGAGTCCTTTGTCATGCCCTGGGGGGAGCACCGTGTCCCCTGGGAAATGCAAGTTCTCCAGAGGGACTGGGGTGCAGCGGTGAAGGGAAAGCTGGGTCTGGATGAGGCAGCGGAAGGTCAGAGATCCAGGCCTGTAATTAAGGGTTGAGAACAATGGAAATATTAATGGATTTTAGGTAGGGGATGATTTGTGTCTTTACTGAACAGTGCTCTGATTGCGTCACGGAGGATGGTAGGGAGCATCAGTTGTTGCAGGAGAGCGGTGAGGGCGGGAGACCCCTGCAGAGTCTCCACTGAGGGACTCTGACGGGGAGAGGGGAGACAGGAGGGGTGAGAGATGAGGCAGGTAGGACTGTCAGGGCCTGAGAGAAAAGGAGACATCTCACCAACTCCTGGGATATTCATTCCACTGAGCAACTCATGGATGGCAAGTACTAATGACATGGGGAAGAGTTGAAGATAAGAATGTCTGGAGGGAAAGGTTAAGGGTCAAGAGGTTGGTTTTGAACCCAGTAGCTTTTTTTATTATTATTATTATTACTTAAGTAACATGCAAATAGAGGTTTCAGACCCAGAGGAAAGGTTT
The DNA here is from genome assembly GCA_004026585.1 of Noctilio leporinus. NCBI lineage: Eukaryota > Metazoa > Chordata > Mammalia > Chiroptera > Noctilionidae > Noctilio > Noctilio leporinus. The sequence goes on from PVIW01000117.1 coordinate 440,344, forward strand.
AGGCTAGTGTGTGGAGTGTGTGTTTCTGTACGTACCTATGTATCATATTAAACAAAATAGATCAACTGTGCACCAGCCTGTTTTTTATCTAAAATATTTCTCCTACATATTTCTTTAATAAGCTGGACAGTTCCTTTATTCTTTTTCATGGTTGCATGGCATGCCATTTCATTAAAAAATTTTAATTCTAAAATATTTGAAAGACAGAATTACAGAAGATATAACAGGTATTTATGTACCCATCACCCAGGCTTAATAGATGTTAACATTTTGATGTATTAGTATCTGATCTATTTATTTTGGATTTAAAGAAAAAATATTTCAAATACAATTAAGGTCCAGATCCCACCTTTCTCCTTTCATTCTTTTTTTTTAAGATTTTATTTATTATTTTTAAGAGAGAGGGGAAAGGAGAAAGGGAGAGAAACATCAACATATGGTTGCCTTTCACCTGCCTCCAGCTAAGGACCTGGCTGGAGACCTGACTTGCAACCTGGTTATGTTGCCCCGGCTGGGAATCAAACCAGTGACCTTTGGGTTCGCAGGCCAGTGCCTATCCACTGTGCCACCAACCAGGGCTGTTTTTACTTTTAAACACATTTTTGTTTCTGTAAATAATATGTAACATAGCCTCATTTTAAAATTCACATAAACTGATCCATACAGTTGCACATCCTTTTGCAACATCTCTTTTCATTTACCATTATATAAATGATATTTATCCATCATTTAAAAGCCCTCTATTAATGGACACTTTTATTTTTAATCTGCATTCTTCCAACATGAATATAGGGCAGTTTACACAAGTACAACCTTAGGAATATAGGCCATAGGCTTTTAACCAGTGCCACCTGCGGCCACTGGCATGTCAGTCCTGGATGTTAATTAATCTGTGACACACGCATCGGGCCATGCAGAGCAGGCGTTATGTAATGTTACATTCTGGCAAGAACGACCTTGAAGCTGTTTTGTTAGCCCATCAGCTCAGAACAGGAACCAAGCAGCTGAAGGAGCGTCAGGGAGTCCCAGGCTGTGTCCTCTGGGTGGGGCGTTGATTCAGCCACTTGTTGGCCAGGCCCCTCTCTTCATCTCAGCCCTTTAAAGCTTTCTTAATTGCTTAACTCTGGAGCCGACCAGCCAGTTCTGACATCAAACACTCATCCTACCTACACCCACAAGATTTCTCTTCCTCCTCCTCCTTTTCTTTCTTTTTCTTTTTAATGTACACCTAGCACCTCCCACGTAAAAAAAAAAAAATCTTCTTAATGCTTTCCGTCTCAAACAAAGCTTTATAGATTTGCTGGCAGGAAATCCAGAGTGGAATTTGCCATTAAATTGTAGTAAAACAACTCTTCAAACAACATGTGCTGAACAATCAAACACTTTTAAATGTCAGTCCCTGACAAAAGCGTGCATTGTCCCTGGAGAACCCTGAATGGCTCTCACCTCAGAGTGGGAAGAGTTTACAAAAACGGAACCCATTTCATTTCACAGGTTGTGTGCTGTACAGAACTTTCCACAATCCATCAGAAGTAAGGCTTCCTGATTACACGTTTCCACTCAAGCAGCTCCATTATGTGCGAGTTTTAGGAAAAGGTGACTGTTTCTCTTCACAATTGAGAAAATTTTTCATAATGGCAAAGTCAGGTAAAAACTTGATTCCAACTCTCATGCTTCTCAGCTTCTGGAATATAGTAGCTAATATTTATTGAGCACTTACTAGGTGCCAGGGACTGTTCCCTCAATTAAACCCTTCAATCGCCGCTATCTTCATTCACTTTTCCAGATTAGGAAACTGGAATATGGCAAACTTAATGAACATGTCCAAGGTCATAGGGCTTATAAGAGAGAAAGCAGGATTTAACCTCAAGGAGTTGGACTTTAAAGCTCATGTAACTGCACTGATTTAAGAATTCCTAAAAAAAAAAATTCACATTTTTAATATGACAAGAAAGAGGACTAACTGGTAATAAGCACCCACTAGGGACCAATATTGTACACATGCTCTCTTTTTTAAGTCTCTCAACATCTTTATGAATGTTGGGTGGTATCTTCCCTAATTATGCATGAGGAGGTAGAGTCTTACCTGCATAGGAATGATAAGCGGTTGGCTTAGAACCTGAACTCAGGGGCAGTTCTTTTCTTCCTGGAAAAGAACTAAGCACTTCAGGAGCTCTCAGTAATGCTTCAGATTTTATAGGTCTCTTTTGCTCCCTCTTTCTAATGCAAAGGATACACATATGATTCAGTGAGAGAGTGTCTGATTCTTAAGGCTTTGTAATTTGTTTAAATAAAATATTAATTTATGAGGCCCTGGCTGGTGGCACCATGGATAAGGCACCAACCTGTGAACCCAAAGGTCGCTGGGTCAATTCCCCAGCCAGGGCACATAACCGGGTTGCAAGCCAGGTCTCCAGCCAGATTTGTAGCTGGAGGCAGGTGAAAGGCAACCATACATTGATGTCTCTCCCTCTATGCCTCTCTTTCTTCCCCTCTCTCTAAAAATAATAAAAAATAAAATCTTAAAACTATATATATATTAATTTATGACCCAGATGTAAGAACCTGCAATCAAATCAAAATACCTGCAAATAAATCAAAATCGAAATGTCTTACTTTAAATTATTTACACACACACACACACACACACACACACACACACACACACACAGAGCTGGGAAAAGACCTGCTATAACTCTGTTGATTTTCCTGATGCAACCATTACGTCAGGGTCACCGGAGATATACGTGGCATGTGTCTGCATGATAGATGTCAGATATGCAAACGTATGCAAAGCCATCCTGCTCTCACCTTCACCCTGCCACCCTAGCTAGCAACTGTGAGTTTCATTTCCCTTCAGTTGGATATTCTTCAGAATTTTCTCATAAATCCCCAAACAGACAAACCTGGAGGCCTCCCAATGAGTTATATGGTACATGAGCCAAAATTATGTAAAGTTAGCAACAAAACAGAAGAGAGACTGTGTCAAACTAGGTGACTGGGGATGATGCAACTGGTGTGGCAGCTGCTGGCCTTTGGCTGGTTGGGCTCCAGTGCAGGTGAGGAGGGAGGCAAATCCCCACCTTCGCCCTTTTCAAGCTGCAGGGCTGTTGTCAAGGGAGCCGGGGCAAGGGAACCCAGTTCAAATGAACCTGTGGGGAAGGCCCTGGGCCTTGGTGAGGACCGGTGACCTCTCTGCGGAGGAGGTCCCTGAGGCGGTGGGTGGGGCACTGAGGAAAGACAGCAGGGTGGATGTGTCATTTGTTGTTCCAGTCTCCAGGGCTAGCAAGGCATTCAGGAGAAATGGGGAAGGAGGGGCAGATGGAGGAAAGAATTTGTTCCAGCTCCAACGCTAGGAAACGTTGCTAGAAATGCAAACAGAGGGGGTTTTTGCAATAAAGAGTGCTTTCATCTCTCTTTAAAGGTGTCCACGTCCATAATAAAAACACTCAGAGAAATAAGTGGCCCTGAGTGGAGTGTCCCCCTGCTGTTGGAAGAAAGCCCTCACTCAGCGGCTCCCGCTCTGTTCACCACCGAAGGTCCCTGGCACCAGGTGACTCGGCAGGGCCTCCTTTACAGGGTGCAGAAGCTTAGGTACACTTGACATCCCTTCTCTGAGGTGTCAGCGCCAGTGGTGAGTTAACAGTCCCTGTTTTCATTCCCACACACAAGAGCTGAATACAAAATACTCTTGAATTCAGGCAGAGACATCTTGTTGAGGACTTTGAGCAGAGTGAGAGCCATGGAAGGGTGAGGCATTTGAACAGCACACAAAAGCTGAGTTGACCCAATTCTAAAATTCTCATTTTGCCAAGTGCTGACTTGTCTTCCCATTCACGTGTAGCTGCATGGTACTTAAGACATAGACATTTTAAAGCAACTGCGTGTTAAGACCCTTTCACTCCATGGGAAGTGAGTTTTTTATATTTTTGGTTTTTGTGGGGATTTTTGTTTGTTTGTTTGTTTGTTTTGCTTTTTAGTTTTTAAAATCTGCCACACAAAACAAGAAATTCAGCTGCCTATTGAACTATAAAGTCAAACTTCTCAGAGCTCAAAGAGGACTCAACCTGGGTGCTTTGTGATTATTAAACTCCTCATTTCTTCAGGCAGAACAGCAAAACACATGGTGACCAGCAGTTCCAAAAGGCTGCAGGCTCCAAGCAACATGAAGTCTAAGAGATAATGTTAACACTTCCTGGCCCCCAGGCTGCAAACCTACACAGGTGGAAGGCATTTAAAGGGTAAGACCATGGCCATTCACGTTTTTCCTCTATCACCCAACTGAGTTCTCATAAGGCCAGGGCGGGAATTTTTATTTATGCAGTGTCTTCTCCATGGAGTGGCTGGCAGATGGTAACTTATTCATAGTTGCTAGGCCCTAGAGAAGGACAGGACAACCACTTGAACCCACTGATCAACCTCAGCATTATCAAGAGTAGGACAGTCAGCAGTGGCCTACCAATGTGGTCCAAAATGAAGCACACAACCCACCTCAAAGAATCCTTGCTGAAAGTCCTAAAGAGGATCAAATGTTTAAGGCCAACTTCTAGTTCACAAGAATTATAGGAGAAGTCCTGGCTGGTAGCACGGTGGATAAGGCACCAGCCTGAGAACCCAACGTTTGCTGGTTCGATTCCTAGCCAGGGCACATAATCAGGTTGCAAGCCAGGTCTCCAGCCAGGTCTGTGGCTGGAGGCAGGTGAAAGGCAACCATACACTGATGTCTGTCTCCCTCTCTATCTCCTCCCTTCCTCTCTCTCTGGAAATACTAAATGAAATCTTTAAATAAATAAATAAATAAATAAAAAGAATTATGGGGGAGAGTGAGCAAGTTAAATTTCACCCACAGGAAATAAAAAGGCTACTCTACAATTCTATAGGAATGGGTCTCATTCCTCCAAAGCATTGGTGTCAAAAATTAAGCTAGGGACTTGGGAAAGAGAAACTTTAGCCTAAAAAGTTTTGAGACATAACAACCAAATGCAGTGTGGGGATCTGGAATTGTAATTCGAATACACCCATTGTTTAAAACAAAAGTCTTCTTCAGTTCCCATGTGCTGCTAGCTCATGTTCCACCGCTCTCTGTCCTCATAGAAGCTCCTTCCAATGGCTGTCTACGCTACAGATGTGCTCTGCCTCCTCACCTCCCATTCTCCTGACCCAATCCAGTCTGCCTCCTATCTTTATTTCTCCACCAAAGCCTCTGCTTCCAAGGTCACCAATAGCCTCCACACTTCTCAATCCATCCGCATATGCATGTGTGTGTGTGTGCGCGCGTTTCATTTGCTTACCTTCAGAAATCACTTTTTCACAAATCGTACCACTAAATATTGTTGCTACCCAAGTATAATGAATAAAATACATTAGATGTTTTAAACCATTTTTACTGAGATATTAATATAGTTCACATATCATAAAATTCATCCATTTTAAAGCATACGGCTCTATTCCCAGACTTGTGGAACCATCACCACAACTAGAGATTAGGCAGTTTTATTGCCCCTCCTTAGCAATCACCCCTACACCCTTCTCTATTCTCTAGTCCTAAGCAATTACTAAGCTGCTTTGTGTCCTTACAGATTTGCCTGTTTTGAGCATGTCATATACATGAAATCATACAATGTGTGGTCTTTTGTGACTGGCTTCTTCCACACAGTGAAATGTTTTCAAGGGTCATCCATGTTGCATGTATCAGTACTGCATTCTTTTCCACTGCCAGATAATAACCCCTTGTATTCATATACCACATTACATTTATGTATACATTGATTCATTGCCATTTGCCTATTGACAGTTATACACTTTTTGGCTATTATGTATAGTGCTGTTATGAATATTCCTGTATAAGCTTTTATATGGACATACGTGTATATTCTCATTTCTCTTGAGTATATATGTAGGAATGGAATTGCTGACTTACATATTAACTCAACTTTGAAAATTTGAGGGACTATTTTCCAAAGCAATTGCACCATTTCACATTCTATCAACCATGTCTGAGGATCCCAATTTCTATATATTCTTCTCCCTAACATGTTATCATCTGTCTTTGGAGTTTGGTCTTCTTTATCCATGGTTCTTTGTCTATTCTTTGCCCTTTATAATACTGACATTTTTCATAAAATTAAAACCGCTTTTCCTCTGTGTTAATAGGATGATCTTCATTTTAGGTTTATCTGATATTTCCTCATCATTAGATTCAGTTTGTTCATTCTTGGCCAGAACATTGCATCGGTAATATTGTGTCCTTTTCAGAGTATCATACCTGGAAACTGATGTTATTTTGACCATCCAGTCGAGGTGTTTTTTGATTTCTTCAGTCTATAATTACTATTTTTTTTTTTATTCCTTGTAACAATTTGTGTGAGAGTCATTTAAGAATGGCTCAAATATTCTGCTCTTAGTCAAAATTTCCTCCTAGGTTTAGTGTCCATCGATGGTTTTTGTCTAATCCTATCTTTATCATAATGGTTGCAAAATTAGTATTTTTTGACTACAGACCTTTTACCTGCTGGTCCTTGGCATTTTATTGTAAGCTAGAGCTCTCCCTTCTCTATCTATCTATCTTTTATTAGTAAAGAAGTACAAATTCTTTTTTCCCAATGCTTTATAATTCAGTACTGTACTCATTTGACTTGGCCGATGGGAGTCCTTCTAATCTGGCTCCTGTGTCATTGTGACATGCCCAAATAGCACAATTATATTCTTTCTCTTCTCTCTCTCTCTCTCTCTCTCTCTCTCACTCATTCCTGGCACATAATAAGATGTCCTAGGCTCATCTTGTCCCTGCCTGGCCTCAACCTTGGAATTAGCCATTTTTCTGAGAAGCCTTTTCCCCTTAGTGGGGAATGTCCTTAGCCATAAGTGTGCTCATTAGGGGTGTATTTATGTGGTGCTTGACCCTTCAGTAGACAGATCTAGGGAACATGCACATATATTCATACATAGATGCACATAAAGTATGTGTACTCACGTGCATATACATGTTTTAGAAATCATGCATTTCCACTGGTATCTCCATTTCCATCCCATGGGATTCTTTCTTGCCCTTTCCCAATCCATATTTCTCTTTTCTTTTTAGTTTGATGTGGTATAACCAACAAACAAAATTATAATGTAAGTGTATATTATGGTGATTTAATATATGCATGCCTTATAAAAGAATTCCCATTATCTAAGTAATTAATACATCATCAGCTCACATATTTATCAATCCATACTTGTATGTCCTTTTTTCCACAGTGAAAACCTTAACATGAATATATTCACTCATTTCTCAATCTTATAAAACATACACAATAGCTTCAGAAGTGCTTCACCTGTGACATTACAATAACCCTCCTGAGGTGAGTTAGGATTTGTTTAGAATCCTTTGAATTCATGACAGCTTTCATAAATTTTTAATGAGAAATGTAAAAAGCATACCGGAGACTTAAAAACCCTTGATAAAAATCTGTTATGAGCCTGAAATACGAGCTCAGTTCTCAGTTTGAAGCTGGGTTTTTGTATATATTTTTTCTAGGGTGGAAAGGCAGCTGCAGTTTTCTTAGAACAGCCTTTAATTGAGAACATGTTTGCAAATCCACTGTGTAATCCCAGAATTCATTCAAATAGGCATTTATGTTCAATACGTCTTGAGTTTGGCTTTGTTGGAGCATGCCAACAGACAGCAGAACGACCAGCTATGTTTTGTTAAGTTAGATTGTGCTAAACTGATAATGGCAGCAGACTTACCTGACAGCCCAGGAAACAGCTCCCTTCTGCTATGACAGGTGAAGCTGAAGTCTACCTTACCTCTTCTCTCTTTTTTGATACAGTATAAGGATCAAAAATTGTCTCAAACTAGGCCTGGGACATTCTGGCCAATCTAGAGATAAGTTCAATTCCTATCTTATCTCCAAGTTTTCAGCCATTATTCCATGATGATTAGTTTACATTTTTTGACTTGTTGCCTTTATCATCAATTCTGCCAATATTTGTTGACTTCCTGCCTTGATAGAAAGAATGCTTAGCAAAGAAGAAGGGACTCAGAGCTGTGGGATAAAAGAGGAGAACCTCCCAATCTAGATAAAACAGAATTTTAATGAGGTTGAGAGCTTAGAGGCCCAATAAATTTCTTTTCTCTTTTCCCACACATGTAATATACTGATTGAGAGATAGGAGTCAAGAAGATGGAAATCTGCACCTTTTTTTTATTTTTTAAGATTGTATTTATTATTTTTAGAGAGGAGAGGAGGGAGGCAGAGAAGGAGAGAAACATTCACATCTTTTTATTACTGATAAGATCTAGGCTAGAGTATGTCGAGGATGCTATTGCCCTGTTCCAAGCCCCCTTCAGGAAGGAAGATTCATTGCCCAGCTACAGGGAGTGCTTCCAGAGGTAGCCGCCAGCTGCCAGCCCTCTCTTTGGCTCACCTTGGCTGAAGACAACTATCTCACCCAGGGTCTCACCTCCCAGAGGGAGCCTGCATCCATCCAGTGGCTGATTCATCTTGGGAGTTCAAAGGCCCGGCTCACTCGCTGCAGTTTGGGACAGGTCTATGGGGTGGCTAAGCCTTTGTTGGGGCTGCATTGCTGCTCAGCCTCTCCCTCTACCCATTCTGCTTTCTTCTGCTCTCTTCTATAGGTAGCAATCCCAAGCGCTCTCCCCTACAAATATCCTACATGGAATCCCAAACAATTCAGCCTGGAATGCATCCAGTCAGGGGAATCAGCCTGGAGGAGGTTCCATTTGGCTGAGTTTTGGAACTAAAAGTGAGATAGGCAAACAGAAAATACATGTGACTCATTCTAGGATTCAACATAAGGGAAGGCCCAAAGCACTTAAAGACTCAGCTCAGATGTTCTACAAACATTCCCCATCCCGTCCAGGACTTAGCATAGACTCTGAGTCAGCCTTTATTGAATGAACTAATAATACTGATGAGTGAGCTTTATCCATTTGTTTCAGATTGGAGGTTGTGTTTGTTTTTTACTACAAAAGCGTAGGCACAGATGTCAAACAGGAATAATAAAGACTATCATTTATTGAGCTCTTACAATATGGCAAGCACTGTGTTAAACACTTTATATATATGTATATATATTCTCTTATTTAGTTCTTACAATAATTCTATGAAGCTGATATTATTGTTACTCCAATTTTATAGGTAAAGAAAACTGAGGCTTAGCCAAGTTAGGAAAGTTTCCTGTGGTCAAATATCTAGTGAGACTCTTGGCCACACATACAACTGATTTCCTCGGACAAAGAGCCATGTGGGAGTGTACATGAGAGTTGTCAGAATCCAGGCGGAGTGGTGATCTCTCTCGGATGTCCATCGGCAGGGCCTGGCCTCATCACAGGGCTTCCCCTGGTGTGACTTGGTGTGACTCTCCAGTGTAGGAGAGTGATATCAAGTTGAAAGGGCTCAACTGCTGGTGAGAGAGCCATGGTTCTGAAGCTGTAGACAGTTGCCTCTGCTCAAACGAAGAGAAAGTTGATGGACGAGTTTTTCTTGCCTTTGGAAAAAGAAGGTGCCAGCATAAGGGCAATGCTTAGAGATCACTCAGAGATGTTTTTTCAGGAAAAAGTATGTGTTGAAGAAGGGAATGAAGTTGGCAAGAGGCAAGGGGAGGCCTTCAAAAATAGAAGGCCTATGTGTAGGTCTCCCTTGCAGATGGGATTTTATGCAAACAGTACAAATGAAGAAACAAAACAGAAGCTCAGAACAGACTGATAGTTGCTAGAGGAACAGGGGATTGGGGGACTAGGCGAAAGGGTAAAGGGATTGAGAAGTACAGGTCAGTAATTAAAAAATAGTCATGGGGATGTCAAGTATAGCATGGGAAATATAGTCAATAAAATTGTAATCACTATTTCTGGTGTCAGGTGGGAAACTTGAAATATCAAGGGGAACATATGCTATACACTGAAACTAATACAAAATAGTATTCAATGTAAACTGTAATTTAAAGAAAACATTTAAAGATGCATCATGTCTCTTGGTTCTTTTGCTCATCAGTTTGATCATCCATTCAACAATATCTGTTGAGCACCTACTATATGACAGGCAGACAGTCAAGGTCCCAGCTCTCATGGGGCTAATAGGACAGGAAAGACATATCTGGCTGTCTCTGGCTCTGTCAACTCCTGCTAAGCCTGGTTGGATAACAGGGGTGACTCCATTGCTAGCTCAAGGGATGGTACCTGTGGCTTTGCATGTTCATGGTCAGAAATGGGTAGGGTGTGGGAGTCTCACTTGTCACCTCCACCACAACCTTCTTGTATTAGGACATCTGGATTACATACTACCCTCTTAATGAAATATCTAATGCTAAAGCCTGGGCCTTGTGGGTGAGAAGACCCTGCCAAGCCAGGGTCTTCACCCTGGCAGGAGTAGAGAAATGGACCCACATTGCCCTTCCATGTGCATTTAAAACTATTTGACCCTTTGAGTGGGGGTCTGACTGAAGGCTAAGTGTGGGCACCTCTCCCTCAAGCAGAGAATAGAGTAACTGCTGGGGGAATCCACCATCCTAGTACACTCCTTGCATGTCTTCCTATGTTTTTGTACAACTGTGAAAGTTGCAGTCAGCCCTAGCGGGGGTTGAGGGGAGTATTGGAATGTGACCATCCAACCTGGCCACAACTGACTGATCTTTTTTTTTTAAACATTGCTGAGATTTTTGACTTGTGGTTTCATGGTTCTTTTATTTCTGTGTGTCATAGGCAGAATATTAACTTCACACTATAACTTGGATACACTGAGAAGATATACTTTTTTTTTTTTTTTTTTGGTATCTAATATAGCTTTCTTCCCAAGCCCACACCCAGCTGGTTAGTGAAGAGAAAATGTGTTCACTTCAAAGCTTAACTCAATGAAATCCAAGATTAACATTTATTTAGATTAACCTCTCTTGGATAAAACTACTCCATCTCTCAGATAAACTTTTTCCTTCATCTCTTTTATTCCCAAGGATGAGTCCAGACAAGTGTTTGAAGATTGGTGGTAGTTTATGCAGCTTCATGGCCACGAGGAAGATTCAGTCTCTGTGTTTTTATGCACCCCCTCCCCTCCCCTTTCTCTAATCCCTGGAAGTAGGCTCTGATCTGGCCTTACCCAGCTTCTCAGGGCCTGGGAGCACCCTCTGGCTGACTCATCCTGACCTCAGCTCTCTCTGGTACCAGAAACTTCTCTGATGAGACTTCCATTTGGCTGAGTTTCACTTGGTAGCACTGGGTCCGGAGATCCCTCACCCTCACCATGGTAATCCTGCTGGCAAATTCCTTTGCTGGACTCTCAGGTATTTCTGAAGCCTGTCTATGCCACCCTAAAACCAAAGCTGACTCAGGAAGGGCCTGCCTCTGACTTACCTCTGAGCCACTAGGGTGAGGAGGAGGTTCCCCAGCTCAGTGGAGGCAACTTAGAAATCAGCCTTCTTCTCCCAGGTTTTGGTGGGTTGCAGAACAGAATGTCTGGGCTTCTTGGCTCTGCTAGACGCAGCCAAGGGGGAGCCAATAAGACCAACAGCTTTGCTCTCCTGCCTCTGCTGCTCTTTTGCCTCCCACTGTTCCCTGTGCTGGGAAGTGGGAGGCTTGTCTTTTACTTCTGCTCCATTCTCCTTGCACAGAGTGCCACGAGCTCCCATAGGGCAAGAGCATCATCTCTGCCCGACAGAAGCACCCTCCGAACCAGGTCCTTCAGGCTGATGCTCAAAGAGAAAGACAAAACAATTTGGAAAAGCATCTTTCAAGACACTAGTAGCCCTGGGTACAAAGCTACTATCCTGCTGCCCAAACTGTGACTGCCAGAGCTAATTACTACTTTGGTAACTCTTTTGACATTCTTTTTGCCACAAAATCTAATCTTCCTAAGGCATTCTGTGATCTAGGTCATGTATTTGGGAAGGTAAGCAAGAAAACAATTTTAAAGAATTCAAAACCTTGATTCTTCCTATCAGATCCGCTTCTTTGGGAGGGCACACGGCAGTGCTGTGGCTGAGGGCCAGCCAGCAAACAGGCAGCCAGGTGAGTCTTGGTCCCATCAAGAGATGACAATGGCTACAGCTCACGACAGAAGGGGAAAGATTCCCTGAGTGGAAATCCAAAAGGGAAAAGACCCTCACCCAAAGGAAGGAGGGAAAGGAAGCTGCAGGAAGCATAGCACCCAAATAGCTAAAACAGGATTTCATCAAATAAAAACACTCCTCTCCATTCAAGAAATAGCCAGCTGCCCAGTCACCCTTCATCTAATAGGTATAGTTCGATAACATCTTAATTAGAACTTTTTTCTCCACCTCTCCCAACCTCAACCTTCTCTAAATTGTTATTTTCCTGTATTTGGATTGTTTCCAATACTGTACCTTCCAGAGAATCCCCTGGACGAATGAGATGTCCTTTCTCCTCTAGGAGGAATATTAAGGAATTGCAACCTGCCCCTGACTAGTCATTACATTTTCTGGCATAGCTCCAATGAGTAGCCTGAGTTTCTGCAGAGTCTGTTTCAGTTACGCTCACAGTTCAAGAAAGTAATATGGTCCTTGCTCACTGTCTGTATAGGGTAGCAAACACTTGCAACTGGCCCCTGGAAGAAGGTTTTGTCTGCCAGGAATATTCTCTTACTTAAGGGGGTGTATTGAGCATCAACTTCGAGCACCATTGGCTGGGTTACTCTCTTCCTCTTCCCCATTTCCTCAGCAAGTTGCCTTTTCTGTGTCAGCGGACCACTGTATCTCCTGGAAATAGCAACACCTCAGACTTCCAAACCAGAAGAAATAATAAAACCTAATAGCCCAGTGAACGATTTTGGAACTCACTGATTGAATACATATTCACTGTGCCCCTACTGTGTATTAGGCCCCGTGCTCAGCATAGGAAATACAATAGTGTGCAAGTCACACAATCTTTGCTGCCATGGGGACTGTAGGCTAGCAGAGGAGACAGCCACTTTTAAAAGATTTACTCAAACAAAGATATAATTAGAGGTGGTGATAAATGCTGTGAAAGAAAATACACGGTGTTGTTAGTAGGAATAGCTGCTCTAACTCAAGGGGCATGTGCCTAAGGAGAATGAGTTTTTAAATGAGATTGAGATGAAGAAGGACAGATAGGAAATTGGGAAACCGTGGCCAGGATATAAAAGACCTCAAGTGAGATGGGTGTGAGATGGCTTGTTTCTGGGACTGAATGAATGCCAATGCTATGGGTTGAATTTCTTCCTAACAGACAAAGGCATGTTGCGAAAAAGGACATATTGAAGTTATAATCCCTGTACCTCAGATTAGGACCTCATTTAGACAGAGGTTGTTGCAGGTGCAATTAGTTTAGATGAGGTCCTATTGGAGCAGAGTGAGCCCCTGATCCAGTGTATGACTGGTGTCCTTATAAGAAGGCCACGTGAGGACAGAGGCACAGCAAGAGTGCCCTGTGATGATAGAGGGTTGGAGTCGTGCATCTATAAACCAAGGCATACCTAATGTTTGCCATCAAACCACCAAAAGCTTAGAAGAAGGAGAGGAGGGTTCTCATGCAGGCTCCAGAGGAAGCATGGCTTTGCCAACACCTTGTTTGTGCATTTCCAGACTCCAGATTGCACCTGCGTTGGGATTCAGCCTCCATTATTTAAGCCACCTAGCCTGTGTCCTGACAGCTGCAGGAAACTAATAGAGTTCATGTGGCTGAGTTGTCAGATGGAGAGGGAGGGAGGAGTGTGAGGTGAGAAAGGATGGGTTGGAAGGGTCAAATATCTGTGCTCAAGATTCTGGGTTTTACTCTTAAAGCAAAGGGCAGTATTGAGGAATTCTGAGTGATTGCAAATGTACAGAAGAGTAGAGAAGGGTGAGAGGTGTTGTAGGTTGGGTTCCCAAAGGGGAGACTCTGAAACAGAGCCTCCGCTGACAAGAGTTGGCTGGCCTGCTGAGGAGTCCTGGAGTACCATTGATCAGAGTTGTGATGCATTGGGCTGAAGTAGCCGGGGTTTTATTCCCCCATGATGGCCAGTCTCCTGTAAGGGATGCCCTGGGCAAGGTGGCTGTCTGCAGCTGCAGCAGACTCTGCAGGAGCTGACGATGGAAGGCTGCCTGCTGTGTACACTCCCTACAGCTGGGCAGTAAGTCTTTCCTAGAAAAGGGGATATGGGCTGCATATCTCCTTTTCTAAGGTTAAAAGGACTTTAGTTAACAAGTAGCTCAAGGGAGAAATAATGGCAGCTTGAACCCGTGTGGTGTCAGTTGAAACAGAAAAGTGGACAGATGCTAGGGTGGCTTAGTTGCTGAAATGCTACAACTTTCAGTGGATGGGATGTGGAGAGGGTGGAGGTATTGAGGGAAAAAAGGAATCAAGAATAGCTCCCAGGTTTCTGCCTTGGCCCAGCTGGATGGGTGGATGGTACCATTCACCAACTTAATTCTGGAAAACATGAAATATAAGAAAGTAGAATATCCTGAGTTTGCTTTTAGATGTGAAATGTTGTTGAATGAAAAGGATACAGTGGGGAGTAACACACACACACACACACACGTGTACACACATACACATCATGATTCAGTTCCAAGAAGAGTCCTCAGGAATGCCATCTATTGTCATTAACATTATGGGATTTACTTTCTTTGTTGTAACTTGAATTAGTATCTATAACTTACATGATAAACACATTGAAAAGTCTACACATCGCACAGGAAATAATTAAGCAGCACCCTAGCCATCTATACCACCATCAGATGGTATCATTTGCTAATAGGGAATTGAAATAACTCCAGTGGCGACAGTGATAAATTTGAGAGATAGGAGAGAGCGGCAGGATAAAAGACAAAAGTTTAATTTAAAACTGGGAATGAGTTTTCGAAGGAAAACAATTTTGCTAGACAGATTCAGCCAACAAGCCTAGGCAGATCTTTGATTCAATCTAAGTTCATCAGCTGAATCTGGCCTCTTATGATCATGCTTCATCCTGTCACTAGCTGGGACTGCCTCCTATATCACCCCTTTGAGACGTTGATCTTTTTCCATGAATATGTTTATTTCCTTTGACTCAATGAGTCCAAACTCTGGAGCTGATTCTAAAGAAAATATCCAACAAAAAGAAACTAGAGGGGAGAAGGGGGATAATCTGGGGCAATTGTAATAGCATAAACAACTGTAGATGGATAGATAGATATATGACAGACAGACAGACAGAGGATAGGTAATAGAGTCAATGAATGAGTGGGGAGCATTTGGGCCCTTTCGGTCACAAACTTGGAGGCCATGCTCATCTTGTTTGGCCTTCCCCAAAGTCTATTCATGTGGGCTATACAGTGTAGGAGAAGGAGCACTGGCTCTACACCAGAGAAAGAAACCATGACCAGCAGGCTAGTTCAAGTCCTGGCCTTAACACTGGCCAGCTCTGTGACTGTTGGCAACTCCCTCTGACGTTCTATGCCTCCATTTCCTCATTTGGCAAGTGAAAATAATAAACATAGTCTCTTTTGGCTGTTTTTGAGAATTGACTCTTACATATTAGATGTATGTAACCCAGTGCTGTCCTGGACTTGGCCAGAGGTGAAATGTTGGATCAGTCTTATTATGGGATGTCCCATATTCAGAGATGGCACCAACACAATCGTGCCAACTATTGTTACATCAACCCTCCTCCTTCCCCTAACAGAAACCCTGGCACCTGAGAATCATGTTGGGAAAAAAAGGGAGAGAATAAAAGAAACTATAGGTGTAATGACATTTATGGGTTTGTTTTCTGTTAGTGCTAAATTAGAAAACTCCTTTCATGCCAAGAATGTATATCCATTTAGTGAAGAGTGTTGACCGGTCATTATGAAAGCTGCATTGCCACTCGGGAAAGGGGTAGACTATTCTCTTCATTGAGCTGCCTTTGTGTGAAGCACTGTGCCACATTCAGCAGGAAACTATGTTAACTATAGAAAGTAAACCACAGAAATGGTAAGTAACCTTTATAAGGTCACACAGCAAGAGAGAGCTGAGATTTGAACCCAAGCCTCTCTTTCTACGAAGTCCCACTATCTGTCCATTCATACCTTAAATCAACAAGGATTTATCAAGTCTCCACTATGGGTCAAGAGCTGTGCTAGGCCCATGTTATTTTGATGATCCTATTCTCCCTGGACAGAAAAGTGAAAACGCAGCTTTCCACATTCAGATATAAGTTCTTATCGAAGGATTCCAACAAGACAAGCAAGACTTAGATGTTTTAGGTGTATCTTATAGTTTTAAAAAATGTATAGTCTTCTCTGTCCTCCATCTATTTATACCTAATCTTTCTTCAAGATTTCTCTCACACTCCCTTCCCCATTTCCTCTGGTTACAACTGGTCTCCTTTCACTAACTCCCTTTATTAGAGCTCACTGAATACCAATTGCCAACATTTGGTCTCCATTCTGGTATATGCTGTCTTGCTCTTTCCTTGGTGTGTGTGTGTGTGTGTGTGTGTGTGTGTGTGTGTGTATGTGTGTGTGTGTGTGTGTGTGTTTTCTAAGAAGGCTGTAAGCACCATGAGTAATTGAGAATTATTGAGGCTGAGAGTTCTCTTATTGATGGACTTCACCTCATCAGTAAGTCAATAGTCAACCTAAATAGCTTATAAGTTCTTTACACTCTTCAACCCAGACATGCCACACTTGCAAAGACTTAAAAGTTGATGACATTTTAAAAAACATCTCATTTAATAATTTCAACAACTTATCAATATTCTTATCAATAAGAGTAAGCTTGGTTATGATATAGTAACAAATAACCCCAAAATCTTACAACAAAGGTTTATTTCTTTAGGTCAATGGGATTCTGTTGTGATTCGTACTCACTCACTCGGACTCCCAGCTGGTGGAGATTTCACCTCTGGACTTGTTCCCATCCTTCAGGTAAGAGGAAGGAAGAGTGGCAAAACTGACATTAATTAAAGGCTCCCATGTTTCAAGTACCTGAAGAAGAAGGGATAGGAATATTTGGTGAGAAGCACTCATGATTATCATAATATTGTCATCGTCATTGTTGTTATTAGTATTATTTCTACCTTTTTACTTTTTAAATAAAACTAAATCTTAGAGGAGTTTAATAGCTTGTCCAAGGTCACATATTTCAACCATCGAAGATCTAGAATTTCAAATGAAGTCCGTCTCATAGTGGAGGTTATGCCGTTTTCTCTCTACCACACTGTGGTTTGCAGAGCTTCTTTCCAGAAAAAAAAAAAGTCCTGCATGTCCTGGGGGCTCTGACTAACCCCACTTGATTATTCGCAATAGGGTCTTAGCTCCTTAGTCTCCAACCTCTGACCCATTTCAGGTGTATCCTTTCCAGATACCACATCCATTTACTGTTTATTGTTATTCCAAAGGGACTCACTCTATTTTCTTCAATAGAGCAGGTATTGGTCAAACCAAGATGAATAATGCTAAGTTCTAGCTTTTCAGGGTTTCATCTTCTCATGGGCAGTCAGGAAAAATAGCAAATAACTCCCAGAGCAATGCGATAAACACTATCATGAGGAGCTGTCTAGTCAGTCTTTGGAAACAAGTTACCTCCCAAAAGAAGATGGGAATGACACATGCGAGAGTAACTATCACTAGAAGCAACCCAAGCCAAGTCTGCAAATAAAAGGTTTCAGACCCTGGCTGGTAGCACAGTGGTTAAGGCGCCGGCCTGCGAACCCAAAGGTCGCAGGTTCGATTCCCCAGCCAGGGCACATAACCAGGTTGCAAACCAGGTCTCCAGTTAGGTCTGTGGCTGGAGGCAGGTGAAACACAACCATACATTGATGTCTCTCTCCCTCTCTTCCTCTCTCCCTTCCCCTCTTTCTAAAAATAATGAAATAATAATCTTTAAAAAAAAAAAAAAAAAGGTTTCAGAGATTTGGGAATACACACATTCAGCTAAGATGTCTGAGCCTGGCACACACAAAATTCTTGGCAAATAAAGCTGAAAGCTAAACATTTATATACTACTGTGTGGGAGAGAACTATTAACAATTAACAGAAGAAAGATTTGAATGGGATTTCAAATAAGGAATTATTACTGATGTTACTTTATCACATGAGATGTAGTAATTTAAAGAGAAAAAATATAACCTGGGGCAATTGAGAGTCAGCAAGAACTATTCATTGGCCCAGCTCACAGGACAGGCAAACAGCAATGCTGGGATTTCAACCACAGGCGTCTTCCCCCCAAACCTGAGACCCACACGTGGTCCATGATGTCACCTGCAGCTCAGGGAAGCATCTGAACCACCAGCTGCCCACAGGCAAGCACACCGATAGCAGTTTCAGAGGCCCCAGGAAGACGTTCATCCCAGATGCACCAAACCCAGCAGCCACCTTGGACTGAAACTAAGATTACATCTACATTAGCATCTTTCAGGCTGCTGTCCTACATCTCTGAAGATTAAATCACAGACACATTTATGACTCTCCATTTATCAGTGAGTCTTTCTCCAACTTAGGGATGAATACACTGGGTTGTGCACCCCTTTCAGGCCCGGGGCTTCAGGGAAAGATGCCACATCAGTTTCTGAGCATCAGTTAGTCTTGCCAGAGTTTTATTGGTGGAGTCATTGCCTCCTTAGACTGAGTTTCTGGAAGCCAGTGGCCAAGTGTTGTACATTTAAAAACAATATTCAAGCTTCCAGCAGAATCAATAAATGTTTTTGTTTTGTTTTTTTTTTAAGTCAAATGTAGTTGTATTAGTAAGGTGATCTGGGCCAATGGAGAATGACATGATTATTTTGACTGCTTATGGATAATTTCTTTAAAAATTTTTCCTCGACAGATCTCATTGTTGAGAAAGGGAGAAAAAATGGAAAGAAACACTACTATTGACCAAGATGAAATAATAAGGACTGGATATACCCTGAAACAATAACAACAAAGACAACTAAAAAATACAAAATATATAAAAGTTTTGAAGACACTGATAGCAGATCTGAGCTATGAGAAACACACTTGGTGGGCCCAATGATTGTACATACAGACTAACTGCTTTGAGAAAATTTCCTATCCATTACTCAGAGAGAGGGGCTCCAAGTAGGGCCCAGCAGACTTCTTGAGTTGAAGAGATGGGGCGAGAGAGCAGAGAGAAAAAGCTAGGACAGGCAGTACAGGAGAAAGTACTGAAGAGGAGAAAGCTGCACCATGAAAAAAACCCTCAAATCTGCAGAGAGCTCCCCTCAACTTTTCAGCAGGACATGATTGGCATATGTGTGTAAGAAAACTACCAAAGGTGGGAGAAAAAAATTCAAAAACATTAAAGGAATAGTCCCCATGTACACTTAGGGCCAGGAATAGGCCTGTTCCCATCAGCCATGAAGGAAACATGCGTAACTCATGCGGCATTGAGTAGAAGGTCTTGCCTAATAACAGAGATAATTATCCCTAAACTAAGAGTGATCTAAACCCATCTTATGAATCATAAAAGCAAGACCTGAAAGGATCAAACTGTTTCCAATTAAACTAACTGTAGCTTAGAACAGAGCTCACGAATATTTATAGGAATATTAAAAAATCCTGCATGCAACATGATAAAACTCACAGTGTCTGGCATGCAATAAAAAATCCTTTTAGGGTGCCGGCCTGCGAACCCAGAGGTCACTGGTTTGATTCCCCAGCCAGGGCACATAACCAGGTTGCAAGCCAGGTCTCGAGCCAGGTCTGTAGCTGGAGGCAGGTGAAAGGCAACCATACATTGATATCTCTCTCCCTCTCTGTCTCTCTCCTTTCCCTTCTCTCTAAAAATAATAAATAAAATCTTTAAAAGAAATACTTTTAGGAATGTAAAGAAGAGGGAAACTTGACCCAAATGAAGTGAAAGGCAACCAGTCAAAACCAACCTAGACTAATCTTTATTTATGCTCTTCATGTATACTTTCCAAACATTGGGAGACTGCATTCAGAATATGAGTCCAGGAAGCCCTTTGGGCCACAGCACAGCTGTTAAAGCAATGCCACCTACTCAGCCCATAGGTAAACAACAGTCTTGACTACGACATTGAGCAACTTGGCAGCATCTATTGTCTAGCAGAAGACTCCTGCCCTCCCACCCCCTCATCCCTGGCCTGCTGGAGAAGTAACCCTACCTGCTCCCCTTGACCCTCCTGACTCTGACCACAGCATTCCAGCCTGGATTCCACCCTGAGATCTCACCATGGGCTTCTGAGAGCTAAGCATGCCCTCCCCTAGTCTCTTTGGTTGCCATCATCAGAAAGCAAGAGAGTGCCCCGCAGCAACCCTGTTCCTTATGAGATACCCTTCTCCCACCTCCATATCTCCACCAGCAGAAACCAGAGAACCATCATGAGCTCTGTGTGCTCTTGGAGACCCTTCTCCCTACCCCTACCTGACAGTTGATCTTCTATGTCAATTTGACTGGATTACAGCGACGCCCAGATCACTGGTTAAACATTGCTTCTGGATATGTCTATGAGGGTGTTTCTGCAAGAGATTAACATTTGAATCTGTAGACTGAATAAAGCAGATGACCCTCTCTGATGTAAGTGGGTATCATCCAACTGCTGAAGGTCTGAAAAGAACAAAACTGAGGAGAAAAGTTGACTTTACTCTGACTATCTGAGCTGAAACATGACTTCTGCCAGCAGTGTTCCTGGTTCTCACCTTCAGACTTGGGTTGGAACCCACACAACTGGCTCTCTGGCTCAGGCCTTCAGACTGCACCACCGACTTTCCTGGATCTCTAGCTTGCAGACAAACATTGTGGGGCCCTCAGCCCCCGTAATTGCATAAGCCAATACCTTATACCAAATCTTTCTACCTGCCACCATGAAATGCTGATCTCTTTAGCTGTCCTGGTTCCAGGAGGTCCCTGAAAATAAACCTCTCTGGGAAAAAATGGGTCATCCTGGAGGGATTTCCAGTTCCTATAATTCTTCATTCATTCATCCCACAAATACTTACTAAGCATCTTCTTTATGCCAGTTCAATGCAAAACACTTGCAGTGGGACTAGCTATAAGGGAGGAAAAAGTACTGGGACTGATATGTTAAGGAATGAAGCAAGGCTGTTACATGTCCTGCATCTGAAGCCAAGGGCCAAGCGAGACTAAGACTGGATTCCTAGGCCACTTGTCTCACCCTCCCCTTCCCACTTACCACTTGGGAGGGCCCGTGGGGATGATGGAGTTCATCAAGAGGTTTGACAGGACACCAGGGCCTTTGAACATACTACCGCCTCTGCCTGGAATGTCCTGGCCTTCAGCCCTTCACCTAGCCGACTCCCAGGCCTCTTTGTGCTTACCTGAACTGCCTGCCATCTTGTCAGCTTGAAAATTCCATCCTTTCCCCATTTTTTTTTTTTTGTAGCAGGAAGGTTTCCAGTGGTTGTATTCACTTATTGTAACTTATATAAAGTCATCCTGATGATACATTGATATTTTTCATGATTTAGAATTAGTGCTAGATACTTAATATTAAAGTTTTATGTCGATAATAAGACACATTTAAAAAGACAGAGCCCATTTAAGAAGTAGGCCTTGTATGACTCCAAAAGCATAAGCAACAAGAGAAAAGATAAATTTTATCCAATTTAAAACTCTTGTACTGAAAACAACATCCTTAAGAAAGTGAAAAGACAACTCATAGAATGGAAGAGCATATCTGTAAATCAATACAGGGTGGGGCAAAAATAGGTTTACAGTTGTAATTATGAGTTTATTATTATTTATTAATTATTATATTATTTCCCATGTGAACAACAATAAACCTTTTGCCCCACCCTGTATTTGATGAGACTTGTATCCAAACTGTATAAAGAGCTCTCATTACTCATAATAAAAATATAGCTGACACCATTTTAAAAACAGGTGAATAGCCCTGGCTGGTGGCAGAGCAGATAAGCCACTGGCCTGCGAACCCAAAAGTTGCAGATTTGATTCCCAGCCAGGGCACGTGACCAGGTTGCAAGCCAGGTCTCCAGCCAGGTCCATGGCTGGAGGCAGGTGAAAGGCAACCATACATGGATGACTCTCTCCCTCTCTGCCTCTCTGCCTTCTCCTCTCTCAACAATAATAAAATGTTAAAAAATAATAATAAAAAAATTTTTTAATTAATAAATAACAGGTGAATAAACAAATAAATTAGAATAGGTATTTCTCCAAATTTGATATGAAAATGACCAATAACCACATGAAAATATGAACAAAATCATTAGTTACCAAGGAAATGCAAATGAAGAACACAGTGAGATATCACTTCACATCTACGAGGCTGACTATAATAATAATATAAAAAGACCTATTATAACAAGTGTTGGTGAGAATGTGAAGAAACTGGAACACTTGCACATTGTTTGTGGGAACGTGTTGGAATAAAATGATGCAGCTGCTTAGAAAAACAGCTTGGAAGTTTCTCAAAATATTAAACAGAACTGTCACATGACCCAACAATTCCACCCCTAGGCATAATTTTATCAGAAATCAAAACATATGTCTACATAGAAACTTCTACATGAAACGTTCACAGTAGCATTTTTATAATAACCAAAAAGTATAAACAACATTGTATCTAACCAAATGATGATTGGATTAATAAGTTTTATCTATGTAAAAAAAATGGTGTTAAACAATAAAAGGAAATAAAATACCAGATGGATGAATTTTGAAAGCATTATGTTAAATGGAAGAAGCCAGACTCAAAAGACCACACATTATGATTCCATTTATATGAAATGTTCACAATAGGCAAATCTACAAAGGCAAAAAGATTATAGGTTGCTGATAGTGAGGATAGGGGGTTGATGGGGGAGATGGGGAGTTACTGCTAAAGAATATAGAGTGTTTTTTAGAGAGAATAAAAACTGTTCTAAAATTAGATTTGATGATGATTATACAACCCTGAAAATGTACTATAAAACACTTAATTGTGTACTTGAAACCGGCAAATTGTATAGTATGTAAATTTATATCTTTCTTTAAAATGTAGGATAATGATCCAGGGTAGATCAATCAGTATTGTCAGAACCTGCTGAGCAAAGTAATTTTCACTCAGATTCTGGCAGAATAAGCAGGTTGGGTAGAAAAAAACTTCCTGAATGGAAAAGTGTAGCAATAATAATATTTTAATAGTCACATAACTAACAGTAAAAATTAAGATCGATATGATCTTTATGGTTAACAAAATGCTTTTTATTTGATTAAACCCTTCCACTCACTTGCATCAGATGAGGAAGCATCATCACACACATCTGACACCTGCGGGAACTGACGTGCAGAGAGGTGAGGAACTATCCCGATTGAGATCATCCGGAGAGTGAATGCTGAGGCCGAGGAGAGCCCTCATCCACCTGCCCCGAGACTCATGGCATTTCACTATGCTTGAGA
This sequence comes from Noctilio leporinus, assembly GCA_004026585.1. Lineage (NCBI taxonomy): Eukaryota > Metazoa > Chordata > Mammalia > Chiroptera > Noctilionidae > Noctilio > Noctilio leporinus. Next base: position 463,649 of record PVIW01000117.1, read on the forward strand.
GGGCAAGGGCCCTATTCTGTCTCGTCACGGTGGTATCCCCGGTGCCTGGCAGGGTGAATGAATACATGAATGAGTAGGAAAATGCCACTCTTTGGACTGAGACACCAGGTACTGCAAAGCATGGCTCTAGTTCCTCCTGGAAAAATGAGACCAAGAAGCACCCTGTTTGCACAAAGTTGCTGAGTGCTGGACAGCAGCCTTGTCTCCAGAAGTCACACTGATTGGAGCCCTTTACAGTACAAGAAAGAAGGTGGGAAGACCTTAGAACCAAAAGCTCCCCATTTCTATGGGCTTTGTACATAGTCCTCTGCCACTCAGTGCCCCACTAAGATCCTCCTCAGAGGCACCTGGGTTGTCTCAGCCCCAGTCTCCAGACTCCCCCCTCTTAAATTACTGGTCAGCATCTGCACTCCAGAAAGAAATGGCAACACCCAGAGCTAAAGTCATCCCATGGTGAGTCTGTGCTGAACCAGAAGCTATCCAAAAAATTGGAGTCCCAGAGAGGAGGAATGATCTCATGCACCCTGGGGTGTCTTTACTGATGGAACCTGACTAGTACAGAGAAAGCATGCACTCTAGCTCCACCGAGAGCTTCGCTCTTCTGTCTAACGTGTTGAGCTGACTGCGACTGAGTTTGGCTGGTTGTGGAGAAGTAGCAAAGATGCTGTTTTCTGAGGTTTTCCTTTCTCCAAGGACCAGATGTTCCTTTGGAAAGAAGCTTGGATTTGGATACAAAACCTTTTTCTGCCATTCACCTTGGTGTCCATTTGAGCCCATTCCTCATCAATCCAGTGAAAATCTCACAGGGGCATAGTGAGAGAAGTACTTACCCGAAGCCTAGAGCCAGTAATTGGCAGAGCTTGGATTTGAACCCAGGATTCGATCTCCTGTACACGTGATCAAATGAGATCACAGAGGGGGAAGAGCTGCGTAAATGAACACAGAAGTGCTTACTGTGATAACTGTAGACGCCTCCTCCTGGAGCCGGTAGGTAGGAAGGATGGATGGGAGCAACTGAAGTTTGTCTCCCATAAGGGCAGAGGGGTTGATGACTTGGAATGTCCCCTGCTTTGCAGCCTGGCCGCAGTGAGGGCTGGACTAGAGTTCTGGGTGCACTGGAGGTAACTGTTACCCTGGCTCCTTTAAAAGTCCTTCCAGCCCCAGTGGGTATGGCTCAGTAGGTTGAGTGCTGACCCGTAAACCAAAAGGTTGCCTGTTCAATTCCCAGTCAGGTCACACGCCTGGGTTGCGGGCCCAGTCCTTGGTTCAGGGCATTTAAGAGGCAGCCAATTAATGTCTCTCTCGCCCACTTTCTCTCTCCCTTCCCCGCTCTCTAAAAATAAATAAATAAAATCTTTTAAAAATTAATTAAACAATTATTTATTTTTAAAAAGTCCTTTCCATTTCACAGTCATTGCTGCGTCCAGGCCACACCAAGAAGGGATGAAACCGGACAGTGACCCTATTCCACCGACAAAGTCAGGGTTATTTAGATTTAAAACATACTTTGTTACTTTGGTAATTCCCTTTGGAAGGCCACATGGAACTTTCAGTCTACATAAATGACTTCTGTCCTTTCTTTGCGGTTGTTTACCAACGGGGAGGCCACAGCTGCTCACCCAGGGACAGCAGGTCTTAGGAGATAGTAAAAACCCAGACTTGGAATCAGATAGCCCTCTGCCCCATTTAATCCTGGCTTCCCTGATTATTTCTGCACGACCTTCAGTCATGTCAGTTGGCATCTCTAAATTTCATTTTATTTTATTTTACATTTTCTGTAAACTGTGGGCAATAATACTGCTTTCTAGGGCCGTGAGGCTTCCGCCAGGTGATATGGTGACAATCTGGATGCTGAGCTGGGGCTTAGTGATGGGAAGGTCCTTTCTTTTTCCAGACTCTGATCCCTTGCTTGGTGGAAGAGTAGGTCACTCAAAGAAGGAAGCCGACTCCACACACCTGGAACCTCCAGCAATTTGTTCTGACCCTCACCAAGTCCCCTGGTGTATGCGGAGTAGGATTTACTTGTGTCTCAGTTGAGTCTTAGAGGGAGAAGGACTGGGAAGTGTTGGAGGTATTAAAGGCAAGAAGGAAAAAAAAAAAAAAAAAAAAGAGCCAGTTAGGAATGTGATAATAAGTATAATAACAAGTGCTGATAGTCCTAGTGCCTTGTTTCATTGAACACTTAACTATGTGACAACATTGTGCTTAGATGTGTCACCTAAGGAATCCTTCCCGTATTATCATACAATTTTACAAATGAAGCAATCAGCCGACAAATGTCTTGATAAGGCAGTAATTGGGCTTTGAATACATGTTACCCCAGCGCTCCGGGAATGGGTGTGAGAAGCACACAGGGTAGAATCTCAGGCTGGCCTAGCTCGTAGTCCCTCCTTTCGGGGATACTCATGTCCTCCCTGGTTCTTGTGGGAATCAGGTGGAGGCAGGAAGCCCGGGGCTAGTTGGCCAGAGGATCCCCCCGCAGCTCAGCTACAAACACCTCAAAGGCATGGTCACATCTGCCTGCTCTCCGGACCTGCTGGCTCCTCGAGGGGACCCAGTCTGTGTCAAAGGAAGCAATGAACACTGCCGTTTTGCCCTCCTTCTGTGGCGTCTCCCAGATGGGAAGCAACACCTTAACAGGTATAAAGCCTGTCACAGGCGACAAACCATTTTACCATCCGTTATTCCGGAGTCCTCAGGCCAGACAAGACTCTCCGCTCCTCCCCGCCACCAACCCGGCTTCAGGTCTCTGTCCCACCCACTACAACAGCCCACCTCGCCCTGCCCTAAGCCCTGTTTTCCAGCCAGGGGCCGGACAGATCACTCAAAACTCTGCTCTGTCTCTCCTTGCTGCCCTTCAGACCAAGCGAGCCCCTTCCCAGGACCTGAGCCCCTCCACAATCCCATCTTTGTCTCCTTGAACCATTTTCCCTTCCGTCTCCAAATCCCAGCTCCTCCCCCTGCTCATCTGGCCACAGCAGTGCCAGGAGTGACCCGTGATGTCATGTGCCTGAGTCACCTGGGCAGGGGAAACCAGGACCTGGAGGCACATTTCATCCCTGCCTCACGTCACCTCCTCGCTTGCACGGGCTCGGCTGCCTCGCCTGGTGATGTCACTGGCCTGCGTGCAGGGACAGCAGCTCGCCCGCGGCTCCCAGGCAAGGGGGTGGGGCGGACAGTGATGAACGCCCACTTGGTCTCACTTCAGAGAGAATTGCAGCGCGAAGGCAGGTGAGGCGAGGCTTGGCAGGAGGCATAGCGGAGCCCCTTGTTTTCTAGCAGCCCCAGGGCCCCCGAAACCTCCTGAGTAAAAAATGAACATGCAACTTTTGATGAATAATGTCACCAATAGCTAACATCACTTTTGCTAAATAAAATACTCAGATGGCACGTTCTTCATGCACTGTTGTAATTTTTCTAATTTACCTGATGGACGATCCTCATGGCAACCCATTTGATAGACAAGAAGACTGAGGCACAGAGGCACAGAGACAATAAGAAAGCTTCCCAAAGCAGGGCAGCTAGTGAGTGGTAAAGCCGAGATGGGGCTCCGGAGTAAGTGCTCTAGACCTCTGCTGTCTTGCCAACTTGTCGTAGTTGGGCCTGCCGCCGTACACGGGAGCACGGTCCTCCTGCAGCCCCTCTGTCACTGGTGCTTGAGACGTGTCTGCAGACTCTCTGGCCCCAGACATGCCTTCTTGGCCTCGCCTCCCTCTGCTGCCACTTAATATTTCATCACTGCAAGACCTCTTCCTGTTCCTCAGTTGGATTTCATTATTTCCGTCCTGCGGTGAGCAAACAAACTCGGAAGGTGACTATAAGGCAACGCAGCCACAGCACTGCCAGGGTTGGAAATGGAGTCAGGCTAGAAACGGCGCTGCTTTGGCTCCTCTAGGGGCAGGTGCAGCGTGAGGCGGGCGGAGGGTGACCCGCGCCGCGCCGGACTTGCGGGACCCCAGCGCACAGACCGCCGCGCTGCGTCTGCGGCTCCAGAGAGAGGACGCAGCTGCATGTGCCGCTTTGGAAGTCATCTGTTGTAGGTGCTGGTTGAGTCTATAGAAGAAGAGAGGGGACGTTAAGAAAAGCTAGGAATTGGAAAGAGCGAAAGACCAATCTTGGGGAAGGTCTATTCATGGAGGGTAGGATAAGCAAGAGCAAGTGGAGAAAGTGACAGTAAGACCCAAAGAATCAAAGTCATAACTTCTCTTTGGGCAACATTTTGTAGCTCACAGTGAGTCTTGGTGTTTCTTATCTCTTATCCTACATAGACAGACGCACACACACCCCTACACGTACATCCAACAGAAACTCCAGAAGCCAGTGCTGGAAGCAGGCTAAGAACTATTACTGCCAGTTTGCAAATGTGAAAACTCCAGGAGAGTGAGGGATGCATCTCAAATGTGAAAGCTAATGAACAGCAGAACTAATATGGGCATCCATGCATCCCACAGGCACAGCCCCACCATCATGGAAGATGTAGGAGAAGACACAGCGGGGGGGCGGTCGTGTCATATCTGATTTAAGGAGGAAACACTGTTGGCCCATGGAAGTCATTTAGGAGCAGGGTCAGTGGGAGTGCAGATCCGAACTGAGGCGTGGACAGGTGGAGGGGGTGGAGGGATTGGGGTGGGATGGAAAGATTAAGAGGAGCCAGAGCCCTGATTTGAGAATCTGGTGAGTGAGGCCAGGAGAACAAGGAAGCCTCTGTCTCTGTCTCCCTCCCCTGTTTTCCACAGATTCTCTTCTTTTGCCAGGGTTGGTCCTCCGTCCTTCTGCCTCTTTTCCTTTCCCCTCTTTTTCCTCTTCTCCGAACCCAACTATTTACATCTGGATATCTAAGACATGTTTACTATTGGGTTTACTTATTGACTTAAGTTTTATGCATCTTGTTTCTACTGTAAAAAAAAAAAAAAAACACAAAAACAAAAACAAACAAACAAAAACCAGGAGAGCCGAAATGGTTTTTTCTAAAAAAAGAAAAATTCTCTCCAGAAGGGACGTGTTTCTATCCTATTCATTTTTTAAATATTGTTCTATTACGGTTGTCCCAATTTTCCCCCATTGCTCTCCACTGCCCTGCCGACTCTCCACCTCCCTCTACCCTGAACCCACAGTCAATCCCTTTTACAACACCCTCCTTAAGAATTTTATTAGCAAAGCAGTGCTCTCGAGAGTAAAAGGCCGGCTCCTTGTCTCCGTGTGAAGGTGCCAGAGGAAGAAAAGAATTTTCTGTATGAGTCAGGAGAAGGGAGGTTGCTTTTCTCACTTTCTCTCCAAGTGAGGCAGGCGCTCATGAGATCACCCAGCATATCCAAAAGGGTGCTTAAAAATAATTGCCTTCAATGAAGACATACTAGTAAATCATTCTGCCTGGCAGAGAAAAGTTGAGTGTGTTGGCAGAATGGGCAGGCAAGACATCCTTCCAGCTTCTTAAATCCAAGGACAGCTATGCCTTGACCCACCCCATGCAGGTGGGCTGAAGAGCCCTGCTTCTGTGGAGCCACCCTCCTGGTGGTCTCCTGAGCCCCAAGCCCATGCTGGGAGCAGAAAAGGGAGTCAGCGTACAACTCCCCTCCCCTGCAAACCCACATGGGGTGGGAAGGTATCAGATACCAACAGCTCATGAGGAGTGGTCCATCCAGGTGGAAAGCTCACAGATCTCAGGGGTCCCTCAGCCTTTCCTTCATCCTGTACCCTTGAGGGCTGCGATGCCAAGCAGTTAGTCACAGTGGCTCGATGACCATGATTTTGCTGCAGCCATAAGCCCCTTCAGGTCACCTACACCCCACTCAGTGCATCTTGGAACCCATGTGGGGTTTCTGCATGAACCCATGCCAAGTGGAAAACAACCCCACATGGTTCCCATAGGCTTGGAGGGTGGAATGGGCAGCACTTTCTTCCTCCCTCGTCACTGCTGTCGTGTGTGCAGTTTTACTGGCCTCTATCTCAAGACCTTGAGTCACTTCTGCCAATATTAAATAATAAGGTAGTAACTTTCCCGACACAGCCGATGAGGCGATAAGAGATTTCCCATCATCTGATAGGGGGAGAAAATGCCTAGGTTTGAATAGGTTTCTTTCCTAAGACTGGAGTCTTTCATCAGTGAATAATTTTGCTGACTTCTTTCCAACAGACCTAGACGAAGGTTGGCACTTTAGGGTGTGCTCACAGGTGATGGCATGCCAGCAGCTCTTGAGGGCCACTCACCGGGCAGAAACAGGAGACAGACACCCGCATCCAGGTCAGCCCACAGCTGGACACCAGGGAGGGAGGGAAATAGGCTGAGTTGTTACAGAGCCCTGGGTCCTACTCTAAAGGTGGGAGGCAGTGGGAAAAAAAGGGGAAGGAGGTGAAAGAAGAGAAAGGGAAGAAGAAGGAAGAGGAGCAAGAGAGGAGTATATTTTCTTCATCTTTTCCAGACCATCTGCTCTACGTGTGTTCTCTTAAAGGTCTGCACATTGCCTTGTAAGGATAGAGGCAATGTACACTTGGCATCTGCTAGTCCAGCCAATCTGCCCACAGTATTTTCATTTCTGGCGCAGACCTTTCTTGGTCGGGATTCCCCTAGAAGCACACCCTGAGACAGCATACGAACTGCTAGAGGAGTAGAAAAATGTAACAGGGAAGGGAAGACAACCGATGAAATTGTGACAACTTCATTCTTCTGAGCAAGCCTGGCAGCCGGCATGGAATAGCACTGAGTTGCCCTGCCACAGCAGCAGGGAAATGGGTTCTTTAGCCACTATTTCCCTTTAGTCGTTGACTAAGAGCTATTCCTGGGGGTAAAGGAGCATGTTAACTCCTAGCACCTGACCCACTCCAGGTGTGTTCAGCAGCTGGAGAACAACCCTAGGCAAAAGGGCCAGGTGCTGCAGCTGATGTAGGTTGGCATGCACGAAGAGGAAAAATGTAGAGCCAACATCGGTGGGACATCACCAGCTTTGCCAAAGTGACTATGGCATATAAAGGGCCTGAAAGGGGGCATAGAGTCCCAACCCAGCCAGAAGAAGCAAGACCATAGAGCATCTTGGAGCCAATGAGGCAAACATTTTGAGCTTTTAGTCTTTAGTCAGAAACATGTTTGATCCTGAGAGTCTCCAGCATAACTAAGGCACAAGTGGGAAAAGGGAAGAAAGCAGAAAAAAACTAGAAGAGAATGGGGAGGACAAAGAGAAATAAAAGCAAAAGTATGTAACCCAAGAATTCGTATAATCAGCAAAACTCTCCTGAGACTTAAAGTAGGCCACAAAAGGGCAGCCACTGGTACATATTTGGGGAAGGTGACATAAGGAGCAACCATGGACAGATTTCTTAGTAGTTGGGGAAAGGATTCTGGGTAGTGTTCAGCCCAGGACATTTTCGTTTCGACTAAATTCAAGAAGATTTATTAAAGTCTATTATAAAGAGAGAGCTAAACCTCCAACATAGTTATGATAGCGCAATTAGCAATTAAGAATAGAAATTGTTAGAATAAGAATCTCATTTCTGTGTGGTTGAGAAGTCGGGGCAGCAGCATGTGAGCTCAGTGCATGGTCAAATGTGACACAAACCACCAGTGGTCACCAGATATGGGTCCCCAATGAGTATCTACAGACTCGGCATAACCAGTATATAATCATGGAGGTTGATCTGAGCAGGTTGCTACCACCAGCTTTCCCTTGTTTCCTTGGGGGCCTTAAGGGGTTGGATTTGGTGGCATAAAATGCTATTAAATCCCATTGATCCAAAATTTGGGGGAGGAAGTCTAACTAGATCCATGAGGGACTTCTCAGGGGTTAACAAAAATATGTGTAGCAACCATGAACCCACAGACTTAAACAGAACATAGGACATTTGAAGAGGACTGTTTAAGAGAGTCGTTGAGGTAGGGAGTTGTCAGCAGCAGGGAGTGTTGTGATGTTTCTTTTCCCTTCCATCACCTCAGACCGAGAGAAGGGACACTGACAAAACTGAGATTGAAAACAAAAAAGGACTGGTATCTCACAGTCCCAATCAGCTGCAAAACTTGTGGGTCTGTTTGAGAGAGTGTTGGGAAAAAGTGACATTTGTTCCCTTGGAGTTTGGAGGTATGTTCAAACATAGAGACTCCCAGCCACACCCCCTGCTGAACTTGGAAGGCAGGAGTGTGGCTAAAGCCACCCACTAAGGCACAGCATAGAAAGAGAACAGAAAAGGACCAGCTTTAGTGGGAAAAGGAAGCACGACTTTCCTTTGGGATAAGTGTACACTGGAGAAGATAATGAGGCTTGAAACATGAAGCTGGGACTTTCCAGAGAGGGTCACCTGCCACTTTAGAGGTGACAGGAAAAGGCTGTAGAGTGTGTTGTTGGGGAAAGTTGCTGAAAGTGTTGCAAAATGACCTCACCTCTTTCTGTCCTTCTGTTCTTCCGCTCTGTCTACAACAGCAGTTCTCAGCCTCCGCTGTGTATTGGAATCAATAATGTTTAATCGGTATTTCAAAAATATAGCAATAAGAGGTCTTACCCCCAACCTAGTTTCTGAAAGTGGAGTTTGGGCACCAGATATTTTTTATAAGCTGCGCTGATGATTCGTGTGTCTAGTTAAGGTCAAGAAGATTGAGGAGGATGTTAAGCAGAGGCTAACTGTATCCAATGACAGTAGACAGCAATCGTGACTCCAGGCTGACACTGTGTGCGCTGACTTTGTGACATGGAGAAATTCATTCATTCATTCATCAGATATTTATTGACTCTCTACTATGAGCTCTATACTGTGCATACAGCTTTGAACAAAGCAGATAGAACCCATACCCCTGTAGAACTTCAAGTCTAGCAGAAAGGGCCCCCCTTGACTGGGAAATACAGGTGAGGCTCAAGGAAACCCCTCGTGGAGCGCAGGTAAGTGATGTGGGGGAGCACATGTCAGAGCACTAACAGGCTGTCCGCTTTCATGAAATACATTCACAGCTGATTATACCCTCACACAGTTGACCCACATCAGGCTGACGATCATCCTGTGTCCAAGCTGACATGGCCCCAAAGGCTCTGGGTGGTTGCAGAGTCTGTGGCGTGGCATTCGACCACGGTGTGTTCTCCCAGCCTCAGTCTGCAAAGCTCTGTTGACCCAGCACAGCCCAGAGCAGGTTTGTGCAACTACATGCGTTGAGATGGCCCCACAGTTGTGAGATGATGTGGCTGATGGTGCCAATGACGGTGATGATGAGTGGTTCTATTTTTAGTTTAGTGTCTCCCAGAGGAGTCTGCAGCAGAAACAGACCTTGAACTCAAATCTGCGAACTCCTATCCAGGCAGGGTCCTCGCCTGCCTCTCATTTGGCAATAGTTAAGCTGACCGTCTTGAGACCAGAGGAAGGAGATTCCAGGAACGTGCCTTGTGTCCTTCTTTGCCCCAGGCTTAATGACTTGACAGATCCCTTCTATTTGCTTATCTTCCTCTGGGTAAGGGGGAGCGCAGTGCTCTGAGTGGCCAGCGTCAGAGGCAACTTTGATCCCCAGGCCACACCTCCATCTGTGAGATGTATCTCGGGTGGGAAGTGTAGTTAGAGTGTTGTGAAGCCTTGGAGGGCTGATGAAGCCGGGCTAATTGCTGAGAAGATAGCATCAAGGTAGAACAGCGTCTTCCCAGCCCAGCCCTGCCCATGGGTCCTGAAAGTGTGGAACAGAGAGGGCAGAGGAGCAGCCTGGCTCTGGTGTGTGGTCACACCCACGGTGCCCTGGCACAGAGAGCATTTAGGCTTGTCCCTGCCCTAGTTACAGGGGGCCCCTTGTTGTCGGATGTTCCCATTCTCATTTCCTGGGTTCTCCCTTCTCTTCCATCCCTTTTCCTTCTCTTCCCTGGGGTGTGCTCATCTTGGAGCTGTTCGACTAGAATTCTGAGCAACAGCCGCATCTTGGGTGACCAAGACTTGGCTGAACACCCAAACCAGCCTGCCCAGTACCAGGGAGCTCAGACTCTGTCCTACCCACCCCAGAACTCTTCACACACCCCGTTTAGGTCTCATAGTCGGGGACGTTAGCATGAGCTGCATGGGGAAGGCTGCATTTTAAGGGAGCAATAAAAAAAGACATGCCAAAAAATGAACAAATATCCTTTTATCTATTGCTTTAAACATGTTCGTGGTTGTCTTTTATTGTCAACTCACTATGAGCCAGGCACTGTACTAGGTGCCGCACATGTATTGCCTTGTTGAAACCTCCCAACAGGCCTATGAGATAGTTCTTATTTTCCAGTTTTATACTTGAGAAAACGGGAGCATAGAAGGTTTTAACTGTATCAAGGTCACGCCACTAACAACCGCTGTATTCTCCTCAGCCCCTGTGTCTGAACTGGGTGGCCTCAAGATTGGAGAAACTGTCTTGATATAGACTCAGGAAGTCTCCTTCCCCAGGGTAACAGAAGGAATAGGGCAGCAAACAAATAGTTTTCAGATTCAGCCTGGGCAGTGAGCAAGGGGAGATCTCAGGAGGCAAGCCAAGCGTTTGCAAATGGGAAAGAGACCTCAGCCTTGAGGAGGACGGTGCTGGATCTAGACCAGGAATTGGGGCTTCAATCAATGTTGGAGATGCAGAGCAGAGCCCCTGGCCCAGGCAGGACGTATGGCCCTACGTAGGAATTCAGGAGAAAAAGATGTAAGCAGACAGTATTCTTTGTAGTTGGCCAACACAGGAGGGGAGTGGGTGGCTGTGATGTGATAGGGTATGAAGGACACATGGACACTCAGAACAACCTCCAGCCCAGGGTCCTAGGTCTGGTGGCATCAAAGTGGGCATGGAGCAGAGGAGATACCACTGTCTGAGCCTTCACCCCAAACCCAAAGCTGAGTTAGCAACTGCATCCTAAGCCCTACAGATGGCAGGGGTGGAGGTAAGTGTCCTGCTTTATTCTGGATGAGCTCACGAACTGGGGCATATGGGGACAACCAGCTTGAGAAGCGGCGAAGGGCAGGGCCTGGAGCAGTAAGCAGGCTTATGCCTGCAGGCATCTCCAAAGAAAGATCCTCTGAACTCCTGCTAGCTCTCTCCTGGCTTTGGGTCTCTTCCCTCTGTGGACTGTGTTGGAAGACACATCATGGCAAGGGAAGGGGGTTCACTCCTCTTTCACTGGAAAGAGTCCATTTCTTTTTGTAGCTGGAGCTGAAGACAGCTTCCCCCCTAATACAGAGCATGGCCCCTCACACTGCCTCTGAGGGTCCTCTGCAGACGGCTCCTCCACACCCCAGGGCCGGCAGCCCAACTTCCCCTGCCTTTATAAGCTTCCACTCCTGCATTCCCCCACACGTTGTCTTCCTCTGGGCTTCAGAGGGCAGGTCACCTTTCTTGGTTGTCCTCTCTACCTGACATTCCTTTCCCAGTCTGGGTTTACCCTCTCTCCCTCCTCTCTCTGTTGCCAAGGAGCCAGAATGCCTCAGGTTCAGAGCAGGATGACAAGAATCAGAAAACTTCACAAGACCTTCCAAGGATCCCAAAGCCAGATCTTTTGGAGTCCTCCCCCGACCCCCCACCCCACCCCCGCCGCCACTGATTGAACCCTTGGTTTCCCATCCATGATTCCCAGATCTTATGCAACGTCCAGATTATTTGTTTGGAAACCTAATACTTGGTCACAACTCTCCCTTCCACCTCTTCCACCTCCCTTTCCTCTTCCTCCTGACACCCCAATCACCCACGCGAGTCCCCTGGTTATTCAGAGGGCAAGTCTTCATGCCCAGGCCAGGCAACTGAAGGACTGAAATCTACCATAGGGAGTGAGAGAATTTGCAAGCCTAGGATTTTTGTTTTGTTTTGTTTTATACTCTAATCACCCTAGGACTTGATTAGCTGATTTGATAATGCCAATAAAATCGGCACAGTTAATTACAGACTGTGCTATTCAGGTCAGAACACATGCAGGTAAGCAAGGAGTTGGGGCAATTGCTCTACGTGGGACCTGCTCCTGATTCCAAATAATCCAAGGGTTAGTCAGTCGGATTCCTATCTGGCTACAAACTCCCTGCCTGGTCTTGGGGAGTTGGGGTGGGTCCTTTCCCCTTTCTGAGAGTCAGTCTGCAATTACAGAGGCCGCTAGTGGCACTGATGTATCCAAAATGCCCAGCAGAAAGCTTAGTACATTCTATGACTCTGTAGTCACTGGCTCTATAACTCAGCAAGCCCAAATCTTAGGAAAAATGCTCTGTAGTGAGATAGTGGGGACTTTGTAAACCCCTCTTATTTTTGGCTTGGCCTTTCACAGGGAAGGATGTGATTAAAGAACATATAAGTTGGACAAAAACACCTGACCCAGCCCTAACACTGATGCCCTCAGATGCCTTGACTTACCTCAGCATTGAGGAGACTTCAGGACAGCCTGGTTCTTCCTCGATCCACTTTTAAATCCTCTTTGGCTGCCCAGCCTCTCTCTCTCTCTCTCTCTCTATCTCTCTCTCTCGCACACACACACACACATAGACACAAATAAATACACAGACCCATACACATATACACAAAAAAGTACAACATAGGCATACACACAGGTAACTCGTACTCATTCTAATGCACACATACAGATTCACACTCACACACCTCCTCACATCATTAGCACCACACTCCTCACAGTTATTTTTCCTCCATAGTTTAAAAATGATTGATCACTTTTAAATCGTATAACATCTAACCACTATTGAAAATTGAAAATGAACAAGTAAACAGGCACCTAGCTACCTATCTAAAGTATATAATAAAGATTGAGAAAAAAAGCTGATTATTTTTTTTCTTCTCATATTTCCTTCCCCCACTGCCTCGTACTTTCCCCTCTCTTTCTCCCTGCCCCCCCCAGTTCTAAAGCCGTAGCGAGGAGACCCAGTGGTACCATGTGCCCAGAGCGGAGCTGGAATGTTTACGGAACCCTCCACCCTCTACAATGAGGCAAGCTCACCCAGTCTAATCCCTTCCAGAGGACACCTCCCCTTTTATCCTGCCCTAGGCGAGGAGGGGCCCTTCTTGTTGCTACAATGGCACTTTGCATGATACCTACGGAAAAATAGATCGCTTTAGGTTACCATTACCTGTGAGTGTTGTGAGGGCTCCTCAAAGAGGAGGAACTGAACTTGTAGGTCAGAAATCTGCTAAGATGGCAGGTAGAGTGGGCGTGGGCTGGGAGGGATTTGGGGCAAGGAGGGAGCATTGCTGAAGTGGGGTGACTGACTGGGCAGCTGAGGTGAGGGAGGGTGTTCCTGGCCAGGGTCCTGACTTCGAAGCATCAACACCCCTCCTTCTCCAGAAAAAAGGGCCTAGAGTGTTTTCAATGCCTGATAGACTCCCAGGGCCTGATGGATCTGCCTATTGAGTCCTGAGTCCCAGGAGCAGTACCTTTGATCTGGACTCTCTTACGTGTCCCTGCCAACCCCAGGCTTCCTTGCCCTCGGGCCACCTCCTCTGCCACCAGCTCTGCCAGGACTGCCCTCCCCTCATCAGGGCTGACTGCTCCGACCGAAGGGTTTTCTGTCTGGCAGGTGCCAAGCACAGAGAGAGCCAAGGTTAAGGTCTGGCTCGTTTTAGAAACATACCTGCCCTGTGATAGACACCCCATGGACACATAGTGCCCTAACTCAAAGGCTTAGCTCAGCAGGGGAAATCCAGATTTGGATCTCAGAAGCATTTATTTATAGCATACCTACTTAGACCTACCTGGACTAAACTTCCTCACCACTATTTCATTGCAGCAAACCCATCAAGTCCGCCTAATTGTCCCCATTTTAAGATGAAGCCCCAACTCAAAAAATCAAATGTATGATCTAATGACACAGAGCTGGCAGGTGAGAGAGACAGGATTAAAGCTCATGTCCATCTGACAACTCCAAGTTAGAAGCTCCGATTGCTTCCCGGTCCACACGCAGCAGTGGTCACTCTCTCCCCGAGCCTGGCCAGGCTCCAGCCTCCTGCCGCCTTCTGCCTGGTCCTGGGGACCCTTAAGTGCCGGAGGCCGAGTATTTGGTTCAACTTCAGCACAAGTAGATGCAGTGCCCGCTACACACTGGTCCCCTTTCTCTCTCATGCTTTACTTCATATGAGGCTCACAGCATCACTTTGATGGATCCATTCTGTTTGGGTTTTTCAAACTAGGCATGCAGTGGTGGGCAGAGGGCACACACAGAATGCCACAGGGCAGCACCCTATGTTTTCTTAGCAAGTTAACTTTATTTAAATATTGTTTTATACAAATTATATACAAATATATTTTTGATATACAAGGTCTGTCCCGAAAGTATCAGCCACTCAAACTGTTTTAATTATATTAACATTGGCTCAATACTTTCGGAACAGACCTCGTACGTATGTGTATTTTATATATATATATATATATATATTTGCATTTGTGTAAATAATATATGTTTATAATATGTAACTATATGTTATGATACAATAAAATTATTTGATATAAAATGTATTGGTTATAATATATTGTGATATATTGTTTACATATAAATATCAATACATATAGGCAATATAGAATTATTTAAGTGTGAAAAATGTAAATGTGTATATTATATATTATAAATATGTATATTCATAATAACATTTATATACATACACAAATTTATCAAGAAAACAAAATAAATAACGAAGTAGACAGAAAAATGAACTTGACTATGGTAGGCAGAATTTTGAAACATCCCCTAAGATTTTCTGGCCCTGATGTTTGTGCCCTGAATAATCCCCAGAACTCTGAATATGACACACTTACCCCTGGATTTAGGTTATGTTATAAGGCACAGTTGACCTTAAGTAGGGAGATTGCCTAGTGGGTCTGACATCATTGACTGAGCCCTTTAAAAGCAAAGCATTTTCTCTGGCTGGTAATAGCAGGAGATGTTGGAGAAATTCCAAGCATGAGAAGGAGTTAGTGTGTGTGTGTGTGTGTGTGTGTGTGTGTGTGCGCGCCAGGGGAGATTGTGGGTAGCTTTCTCCATAGCTGAAGTGCAGGGGGCCACATGGCAAGGAGCTGAGATTGGTCTCTAGTATCTAAGAGTAGCTGCCCATCTGCGGTTAGCAAACTGGAAGGGACTTTAGTCCTATAACCACAAAAAACTGAATTCTCTTAACACCCAGGGGAAGCTTGGAAACATATTTTTCCCCAGTTAAGCTGCTGGATGAGGACATAAACAGCTGTTGCCATCCTTTCATTATGAGACTTAGCAGAGGACTTAGCAAGAAAGTGCTAGACTCCTCACCTGTGGAAACTGGGCAATAACACATTTGTGTAGTTTTAAGACCCTACATATCTAGTAATTTGTTATACAGCAATAGAAAGACAAATACATTGACTTTTTAGAATAAGAAATATGTCATATTAACTTTTGGCTTATTGTGAGCTCTTCGGGTCCCTCTTCCATGGCCTTGTGAGATTTCCTGTTTAGCCCCCTGAATTAAGCTTCAGGAGAAAAGCTTGAGAAGGACTGGATTACAAATATGCATCTTAAACAACAGTTCATTGAATGCTGTCTGTCAGATATTAGGCTGAAGCTATAGTGATAAAAAATAAAAAGCTAAAATTCAAGCCCTGGCTGGTGACACAGTGGATAAGGCGCCAGCCTGTGAACCCCAAGGTTGCTGGTTCGATTCCCCAGCCAGGGCACATAACCAGGTTGCAAGCCAGGTCTCCAGCCAGGTCTGTGGCTGGGGGGAAGTAAAAGGCAACTATACATTGACACTTCTCTTCCTTTCTTCCTCCCTCCCTGCCCTTCTCTGTAAAAATAATGAATAAAATCTTTAAAAAAATTTTTTTTGAAAAGAAAGGTGACATTCTCTGCTTTTGTGTAAGTTACAGTCCAGATGAGAGCAGATTGATCATAAATAAACCAAGTATCTTCAGGATTGTTAAGCACTGTGAAGATGGTAGAAGAGGGTGAGGAAAAGACCTGTCTGGGGTGGGGCTGGGGTTGCTGGTAGCGGCAGTAGCTGGATGGTAAGGGAAGGTTTCTGAGGGGCTGTCATTTCAGCTGAGACCTGGGTAACAAGAAGTAAAACAATGAGCCAGTCATGATGCAGCGTTAGAAATATTAGCTCCAGAAGTTCATTGTGAGCCTTTCCAAGGTGCTACTTTCAATCAGGAAGTATAATATTAAGACAATATAATTGTACAGTCCATATTCAGATTTTCCCATTGCCCCCATAATGACCTTTAGAACATTTTTTTAAATGTGTTATTTAGTTGTTAAATTCCTTTAATCTAGTATTGTTTCTCAGCCTTCCTTTGTCTTTTATGACATTGATATATTTGGAGAGTACAAGCTAGACTGTTCATCAGTTTGGGTCTGTCTGATGTTTCCTCTTGATTAGATCCAGGCTATATATTCTGGGCAGGAATACTTCCTGAGTAGGGCTGTGTTCTTTTTGGTATATCTCACCAGGAGGCCCATGATGTCACTCTGCCCCGTTACAAGTTCACATGCTGATTTGTGCGTAATATTAAACCATAAAAACATCCTGTCACATACTAGTGTTTGAAAACATACTTTTCCCATCTTGTAATTTTTACCAAGAATGCTATTGTCCAATAGATACATACTGTAAGCCACATATTAACTTTAAATTTTCTAATAGCTAAATTAAAAAGGTAAGAAAAATCAGGTCAAATTAATTTTTTACATATATTTTATTTAAGCCCTGGCTGGTGGCCCAGTGGATAAAGCACTGGTCTGCGAACCTAGTCAGGGCACATAACCAGGTTGCAAGCCAGGTCTCCAGCCAGGTCCATAGCTGAAGGCAGGTGAAAGGGAAGCATACATTGATGTCTCTCTCCCTCTCTGCCTCTCTCCCTTTACCTCTCTCTAAAAATAATAAAATAAAATCTTTTTTAAAGTAACATTAAATATATTTACTTTAAAAAGTAAATATATATATATATTTTTTTTTTTTAATTCAATCTAACATACTCAAAGTATTATCATTTCAATATACTATCATATAAAAAATTGCCAAGGGGATAATTAAAATGTTTTTTTTTTTTAATTCCAAGTTTTCAAAATTTTAGTGTATATGTTAAATATATAGCACATCTTAACTCAGACTGGCCACATGTCAACTGTTCAGTAGTCACGGGCCTCTAGCAGCTAACATCTTGGACAGCACAGATTTAGAACATACTTTTCAATGTACAGCAGATATACCATAATTTATCTAACTAGCTTCCACTGATGAAAGTTATAATTATTTTTAAATATTTCATTATAAATAATAATACAAAGAAAAGCTGTGCATCTAATTATTTTCTCAGGATACATTCCTTGGGGTGGAAATGATTTATCAAGGTTATCAAAGTTATGACAGTTTCAAAGCTCTTAATGTTGCCAAATTGCTTTCCAAAAAGATTATACAAATTTTCATTGGCACCAGCAATATATGATACCCATACTTTTATCAATAGAGGGCTTTGAATTAAATACAACTCTCAATTTCATAGGTGGAAATGGATATATTCTTGTTTCAATTTGTAACCTTTAATTATTAACATTTGTATACTTATTGGCCTTGGTGGTCCTGATTTTCTATAGTTTTCCATGAACTTTTATGCGTTAGTGTTAGTGAAAGGACACCCAATGTCCTCAGATAGCACTGTAGTGGACTCTGTAGCCAGAAGTGCTAAAGTTGAAATTGACCTCCTAATTTCAATATGAGACAAGACACTCAAGGTGGGACAAGCCATGTAGCAGCATTAAATCACCAGAGGCAAAGTTTGCACAATCGCTGTAATATGCATCAAAGCAGGAATTTCAGTCAGAAGAATCTTAACCAAGGAAAAACCTAAGGCATGTAAGGTGATTAGGCAGACAAGAGGAACTGCCTATGGATGTCCTTCAACCTCTTCCCCAGCCACCCCCTTGCCTTTTCACTGGGTTTATGAACACAGTTACCATTGCTGCAAAGATGAGGGTGATGAAGGATTCTGCAAAATAGATTTACTCTCACCAAGGCTGACTAGCCATGGATAAGTAGTCAACTGGCCAGCCACTGTCACCAGCCTTGAACTGCTGATATGATGCTCTACCCTGGGGGCAGTTGGTTGCACTGGATTCCTTCAGCCATGGAGGAAGCAGTGATTTGTCCTCAGTGCAACAGACACTTTTTCTACATTTGGATTTGCTCTCTTCTTCCACATGGAAACAACGGAGGAGCGAACTCCGTGAACTTAAAGCAAATAAAGTTACCTTAAACCATGACCCATTCTAAAAGTTTCAGAAAATTAATTTTGCATTAAAAGGAGCAACCAAAAAAAAAATCTGAGAATACATATAATACAAAATTGTTATAAGAAAAAAAGAGAGAAAGAACCAAGCTATTATCCCAACAGATGATGAAAGAACGCTAGAATGACGTGCACACAGAAAAGATTTGAACCATAACTTCCTATTTCAAAATTATGTAAGAGACATGAAAAAATTATTCGAGACTTGAAAAAACAACATAAGTTATAATTCAAAAACCTCGAAAATGAGGGAATAACAAAAGAGAAGAAAAATACTGTTAGAAACAAAGATTAAAGTAGGAGGAACAAAAACAATGAATAACCAAAGCAGGTAATTTTTTAAATCAAATTGGAGTTAAGAGAGATAAAAAGAAATAGAAAGTGGTATATATTTAAAGATAGATTTAGAAGATTTAACATACAAATAATAGGAGCCCCTGAGTAAGAAAACAAGAGTGCACAACAAATACTGAAAACTGTAATCCAATAAAACTTTCTTTAAAAAAAATATTAGCCCTGGCTGGTGTGGCTCAGTGGATTGGCTGTGGCCTGCGAACCCAAAGGTCACTGATTTGATCCCCCGTCAGGGCACATAACCAAGTTGCAAACCAGGTCTCCAACCAGGTCTGTAGCTGGAAGCAGGTGAAAGGCAACCATACATTGATGTTTCTCTCTTTCTTCCTCCCTCCCTGCGCTTCTGTCTGAAAATAATGAATAAAATCTTTAAAAGACACCTCATATGAATGAACATTGGTCTAGAACAAATGTCACCAAAATATATTCTAATAATTAGTGGCCTTTAAGAAAAAGAAAATTCTTTTGGCATAAAATAAAAACCAACATTACCATCAGACTTTTCAACAGCAATGCTTTGTACCAGAAGAAAAATAATCTTTTTAAGAGAGCCAAACAAAGAAAATGTAAACCATATGTCCAGGAAGATCTAGGCCAGTCAGGGAGAAATTGGTCCCCATGGTAACATACCCCACTTTTACAATTTTGGAGTTCCCTGCCCTAAAATAAACATCATTCAAAAGTCCCACCCATGACCCCAGGACTCCTGGTCTCCTGTTGCTTGGACTTTTCATGTGAATAGCTAACTACAACCACCACTGTGATAGTTACCTCTGCCTGTCCCTCCAGGTCCATTCTCTACCCTTTCCCTCTCTGATGTGTAACTGGAGGCTGTCCTGTGTGAGCTGCATCAATGAGCTTCCTTGTTCTCCACCTTCCTGTTGGGTGTTGTCAATGACAAGTACTGGCCGGAGATGGGAGGAAGGAAGAACAATGACATCAGGCTATTTATTTCCCCAGACCCCTCCCTTTTGAGCTGCTGTGAGCTGGTTGTATCCCTCTAAGGGCTCACAGCTCTTGCACAGAGCTCTCCCTCAACAGCTAGCTACCTTCTGTGGCTTCCTGTGATGACTCCCCCCTCACACCCTTTCTGGCCTAGGGTCAGGTAATAGTTTCCAGCAGTTGCTATTCCAAGTTACTCCTCATGGGTTCCCTTCAATCTTTCTCACACTTTCATAAATAATATCTTTATTAAACCTCCCTCGAGTGTTCAGTGTAAGTTTGTCAGACGTTTCCTGAGAGGACTCAGAATGCTACAGCTGGGTAGTAAAGACCCTGGCATGAAAAAGGCCAAGATTTACCAAAAACGCTTACTTCAAAGGAAACACATATTTTAGAAAACAGGAAAAAACGTTTTAAAAAAATTTTATTGTTGTTGCATTACATCCATCCCCTTTTTGCTCCCCTCTGTCCCCCTCCCCACCCACCCATTCCCCCCAAAGTCAATCCCACGTGTTGTCCATGTCCATGGTTCCTTTATTCTAGGTTCTTGTCTAAGCTGCTCCCCTTCCTTGCCTCTGCCTCCCCCCTCCTCGCCTCTGCCTCCCTCCTCCTCCCAACCCCTTTCCCCCTGACCACTGAAGGGCCTATTCACTGTATTCATATATTTGGTTCTGTTTTGCTTGTTGTTAGTTTTGTTCATTATTGTCCTGTAATGGGTGAGATCATATAGAAAAAAAAAACTTAAAATAAAAAAAACTTCAACTAGTACTGTTGCAAAACTTTTGAGACAATATTACATCTATAAAATAATTATTTAAAAATAGATGCAGTAAAGAAAAATTTTGGAATTGAAAGAAAAAACTTGGTTACCAAAACAAAATTTCGAAAAAAATTTAGATGATAAAGTCTAGAAAAATCTCTTAAAAGTAGGAAATATAAAAGTATAGCAAATATGAATGGAAATGAAAAAGATATAGATTTGGTCCAGATGGTCCAATGTCCCACTAGTAAGTAGAAGTATTAGAAAGAGAAATCAGAAAAAAAAAAAAAAGGGGGGGGGTGGATATTAATTAATAGAAATAGAACATGAACGTTTTTCCAGTGAAAGAAAGTCATGCGACTTAAACTTGAAGGCTCTGTGAACACTGAACAAGATGAAAACCCCAAATCCACACCTAAGACATTATTAAAACTTCTGAAGAAATAAAACAGCCATAGGCAAAGGAATAAAAGCACAAGGCTTCTCATCAGGAACAATGGATGCTGGAAGGTAATGTGTTAGCATTTGGTAAAAAGCTGCTCTTATTTTGCAGAGGATAATACAATTCCCACCCCCTTCCAACAGCTAGAGAAAGTTGATGGCAAAAAACTACCCAAAACTAATTCACCTTCTTTTCCCACACACCAGCTCCTTTTCCAGAGGCTTTGTTTCCATGAAACACAGCACTTTCCATCTAGTTACCCAAGTCTGAGTCATTTCGGGCACCTCCCTCAACTATGCTATCTATCCAAAGAGACATCAATTCCTCTCTTCCTTCCCCTCCTAGAAGTCTCTCCAGTCATAGGCTCATTACTACTCCAGGTCAGCCTTCCTCCTCTAGGACATTGCAATGAAAGTGGTTCTTGCCTCCAGCCTCCCCACTCAGCAAGCCACCCTCAGCTCTGCAACCAGAGTGAACCCTCTTCAATTTAAATATCACCATGCAGCTCTCCTACTAATGAATGTTCAATGGTTCTCTCCAGCTTGAAGATAAATTTTGGAATCGTTGGTTTAAGTCACAAGACTCTTCGTGATCTGTTCAGACCAACCTCTGCAACCTCTTTCTGCTACTCCCCCTCCTCGACAGAGATCCTATCAGTTTTCTGAACACATCATGCTGTCCTATGCCTTGGTGCATTTGCAGATTTGGCTTTCTTTTCCCAGTAAACTCATTCTCCTATGTTGTATAGGTAAGCCCTTCAAAACTCAACTAGAGCAGCCTTAACTGTGAGGCTTCCCTTGCATTGCCTTGCTTGACTCCCTGCCCCTAGGCAACACCCAGAGTCTCCATCTGCCTGTGAAGAGAATTTGAGGGGAAAAAAGTAAAACCTCATTCACTGCCTACTATGTGTCCAGAAGTGTGATGGGGGCATAGAGTTTACATAGGTTCCCTTAAAAACTTAGTTCGAGCCCTGGCTGGTAGCACAGTGGATAAGGTGCTGGCCTGCGAACCCAGTAGTCGCCGGTTTGATTCCCCAGCCAGGGCACATAACCAGGTTGCAAGCCAGGTCTCCAGCCAGATTTGTAGCTGGAGGCAGGTGAAAGGCAACCATACATTGATGTTTCTCTCACTCTCTCTGAAAATAATAAATAAAATCTTTAAAAAAAGGTGTCCAGGTAGGAGGACCACCTGGACACCTCTCCCTGGGTGTGAGAGGGTACTTGGCCTATGCAAATAACTGAAAGGAGTTTACTGGCACTTGAGGGAGGTGGAGCAGGAAGGAGGGGAGGTCAGTGGACAGTTGTGTGAGGTAGAATGTATCCTGAGGCTGACGGTTTCCCCATGTGCTAAATGGGACTGTTGGAAGGGTTAAAAAGACGGGGATGGAGGTAGTTCCCTGGTGAGCCATTCCCAAGAAGGCAGGTGTGGCTGCCGTGGCTGCTCCAGGCCTAGGCCTCCCCGTAAACCCTGGACTCACACCCCACACCCTGCAGAAAACAAGCAAACAAACAAAAAAACTCCACAAAACTTAGTTTGATAGGGGAACCAGAAAGGCAAAACATCATTTCATCAACATGGGGTTGCTGAGATAAATATTTGGCTATTGGAAGACAGAAGTGGAAGCCTGGATAAACCAGAAAAACTGTGAGGGTTGAGCTGCTCTTAGGAAAAGGTTTTGGTAAATTTGGATCAGGAGGAGGCTGGAGCAGCTGGCCAGAGCTACAAGATTATGGGAAGTTAGTGCTATGCTATCCGCCATCATTGTAAGTGCCTGGTATTTATGACACCACTTCTTTGCATGCTCATGCAGACCTCTCAGATCAGTGACAGCAGCCCAAACACAGACTCAGGACTCATTTCCATACAAGTGTCCCAGACAGGATCAGAGTTTCTTCATCAGATGAAGCTCACCATATCCCTTCTCAGATTTGCATTTAAGAATGGATTACTTTGACAGCCATCAAGAAGGTGAAGTTCTTACAAGCCATGGGCCTTTTTCACTGGCTTAGGTCATAAAACACTACCTTATATATATGAAATATAAATTGTAAAGAGCTGCCATGACAAAAAATTGAATAGACATCTCTCCAAAGAGGATACAAAAGACGTGTAACAAGATGTTCAATGTCACTAATCATCAGAGTAGTGCAAATTAAATCTATAATGAATTATAACCTCACACTTGTCTGAATGGCTATCATCAATAAATCAACAAACAATAAATATTGGGGAGGATGTGGAAAAAAGGGATCCCTTGTGCATTGTTGGTGGGAGTGCAGACTGGTGCAGCCACAGTGGAAAATAGTATGGAGATACTGCAAAAAAATAAAAATGGAACTGCCTTATGACCCAGCAATTCAACTTATGGATATGTATCCGAAGAACCCCAAAATACTGATTTGAGACTGCTATTTGAACTGCTATGTTCATTGCAGCAATATTTATAATAGCCTAGATTTGGAAGATCCCAGGTACCCCTCAGTAGATGAATGGGTAAAGAAGCTGTGGTACATTTACACAATGGAATACTACTCAGCAATATAAAATAATTTTTTTTGAAAAGGAAATCTTACCTTTGCAACAGCATGGATGGACATGGAGGGTGTTATGTTAAGTGAAATAAGACAGTCAGAGAAAGTTGAATGCCATATGATTTCACTTATAGTGGAATCTAATGAACAAAATAGAGACAGATTCATGGGTACAGAGAACAGACAGTTGTCAGAAAGGAGGTGGGTTGGGGGCTGAATGAAAAAGGTGCAGGAATTATGCAAACAAACTCATAGACGCAGACAATAGCATGGTGATTACTAGAGGGAAAGGAGGGAGGGGTTAGGTAGAAGAGGGTAAAGGTGATAAATGGTGACTTTGGATGGTGAACACACAATGTGTTGTGCAGATAATGTATTATAGAATTGTTCACTTGAATCCCATGTAATTTTATTAACCCATGTCACCCCCAATAAATTCCATAAAAATGTTAAAGAGGAAAAGGAAGAAGAGCTGCCACCGCAGACAGATGGCTACTGCAGAAGGAATGCAAGTGCATGTGGATTGCCCCCTTCTCGTGTTGGGCCTCACCCTTGAGTCAAGCTCCCTCAGGGACTTTCATGAGAACCGTGTATCTTCCTCTCAAGATGGATTTATTTGTCTTATTTAGGATCAAGGAGGATCTACATTAATCATTTTGCTGATCTTCCACAGTCAAGCAAGTCAGAGGTGTGGAGTGATCTGTCTGTACAGTGACACTGTTAAAAGGGAACCTAAGCTAAGATACCAGTGGCCAGTGGAATTTGCATAAAAGTTCAGAGGACACATTCTTGCTGATCCTGTGACCTCTTTCAGCTTCCACCATTCACTCTTTCAGGCACAATGAGAACTATTTCTCATGGTGTGACTTACAAGGCAGTGTAGTGTTTGTTTCCCTTTCTTGCAAGGTGAGAAGAGAGAACAGAGATTACCTCTACAGCCTTCTCACTTTACTGCTTTCCTCTTAAAGACCCCAAGAAAGGACATATGAAACTTGAGATTTTGCCTCTGTCCTAATGAGCAGAAAATGATGAGAAAATAGTAGGGTTAGAGGTTAAACCATTGCCCTTCAGACATCAGAGCTGGTGGTGCCTGGCAGGACCTCAGCACTGTATAAAAACATTTATTCCAGTAAGTTCCTTTCTAACTTAGGTTTTTATTTTAAAACATTAGTCTTTTTATTTATGGGATGTATACATTAAGACAACTTACCCTCCTTGGATGAGTGAGAGTCATTCCTTAATTGTTATTTATACTGGCTGCCAATGTTGGATTTTTTTGTATTTACCTGTTACCTCCCAATATTGATCCTTTTCTCCTTCTTCCTTACATTAGGGACCACAAATTTTTTCTGCACAGGGCCAGATAGTAAATATGTTTTGGCTTTGTGGCCATATGGTCTATTGTACCTACTTAATTCTGTGTTGTAGCAAAAACAGCCATAGAGCCCTGGCTGGTGGCACAGTGGATAAGGAGCTGGTCTGCAAATCCAAAGGTCACTGGTTTGATTCCCCAGCCAGGGCAACATAACCAGGTTGCAAGCCAGGTCTCTAGCCAGGTCCATAGCTGGAGACAGGTGAAAGGCAACCTTACATTGATGTCTCTCTCTCCCTCTCTGTCTCTCTCTCTTCCCCTCTCTCTAAAAAATAATAAATTTTAAAAAATCCTTATTAAAAAAAAACAATAGTCATAGAAATTATGTAAAGAGTGGGTGTGGATGTCTTCTAATAAGACTACTTACAAAAACAGGCATCAGACATGAACAACAGAGTGGTGATTGGGGGTGGGGTCCATATAAGGGGGTTAAATAGTAATAGAAAAAATACAATAAAAATGTTTTTAGAAAGATAGGCATTAGACCAGATTTGGCCTGCGGGCCCTCCTCTGCCAACTCTTGCTTTACAGTGTCCCATGCAACGGACACCCTTGCACCAGCAAGTAGTGATGGCCAATGAGACGTCAGTAGATTACTCTGACGGATTCCTGGAAAACCTGTTTTCCTAACAAAGGTTAGGAAACCTTTCCTTTTCCTTTTCTCCCTTCCTTTAGCATGAACCTGAAGCCTGGGAAAACAGTAGCCATCTTGTAACAGTGAGCTTGCAAGCGTGAGGATGAAGACCTACGCCAAAGAAAAATTATTTCTGACAGTATCATGGCCCTGACTCAGCCCTGGGCTCTCTACCCAATGACTTACCTATTTGTTTAAGTCACTGTTAGGTAGTTTTCTATTCTTGAAACTGAGAATTCTTGTAACATTCCTAATAGATGCGCAAATAAAAGCAGCACATGTATACTCTAGAAAATTTAGAAAATATGGAAAAGCTGAAAGAAAGGAAATTATGCACAATCTCATTGACCCTCCCAGCCCCACCCCCACCTCCAATCCAAACAATGTCACAGAATGAAGAGGACATTCTCCACTACTCTCTCAAGGTCACCTTGCTTGGATCATTGCAAGACAACTGTGGTTATATTTTTGAGTGCAAAAATGAGCTTGACTAGCTCACTTCATTTCCTTGCAAAATATCTGGATGCTGCAAACCAAGGTTTTTATAGCTTTGGAGCAATAGTTCTTGGCACATGTGACCCTATCATAAATCTTTAAAAGGCGGCAGCTTTGATAGCCAAGTAAACTTTTCATACCGGAAACTTTACCTCAAGATCAAACTCCCACCCTTCTCTGTCAAACATATGCATGCATGAGTGCATACACACATACCTGTGTGTACATGTATAGCCCTTCCTGTTTTAAGTCAAGTTGCCTCTAGATGCAGGAAGAGAACAGTAGATTGAAGAAACAGAGTAGAGAGCCTGGAAATTAAAACACAAGTAAAAGGAATCGAGTATCATACAAGAGGAGAGAGAGCAAATATATGCAGAAAGGACAGAGTAGTCAATAAATGTTTTGGAGCAATTGAATTTCAAAATGTAAAAAAAAAAAAAAAGAAAAGAAAGGAAATTATATTTCTACTTCACCCTTAATATAATTTCCATTGGTTCAATTCCCGATGGTCAGGGCACATGCCTAGGTTGTGGGCCAGTATTGTGGGCCAGGTCCCTAGTTGTGGGGTGGGGTGAGAGAGGCAACAGATCAATGTTTCTCTCTAAGAGGGGAAGGAAGAGAGAAAGAGAGGGAGAGAAACATCGATGTGTGACAGAGACATTGATCAGTTGCCTCTTGCACACCCCTAAGTGGGGACCTAGCCCACAATACTGGCCCACAGCTGAGACATGTGCCCTGATGGGGAATTGAATTGGTGACCTTTCAGTCTGAAGTCCAAAGCTCAAGCCACTGAGCCACATCAACCAGAGCTAAATATATATATATATAAATCTTTAAATTATAAAAGAGTATGTGACATTTTTAAAAAATATATTTTATTCATCGTTTTCAGAAATAAGGGGAGGGAGGAAGAAAGGGAGAGAAGCATCAACATATGGTTGCCTTTCACCTGCCTCCAGCCAAGGACCTGGCTGGAGATCTGGCTGCAACCTGGTTACGTGCCCTGACTGGGAATTGAACCAGTGACCTTTAGGTTTGCAGGCTGGTGCCTATCCACTGAGCCACACCAGCCAGGGCTATATGACATTTTTATGGAAATAATTATGACTTGAAATAGAAATATCTCCCAAGTCATATTATTAAGAGATGAGTAGATAGATAAATAAGTCAATTATATCTAAATGAATAATTAGAAATAAATCTGTTATAAGACTCAGCTATTTTTCTATTATCTAAAAATTGGAATGCATCTCATAATTTCTAGCATGTCATAATTTAAATGGTAGGGTTTCTCTTTCTTAGATATACAGAAAATAATGGTACTTAAAATAGATGCATCTTAGAGTCAGTCAATACAGCACAGGTAGGTAGACAGATAAATGAATAAATAGGTGACTAAAAGGATAAGCACCAAAATGTTAGCAGTACTTACCTTTACTTTTGTTTAATTCTGTATTGTTTAAATTTTTTACATTGAGAAGGTATTCATGAATGAGTTATGTAAACATCTTTTGAACTATCCTTTTTAATCTTCATTACCTTAAATCCTGTCTTGTTTTCTTTTTGTTTGTGTTTACCTGACATATCCCTACCTTATCCTTTTATTTTCAACATTGCAATGTCATTTTGTCATCTTTAGTAAGCAGTCATTGGATTGCTTTGTTGTTTCTACTCCAACCTGAGTCTTTGCTTATTTTTAAAGGGGCTTAAAAGTGTCGACATTTGTTGACATAACTGTTTTGCCTGGTGTTACTTCTGTCATCTTGCTTAATGCCTTATGTTTTCTTTGTGGACTTTCTATTTTGTCTTTTGCTACATGGACAGTATTTTGTTTGCTTTTATTTTCTGCAATAATTTGGAAAAGAGACTTTCTGTTTTAAATTTTATGAGTGGTGACTAAATTATGAAGTAATTCTTAAATTCAAATGTGTCAGCCAGGGATTCAATCATGAAAATATCAGATTAGGTTTCCAGGAATTAAGGATTTAATGCAGGAACTAGGGACTGGCACAACTCTGGAAGAGTAAGGCTTCAAAGATCAGCAAACTGACCACCAAGATCTGAGCCAGAAGGTCTGAAGCAGGTGATTCTTGGGACTCACTGGGAGCCATTGTGAATTTTCAGGATTCCCTATTTTTGTGATCACAACCGTCTCAGGAGAACAATGACTTCTCCTTCCAGTACCATGTGGGGAAGGTTATTCTAGGGAAGGTAGTTCCTGGCTTCTTTGTAGCCATGCACTATGGTAGCAAGTTGATAATAGACAACCAAGGGAGCATATTTATTATTGTATTAAAAACAAACATTAGGTTTTCACTTTGCTTTATATGAAATGAGGAATCAAGTATTTTTCCTCATCTACTTTTCTCCATTTCTAGCAATTTTAACTGAACCATTTAAAATAAAATTATCAGCTCTGGCTGGTAGCACAATGGATAAGGTGCCGGGCTGCAAACCTGAAGGTCGCTGGTTTGATTCCCACCCAGGACACATAACCAGGTTGCAAGCCAGGTCCATAGTTGGAGGCAGTTGAAAGGCAACCATACGTTGATGCTTCTCTCCCTTTCTTCCTCCCTCCCTGCCCTTCTCGCTAAAAATAATGAATAAAATATTTTTAAATGAAAGTAAAATAAAATAATCTATTTTTTGAAGACAGACTCATAGATGGAGAGCAGAATGATAATTAGTGGGGTGGGAGGTGGGTGGAGGGTTAAGCAAAAGGAAAAAGGGTTCTGTACATGGACAATAAATAGTATGGTGGTTGCGGAAGTGAAGAGGGTATAAGGGGACTAAGTGGTAATGGGGAAAAAATAAGGATAAAAATAAAATTTAAAAATATATTTATCCATTTTAGTACTTTTTAGAATTCAAGTCCCTACAAATGCACATATAACTGTGTGTGTGTGCATGCATGCAGGTACATGGGTATGTACCTCATTCCAGTACTTATTTCCCCTTCTTTCCTCCTACTTGTCCTAAGACCTTACTTGGTATCCATTTCATAAAGTTATGGTGAACATTGTCAGAAAATTTTCAGGAAGAGTGAATGAGATGTACATTTTCATACTCCTTGCTTTTCTGAGTCTATGTTTCTGTTATTCAGTCACATAGGTAATAATTTTCCTGGATTTACAGGTAATAATCTCATCTTTACATATCTCTGTAGACATTTTTCCATCAACTTTCACACTCGTTTTTGTGCAGAAAAGGCCTAAGGGAGGCCAATCTTTAGTTTCCTTTCTGCCAGTAGTCTCTTCCTTATTATAAGAGTAAGTCATTCTCTCTGTTACAATTTTTTAGTTGAAAATATTTTTGTAACTGTTATTTTGGATAAAACACATCAATGGACACTCAATTAAGGTAATTTTTATTTGTAAAATCAAAAGTATTTTCCTTCATGGGTGGGGAGGAGGACAGAGGGGAGCAAAAAGGGGATGGATGTAATACAACAACAATAAAAATTTTTTAAAAAAAGTATTTTCCTTCATTTTTGCTTCTCAAATAGTATTAATTAATAAGATCTTGGGTCTGATTTTCTTCCTACCTTCTTTTTAATCCTTCATTTACATATCTTTATTTTCTTCTATTTTCTAGTATAATTTCTTCAGTTTGTCCCTTTTTAAATATACTTTTTATAAAGTATCATACTTATTATTTTTTATACCTAAAATGGATGACAATATATTGCATTTTGAATTCCATGAAGTCACTTCTAATTTGGCCAATTATATTTCAATAAGCCTTATTCCTATCTCATAGGAGAATTTCAATAATAGTTACTGCAAACACAAACCAAATAGTTTCTAAAAATATTTTGATTTAAGTGTAAAAATATCTTTATCAGAAGGAGAAAAATCTGTATTTTACTCCAGAATATTGGGCCATTTTTCTCCTTCTCTTATGTTGAAGTTGATTTTCATAAACCTATGTTTATTTCTCTCTCCCTTCATTCTTTTAGAGTTGAGACATATTCAGGATGAGTTTGGAAACTTAAATATACTTCACCCAGCTCCAGGTTGGAAAGAGAGAGGGTAGTAGGTTTTCTGTTGAGTGAATAAGCAGGCATCATATAGGAATCATATTTGTACATTTGACCTACTTTGAAGATTTCTCAGACATTGTTAAAAACAAATGCTTAGGGGGAAGGCTCTCCAGAAAGCACATCATTCATTAAGTGTTCACAAATCACATGGTGGTTTGTCCTAGAGTAGAAATGAAAATATCTAGGGTTACTAGAGCTGGAAATCTGTGACACATGGCAGTGCAAAAAGAGTGCTTGGTGTTGACTGCTGAGAGAGGCTGAATGTTCATTCTGACCTATTGTTAAGGAGATTACTTCATTTTCTCCAGAGTCCAGATAGGGCACATCTCTTGCTCAGCACATACTGCAAGGACAGGCTGGCATAAATAGTGTCTAAATTCTTGGGTTGAATATGGAAAAGATGTGATTACCCTGGAAGAACTGGATGGTTATTTACTTGTGCTCCTAAAGACATGAGAAGAAGAAGAAGAAAAAAAAAAAAAAGACACATAAGATTAAAGACAAAAGTGGAATCATTTCCAGGCAAAGACTGAGCCAAGAAAGGGGCCCAGGTCCTCCCCCTTCCCAGAGCACCCTTCAGCCTTGGCATCCTGTCCCTTGAATCAGAGTCATTGTCTGGCTCTAATGCAAACACTGGCTCCATTGTGATTCTGCAGAGAGGCAGCCCCACTTGCACTGCCTGGGGTTTCTTAGGGCTTATCCCATTGAGCTGTGACTCCGGCAGTCAGCCAGGAGGCCCTCTCTCCAGGGTGGTGCCTTGAGATTTGTGCTGATTTATTGCACAAGAGATGCCAGGTAAATCCCTTTGCTGTTCCGAGGAAATGTCAAGTCAGGGACAAAGTTTGGGCGCTCCTTGATTGAATCCAAAGGGTTTTTGGGTTAAACCTGCTTCTGAGGATATTTGGATGGACCTATAACTGCTTGGAAATTTCTAGAATATTCTAGGCTCTGCAAATCAAATGTCCTAAGGGGTTTTCATGAAATCTAGGGAATGAAACAGCAATGTTTAAGATAAATGTTCACAGGATGGATTAGTTCAATGCTTCTTAAACTCACTGTGCATTGCAGTTACCAATGGAGCTTATAAACATGCAGATTCCTAAGCTTCATTCCTGGGGCTTCTCCTTCATAGATTTGCAGTCAGGACTAGGAATCTGCATTTTAAAAAATAAGTATTCCCAACTGATTCTAATGCAAGAGGGTCCCATGGCAAATTCCACTTACATAAAGACTGACTTATGGGGATGTTGGCAAAACAAGCATTTGCATCAATCTGTTGTGATAAGTGTCCCTGCCAAGAATGGGCTCCTCAAGAATTACAGAAGGCTTGTGGCACAGTGGATGAGGCGCCAGCCTGCGAACCCAAAAGTCGTTGGGCACGTAACCAGGTTGCAAGCCAGGTCTCCAGCCAGCTCCATAGCTGGAGGCAGGTGAAAGGCAACCATACATTGAAAAATAATAATAATAATCATAATAATTACAGAAGGAAAATTATGTGTGTCCCCCTCCCACTGGGAGGTTGAGCGCTGCCTTGCACCTCACCAGACTTTCTCAGCAAGCAGGTTTCCAGCTGTTGGGTGAAGTTATCCCAAAAGTGAAGGACAGTAGCAAGTAAAGGGTCAGACTGATAAGCGCAACTGGGAACCCCCAGTGACAGAAACAGTGTATTGTGAGATCAGTCAGTGACTATCTGCCCATGCCACCACTGTGGGAAACTACCCAGCCACATGCCCTGATTTCCAGCTGGCCATATTGAGTACTATAAGAAGGTGCATCCTTAGCCACATATGATTAGACCAAGGATGAGTACTGGGACCCAAAGCAGCCAATTCTCAGGTGAAAAGGACATGAACTGGCATGAAAAGGTAAACCAGGACAACCAGATAGCCTCTCCTGGGCATCTGAATTAGAGATGCTCAAACCAGTTATCAGTCAGTCAGAGTTCACCCAAAGGTCATGTCAGAGCAAGAAAGGCTGGAGAAGCTGTAATGAACCATGAATGGCAAAAAGATGCTGAAGAAAGCAAAGCAGAGAAATACAGAATTTCAAGACAATTTGAGAAATGAGAAAAATGAGAAACCTGGTTAAGAGCCCCAGGTAAAAGCAGATCATAAATGCTCCCAGCTCAAGGAATGTGGAACCTTTCTTGAGCAAGCTTGAGAGACTCTCCATTCCTGAAATACCCATAAACAATGAATTGGGGCCAATGTTAGGCTGGATGTTTGTCCGCCTCACCCCAATTCATATGTTGAAACCTACTCCTTAATGTGGTACTAGGGCTTAGGGCCTTTGGGAAGTCTTAGTCATGGGCCGGGCTGCCTCATGAATGGGATTAGTGCTTACATAAAAGAGGCCCCAAAGAACAACTGTACCCACTTCCACTACGTAAGGACACAGCAAAAAATGTCTGTCTATGAACCAGGAAGCGACTTCACCAGATGCTGAAATCTGCTGTTACCTATACTTCAGACTTTCTGCCCCAAATCTGTAAGAAATACATTGCTGTTGTTTATAAGCCGCCCAATCTATGGTACTTGGTTACCACAGCCTAGAGGGACCAAGATAACATTTAATGAGCTCATTCCATATAAGGTACTTGCCGAATGCTTAGTGATTCTTATTCATTTGCAGTCACAATAGCACTAAATATACACATTACAGTGTTTGTCTACTCTACCTTATCATCCTTATGTTAGAGATAAGGAAATGACTAGACTGTCTCGCTCTTCACTATCCAATATGGTAGCCACTAGTCACCTGTGGCTCTGCAGCACTTAAAATGTGGCTAGGCCAAATCAAGATGTCCTGTAGGTATAAAATCCACACCAACTTTTAAAATTTAGTACAAAAATTTAAATAAGAATGTTAATAGCCCGTTAATTATTTTTGATTGATAGCATATTGAAATGACATATGTATGATGCATCTAAATATAACATACCCACTTTTATTTTGCTCTTGGAAGCTACCACCATACTGTAAATAAGTGGTAGTTAGACTATTAAGTAGATACACAGAGAGATTGAAGGAAAGCGGGTGGGGGGGTGGAGAGAGATCATATGGAAGATCACCAAAGGACCAGATGGGTGAGCAAGGCCTTCCAAGACCTTCCATCATAGCCAGAGTGACCAGCTGAATACAGCAGCACAGCTAGTGTCCCAGCCAATGCCGCCATGTGGTTCAAATTATTCAGCTAAACACAACCCACATGGCAGAACCAAGAGGAAGAATACAGTACTATTGTTTCAAGCTGTTAAGTTTGGCATCGTTTGCTGTTACATAGCAATAAATAATTAAAGCATGGCCACTGTAGACAACACCCAATAACAGACCCTGGGAGTGACAACATAATCCAGGGTGTTTCCTGCTCACCTTGAGCCGAGAGCCTAAAGGAAGACAGCACACACATATATAAAATAAGTCTCTGGATTATTGGAGCCAGGGGATAGGTCTTCTATATTTAACATCATGAAGGTTGTTGAGGAACCTCACAAGGAACTTCATACTGCTTAGAACTAGGGCCTTCTCAGCCCCAGACCTGCTAGTTCAGCGATCTGCTGCTTTAGTTTACAGCATCTCCCAAGGTTTCAGACTTGGCCTATCGGATACCGCAAGGCCTTCCTGATAAATCCCAAAAAGTAGTAAAGAAGAACGTGTGTGAGCTTTTAACCTCCACTTTCATTTACAAGGATGATGCTCACCTTCCCTTCCGACTCTGCATCAAGGGTCCAGGGGCCATTGTTTTCTCATCCTGGTTTCATAGCTCAAGGTGACATCCAGGCCTGACAAATAAGTGCCTCTTTGCCTCAAATTGGCCATTCGCATCTCTGTGGCCTTCTAGCCTGGATGATACCTGCTTGATTAGGCATTTGCCCTTCATTTACGTTTCCCCACAATAGTGAGTGACTTAAAAGCTGTTGAAATACAGTTGCTAAACATATAGTAACTAAGCCAGAAAGCCAGCCCTTTAGGTTTGAACTTGGAGCACTTTTGCAAGCTCTAAACTTGTGGCATCATAGGCATGGGCACTGTGGAGCCCCACCGAAAGTAGAGGCATTGTGAGAAAACTAAGAGCAACTCCACCTTGTCCAGGGCTGGCGTTTTACTCTCCACTTCCCATGCAGGGTGTATTCAATAACCTAGAGACAAAGAAGTTAATAGTTAAAACCAAACCCACAAGGCAGAGTAGCTGTTTAGATTCTACACAGAATCAGTGCATTAGACAAAAATCACATATGGTCACAATTATCCTTCAACATCCTTTAATGCCTATGAATAGAGCATACATTGTTGTGTGTTTGAAACTTCAGGCAGTAATTCTTTTAACCATTGGAAGTTCAAGCCCACTGAGTTACAAACAAAAGGGAGGAACAAAAGTGAAGTCTATGCATAAATGTCTGTGTTCAGAGCACTTTACCTTAAAGATAACTGTGAAATCCAAGCCACCATTGTTATAATTATTCTTTGCACTTCTCTAGTAGGGAATGGGAGGCAGAGAATAACAATAAAAAGTCAACACTTGTGACAGTGAGACTGTCACACTTGGAACTGATAGATGGGGAGGGATGGAAAACATCTGTAAGCAAAGGAACAAAGGATGGCAAATACAGGGCAAGTGTGGAAAATGTTCTTTTTTGGAGCAAAGGGTGGGTGAGATCTGGCATAGAATCTAAGGCTGGAATAACCAGGTATAATAGTTAATTTTATGTATCAACTAGGCTGGGCCATGGGTACCCAAGTATCTGGTCAAATATTATTCTGGGTGTTTCTGTGAGAGTGTTTTTAGATGAGATTAATATTTTAACTCAATGAATCTTGAGTAAAGCAGACTGCCCTTCCTAAGGTGGTTGGGCCTCATCCAATCGGTTGAGATTCTGAATAGAACGCAAAGATGGCCTCCACTCCCAACCCCCAAGCAAGAGAGCTTGCCTTCAGACTTCATCGGCAACATGGAGTCTTCCCTGTTCCACAGAGTAGCCTTCAGACTGAAATTACAGTGTCAGTTCCCCTGATCTCCAGCCTGCCAACCCACCCTGTGGCTATTGGACTTGCCAACCTCCACAATCACCAATTCCTTAAATCTGTTTCTCTCTATGTACATATTCTATTGTTCTGCTTTTTAGAGCCAAAGCATGGGAGAATCATAGAACTTGAGATCTGGAAGGAATCCTTAACCCATCTTCCTCATTAGAACAATAGTGAGAAAGAAGACCACATCTTGGAGAGTTTCAGTGGCTTGCGAAGAACACAAAGCCACCATGTAGCCGATATGTGGACTAGCTCTGAGTGTGTCTTTCACGGCAGCATGCTGTCTCCTTTGAGTCACACACAGGATGCAGGTGGTGTTAGGGAGGGGACAGAGCTCTTCTGTGTGTTGCCCAGCTACATTCTTTGCTTTCCTTCTCTAAACACAGTGTACTATTGGTGTTGGCTCCAAACAGCCAGTGGTGGCCGCCGTGACACATGCCCATCCGTCGCTGCCCTGCGCTGTCAAGCATCTTACAGGTAGGCTGTTCCCAATAGCAGGCCAGGAGCCAAGTGCAGCAAGTGGGCCCCATTCTTCTCAGCCTGACGAGCTCCGACTGCTTCCTCTCCTGGCGTGATTTTAGGATTTCCCATTCTCCTCCCTACTGCATTTCCTGCTTAAAGGAAAAATTTTCCTAGGTCAATTCATCTGCTCTCTGATTCAGACAAAACTAGAGAGGCAGAGAAAAGCTGGTCAGTTATTTTCACCTCTGGTTCCCACTACAGACACACCAAACGATTCCCTAATCCTGCACCTCACTCTCTGAGCATGTGAGTATTCCGCTTACATTGTTTAAAGGTTCTCCTAACCACGTTCACATTTGTACCTCCTTTACAGAAAAGACAGGTATAGGCAGGATAATGGTTCTTGTATATCTACCGCTCTGGAAAACAGTATGAGACATCTTTGCCCCACCTAAGGTTCCAGCCTACTTGTCTTCCTGGATGCAAATGCTTTGCTTCAGTCAGACAGATCCCTTGATTCTGAATTTGCCTTGTGCTT
Source organism: Noctilio leporinus (assembly GCA_004026585.1). Taxonomy (NCBI): domain Eukaryota; kingdom Metazoa; phylum Chordata; class Mammalia; order Chiroptera; family Noctilionidae; genus Noctilio; species Noctilio leporinus. The sequence continues at coordinate 499,449 of PVIW01000117.1, forward strand.
TTCCACATCAGAGCCTGAACCTTTGTGCCCACCACCCGCCCTGATGGAACGTCCTCCCCGCTTCTCTCAACCTAGTCAGATCAGATTCATTTCACCTTTATTCAACACCAACTGCAGGTCGGCGCTGGGCCAGCACTTTCACGTGTGTTATCTCATCCTGCAAGGCACTGCACAAATTTCTTCTTATCTCTGAAGCTTCTGGGGCTATCTCAACTGGAAGTGGCCATTTCCTCTTTTCTCTTACGCTTATTGTCTGTACTACTCATTTGGCACTTAATATATCCTAGTCCTTTATAATCATTCACTCACTCATTCAGTTATTTAAACAAGTATTTACTGAGTGACTATTATTTTCCGGACCCCGTGGTAGGTACTGGAGATAATAGAGATGAAGAAGAAACCTTGGCCGTCCCCACAAAATTCAGTCTAGGGGACGGCCAAGGTTTCTTCTTCACATAAGGAGATGGTTGTCAAACAAATATGACAAAGGGCAGGTCTGAGAAGGATTCCTGTGTGGTCTCTTCCCTTGGTTGGGTCTTTATGAATGAGTTAAAGATGGGGAGAGAGCCTGTTTTCAAGGACAGAGGCCCACAGCCAAGGAGCAGCTGAGTGTGTGGAAGGAGATTACAAGCAGCCCCTTCTTCTCCTTCTCCTCCTCCTTTTTCTTCTTTTTCAAGGTTTTACTTATTTATTTTTAGAGAGAGGGAAAAGGAGAGAGAAAGCGAATGAGAGAAACATCAATGTGACATCAATTGACTGCCTCTTGAACATGCCCTGACCGGGAACCAAACCCACAACCCTGGTATTTGCCCTGACCAGGAATCGAACCAGCAACTTTTTGGTTCACAAGACAACACTCCAACCAATGGAGTCACACTGGTCGGGGCCAAGCGGCTCCTCCTTGCTGGAGCAGAGAACTTGGCTAAAGGACAGAATGTGCAAGATGAAAGAGGAGGGCCTAGAACACCAGGCTTAGAATTTTGGACTCATATGGAGGGTTGTGGTTTGCTGTTGAGGGCTTTAAGCAAGGGATAGATCTGAGATTTGTGCTTCAAGATCACTCTGGCTACAATATGGAGAATGGATCAAATCAAGTAGGAATTTGAGGCAGGGAGCTATAAGGAGGCTGAGGCAAAAACCCAATGCAAGAGCTAAGAGGGCAGTGACATCAGCCCCAGAAATGAGGGGACTGGATTTGAGAAATACTCAGGTGATACTAACAACACAGAGTGGGGGCCAGGTGAGCCTGAGTTCACATCTTCTCTCTGCCATCAGCCAGTTGTGTGATCTTGGGCAACTAATGTAAATTCTCTTCATCTCACCTCCTTTATTTATAAAATGAGGATAATATTACCTTCCTCATTAGGTCGATTTCAATATTGTGTAAAATAGTGAGTGAAAACCTGTAGGTATACACCTAGGGTCTAGGGAGCACTCACTGTTATTGATGTAATTGTCACTGATGTTGGGGTATTTTCTTCTCTGTTCCCCTCACTGATCTGTGAGATCCCTGAAAGCAGAGACCATCTTATGCATATTTTACCCTCATTTTCTACCACAGTGCCTGGCACACAGTAGATAACCAATGTTTGCTGAACAAATTTATATTTACGATTCAGAGCCCTGCAAATTCTTTAATTTCAGATTCAGTGCCTAACACAGGATACAAATTTGACTGAGATAAAAGAGCAGAAATTATTTTAATACAAGGTAGAGGACCATAGGGTTCTCTGCAGCTTACTCCTGTATGTTCTTCCCATATTTTCTCAACTTTCCTCTCCTCTTCATGTGTTTTCCTGTACCTTGGTCCAAGGCCAACTCATTCATTCATAGGACCTAACCCTGTACGCTACTGGCTTTCTGAATGTCTGTCTCCAGCCCTGACCTCTCTTTTTAACTTGAGCTCAATCGATCTAACTTCCTACTTGACAGCTCTGCTTTCAATATTGTAGCTAAAATTATACTTCAGGCAATATCCACTTTAACCTGTTACTCTGCCAACATGATTCTTCTCATTGGATGGCACCATGGTCCACTTAGATGTCCAAGCCATTAATCTGGGAGTAAACTTTAATACCCCCTTCTCCCTCAGCCTTCATGTCTAATAAAATGCAAGCCCTCCAAACAGATCTAGGATCTCTCCTCTCTCACCATCCCTGCTGCCACCATCACCTCTTTCTTCCCTGGAGATGGGGCAATCTCCTCTTGGTAGCCACTCTTGGTAACCTTGCTTCTGTTTTTAGATGCCAGCCAGAGGAATATTTAAAATTACATATCAGGCCACATCACTTACTGTTTAGAAGTCTTTAATGGTTTCTCTTGCACCTGGGAGCATTGTTAAGATGCTTACCATGACCTCGCAATCCTTCATAATTGGACTTGCTACTACCTTCACTTTCTCTGATCCCATTCTCTGCTTTCTCACTGGTCTCCCTTCAACTCATCAAATACCCCATCATTCCATCATTCTCTGCCCTTGTGGGTTTCATATCTACTGTTTTTTCCCGAAAGGCTCACTCTCCTTCTTCACTTATGTAACAGATAACTCCAGCTGACTCATCAAATCTCAGTTTAAATATTTATTCCTCAGAAGTGTAAGTGTTTATTCCCCTCCCTGGTGTCTCCTTTTCATCTAGAGCTGCCTTTAAAGCACAGGTCATAATTCTTTAATCCCTTAGTGCACTTGTCACAATTTGCAATGGATACTTGTTTGTGGGAATATTGGCTTGACACCCATCCCCCGCATCCCCACCTCAACACCACACACACACACACACACACACACACACACTCATAGTTATCCACCTCCAACTCTCCCGGACCCAGCACGAACTTGGTCATATAAGGTAGATTTTTGTTGAATGAGTGTGGTAAAGGCTGTGAGAAGGAGATGAACCTTCTCACAGTTTAAAGGAGAGTTTAAGGGAAGGGGATGACCTCTGCATGATGGTGCAGAGAAGGCTTCAAGGAAGCTTTGAAAACTGGGTGGGACAGAACCTGAGGAGGTGAACCTGAAGGAGTGGGTGGAGCAAGGGGCTTTCCAGGTGGATGCACAACCTCATTGGGAAAACCCAGGTGGTGTCTGAGAAATGATGAGTAACTGGGACGTCTGGAATACAGGGCTTGGGAAGGGGAGTGGAGCTAGAAAGAGAAGACTGAAACTGTCTTCTGGACCTATTAAATCTCTAGGAGGTGCTGATGGGCAGCCAAAGGCTTCTGCTACACAAGATGGCTCTTCTCTTCCCTGGAGTGCAAGTACCTGGGATACTGTGCAAGCATATTTCCTTTCATTAGCTCTCACTCAGGAGGTGGGGGCAATAGGACCCGACCCCTTTCAGCTCCTGAGGCTTCCAGCCCTACCACAGCCCCAGATACCTGGCTGGTAGGCTCCAGCCAGTTCCTATTTGCAGTGGAAATGGAATGTTGCTTATTCTGTGATGTCAATTATATAATCTAGGTTCACATTAGGAAACATGGTACTTTGGACAATTTATAGGGAAAACATTAGGACTGAATTGGAACAATTCTTCCACCGGCATTTAACTCCTGTTGGTAGCATGTCCAAGTGTTGGGTAGGACCCTCATCACCGACGCTGCTAAAAAAATTCTTTCAGCTACACACACATGACCTTCTGAGCTTTTTTGAAAACACATACCTGGCTTCTCTATTCAACAGATTAGTTTCAAAAGGACAGTTAGTAACTGCTTTACCATTCATCCTGTTAGGTGCTTTCCTGTGAGTTACTTCATTTAGTCTTCACACTCACCCCACAGGGAAGAACTAAGAGTTATCTTGTAGATAAGGAAACCAAACTCAGGGATTAACTAACTTCCTCAAAATCACACAGTTTGTAGGCGGGAAGCCTGCATTTGAATTGAGATCTGTCTGACCTGAAGCCTGTGCTCTCACCCATTCAAAGACGAGGCATACTGACTGACTTTGGGGGAACCATCATGATTATTTTTAAAATAATGTTTTTACTTTAAAATAACAACAGATTCCCAGAAAGTCGCAAAAATCGTACCCTTGCATAACTGTAATACAATCTCAAAATCAGGAAATTGCATTAGTCCCATTCAGCGTTTATTCAGATTTTGCTGGTTTTACCACCAGGGTTCCTTTTTAAGTTAAATAAAGTTCCGAGGGCGTGGGGGGGTGGGTAAACTAAAACAACTTCCTGAAAGGTCCTTTGGAGCCTCTTCTCCTGTGGACACTTGAGTACTCACTGAAAGTCCTAGGCTTCTTGAAACAATGGCTCTGAAGAAGGGAGAATCAACCGGCAGAGATCCATTTCTGCTGCATGGGCCCCAAGGAAAGGCTGTATAGTCGTGGGCCCCTTGAATCCCAGCTGCTTTCCTGGGGAAAGGACTCCCAGCCGGGAAGCCTCCGGGGACCTGCTGAGGCTGCCTGCATCTAGTTGTTTGGAAGCCTCTAAACCCCTTGGGGCTACCTAAGACCTGGCTCAGCCAAAACGCCTCTTTGCCCCTATTGTCTGTCTCCTGGCAGCTGATGATAAGTGATAAGCATGAGAGATAAAACAGGTTTGAGGCTGTGAACCTGCCTGAATCACTGGCAGCCAACCAGACCGTTTTTATCTGGAAAAACTGCCCCCAGGACAGCCCATGGAGTGTTTGGGAACCTGACCGAGGGAACAATGGCGGGAAATGGAGGCCCAAGCCTGGGCTTCAGGGCTCTGCTGCCCACACTCCTTCACACTGTTATTCCTGGCGAAGTCAGGTCCGCTTTTGCTCAGACAGACTGTGGGAAGAGGTGCAAATGAGGTTTGAAAATTAAAAGGAAGTAAATAGTATGATGACAAGGGAAGGGTTAGGAGATTGTTTTTCAAGCTTGGGAGATTTCATTGTACAGGATTCTGAAAACTGCTTCCCTGGTCACAAACTGACTGTCACCCCAGCAACTCTGATAGCTCCTTGCTCACCAGGCCAAATGTGGAAGCCACTCTGGGATTATTTGCCTTGTCAAACTGTTTCACTTCTGAATTTCGGAGACCCTGGAACAAGTGAGAAGTTGGGCCTTCCATTATGCAGGCAAACATTTATCGCTCTTCGGTGTGGTCATGTGGCCTCTGCCCCGCCCACCTCCCCTTTCTTTAACATTGTCACTCACAGTAGGACATCTTGTTAGACTGATGTGGTTGGTGTGTTCTTAGTGAGCTCACATTGGCTTTTAGAGAGGACCGATTCTTTTAGCAAATGCTTAAATGCTCTCTGTTATCTCCCTGGCTACGTGGCTTAGTTGGTTGGAACGTCATCCCATAACAAAAAGGTTGTGGGTTTGGTCCCCAGTCAGGGCATGTACGTATGTACAGGAGGCAACCAATTGATGCTTCTCTTTCTCATTGACTTTTCTTTCTCTCCCTTCCTCTCTCTCTAAAAGGCAATGAAAAAATGTCCTCAGGTGAGGATAAAAAAGAATAAAACTCTGTTTTTTCCCAAAAACTTCAAAAATCTTAACCCTCAATATCTTAGAATGTGACCTTATTTGGAAATAGGGTCATCGCAGATATAATTGGTTAAGATTAGTTCATACTGGAGTAAGAAGGGCACCTAATCCAGTATGACTGGGCTCCTTGTAAATAGAAGACATTTGGACATAGTCACGCACACAGAGAGACCATCATGTGAAGATGAAGGCAGAAATAGGGGTGATACTTCTCAAGGAATATCAAATACTGCCAGCAAACCACCAGAAGTGAGGAGAGAGGCATGGAACAGATTCTCCCTCACAGCCCTTAGAAGGGACCTACATGCTAACACCTTGATCTCAGGCTTCTAGCCTCCAGAACTGTGAGTCAATGAATTCCTATTGTTTAAGCCACCCAGTTTATTGTATTTTCTCATAGCAGTCCTGGAAAGCTAATAATCTCTCTTTAAAATTTTGTTTCAGAATCTTTCCCGGAGTTGATTTCAAAGTCACTGATCCATGCTACATGAAATCGGCCTTTTCCCCACTTTTAATTTTGGAATGGATCTTAACATAATTACCCCAACACTTCTCCCATTCTCTGTAATGCTTATAAGCAAATCAAATAAACAAACAAAACAAACAAAAAAAGCCCCACCATGAAGTGGTTAGAACTTACTGTGCTTAAGTTAGAATGAGTCCCCTCTTTCTGGGGGTGGGGGCAGAACAAAAATCTAGCTGCGCCCAATTCAGGAGATATTTTCTACTGGTTTTTAGCTTAAACAGATGGTGGCAAAGTACTACTGTGTTCTCAGTGGGCAAGTTACACCTGCCTTGGGCATAAGTGGCTCCTTTTCCTTGGATGTCAGATGCGCAGAAAATGGACAGTCATACTAGAACCCTCAAGGAATAACTGTTGTTGGCAGAAAGGCAACCTAAGAAAATGAAAGAAGCAGCATAAATAAATATTAAAAACTGTGGGAGAGAGGTGTTCTTGCACTGCATCTAAGCCAACTATGCTCTTTAGATGAGACAGCCAGGAATCTGGGCTCCTGTGAGTCTTAGCAGAATCCCTATGACCCATGGGTCACTGGGACCTGTAGACATGTCTCCCTAAACTTGGGATCCTGGCACTTCTGCCCTAGCCCCAAACCCTACTTGCTCTGGAGTACTGGCTACTGTAGACATGGGTCTGTTCATCTTAAATTTGCAACTTGAGACACACATTACATTCTCTCCTGTTTTGAGATCTTCCTCTTTGGAGCCTTCTCTTGGAATGTACGCTGGGCTTGGGCAGTTGGTTGCAAGGGTTAGGCGAGGGATGGGAAGACCATTCTCCTTCCTCCTGTTGCCCATTGTTCCCTCATGCCTGGCACACAGCCTCGATTGGTCTTTACAAGATCCTCTGCTTTCCCTGCCTAAAGGCTAGTGGTTTTGTTACAGGTGAAAGAAGAGAAAGACACGTGGGGAAGGGATGGGGGCTTGGTCTGTACGTCCCCCCATGCAGTGCCAAATTTAAAAGATTTAGAGCTGGGACCTCTGAGGAGCCAGCCAGACACTCCTTCCCTTAACTGGGGAACCTCTAACCCTCACTGCAGCTGCCCTGATATAGCTTGTCATTGCCTGACCCTCAGCTGACCCATTTTCTCAAGGGTGCTGGAGGCAGAAGGTAGGGAGGACCCAGGAAATGGAGAGGGCCCAGGGAGGTGTCTGGTGCCAAGTGCTCATCCAAGTGGAGACTGACCTCCATAAATAAAGCCACCCCTTTGGGCTGGACTCACTCATTGACCCAACAGGGTCCACCTCAGAGGCACCCAGAATCCCTTCTCTGTCTAGTTTCCCACCCTTTTTACCTCCTCCATCATCCCCTGGTCTTTTCATCTCTCTTCTCCTGCCTGGCCCCAGCTCCATGCAAGGAAGCTATGATCACACCCACAGATTCTTGAGCACCCCAAAAGGAGGTTTAGGCCTTTCAGATTCTTCAGACTAGAATATTGACAAAACAAACCTCTCCTGCTCCTCTTGACTGCCTTTCCTAGCTCAGCTCAGACGACTTGTTATGCCAACAAAGTCTGTTTGTTTCAAACTGTTTCACAAGAAAACCTAGGAAGAAGCAAGAAGGTAAAAACAAAACAAAACAACAGCAGCAACAACAACAAAATGAAACCTGCCCTGCCACAGAAGCAGAGCAGAAGAGAAAATCCCCAGCCCAACTGCGCGCTCAGAAGCAGAGCAGGATGGGGCCGTAGATCTGGGTGGACACGCTCACGGCACTCTAGTGGCTGCAGCTGGGCCTTACTGGCCAGGAACACCAAGGGTTAAGGAATTGCACTTGGACAAGCACCACAACCTGAAATCCAAGCTCCTGAAGTCTCTTTCAGAGTCTAGGGCCAACGAAGTGTCTATTGTCAACAAATGCCACCACCGGACCAATAGCAAGCCGGAATGTGGTTCTGTGATAAGGGCCTCTGGATGTCACCAGGCAACAGGCACAAAGAAGGTCGGATCAACTGCCCAGCAGCGATTACAATGTCCCCCAAGCCCCTCTGGAGCCCACACTCCTGTGCAGCTGGGTGGGAGAGCTACTTGGCCCCAAACTCCCTCAAGATCAAATTACTGTCAGTTTCTGTATTTGGGGGGAAAGGAGGTGGTGTACAAAGGGCTTTATTTGGAAACTTCAGTATAATTTAGTTTATTGAAAAGCTGGTCTGATAGCAAAGGTGAAGATTTTCAAGTAGAAAGGGAACGTTGCTACCAACTACAGCAAGACTCATAGACCTCTCCCCTGTTCATGGTCTTACAGGTCAAGTGATGGGTGCAACCCTAGGACACCTTGCCCCTGACCTTGTGGCTTTTCCGGGGGGAGGCTTTGACAAACTTACTAAATTAGTCTTTAGGTCAATGATTTTAAACTTTTTCATCTCATGGCACACATAAACTAATTGTTAAAATTCTGCAGCACACACAGAACATATTTTTTTTGCCAATCTGACAAAAAAAAAAAAAAAAAAGGCATTATTTTGGCGTATTCACAACAGGTGGCTGTTGTCATTTTTATCTTGACAATCCAAGGGAAAAGAGGTCAGTGCCCCTGACTAAAGTCAGGTATTGCATGTTCTAAAAACTCCTGCAGCACACCTGTTGATGCAAATCGCTTCTCCAGGTGGATGTAAGGTGAAGCCTAAAGATGCTTGTTTCTCGTTCCTACAAATTATACTCCCTTCATGCCACTGAGCCAGGGAGTGGGGCATCATCCATGCAAAACCTCCTTATTTCAAACGAATGGAAAGCTAAAGAATCATTCGTAATTTATCAGGTCCTTATTCATCCAACATTTAAAACTATGGCAGAGGCCAAGTTAGGTTCTGGGGGTGCAAAGATGAATTGGTCATTTTCCCACCCCATATAGGGTGGAAAGATTCACTATCTTATCCACCTATATGCTAAAGACTCAACTCTATACTCCCAGCCCAGCCCAGCCCATACCTCCCTCCTCCTAAAGTTCAGCCCAATATGGCAAATAGTTTTCTAAACACCGTCTTGTGGGTTTTTCACAAGGCCAACAAGCACAACATGCCCCAAGTTCAAACTCGTATTATAAGAACTCTTTGTCTTAGTAAATGATACTATATCCCTCAATATGGGTTGAATTCTGTCCCCCCAAAATTTATATATCAATGTCCTCAGTCCCAGTACCTCGTAATGTCACTTTATTTGGAAATAGGGTCATTACGGATGTACTCTACAGTAAGTACAGTAAGGTGAGGTCATAGGGCAGGCCTATACAGAAGGAAAATTGGACACAGACATAATAAGAATGCCATATGAGGGGACACAGGGAGCGGACAGCCATCCCCAAGCCAAGGAATTCTGAGGTCACCAGAAACTAGGAAAGAGGCCTGGTGCAGATCCTTTCTGAAGCCCTTGGATTGTGCATAGCACTGCCAACACTTTGATTTCAGATTTCTGACCTCCAAAACTATGAGGCAATAAGTTGTGTTGTTCTAAGCTGTGCAGTTTGTGATACTTGTTACAGCATCCCTAGGAAACTACACACCTTCAGTAAACATTGTCCAAGAAAAGAACCAAGGAGCTTCCATCGAGTCCTTTCCGCCATTACCACCTCTACCGTTCACCTGTAGCCATTTCCAATAAACCACCAAACTGTCCATTCCACCTATGAGACACCTCTATCACCAATCTATTAGTCTTCTTCTAGCTGCTACCACTTTGGAGCAGGCTACCATGATTTCACCAGCATCCTTCCTAAATGCCGTCCTTGTCTTCAATAGCACCTTCTGCCTATTTGTTCCACAAAGGCAGCTTGAATCCTTTCAACAAGTAAATCTGAGTTAGCACTTCCCTGCCTAACACCCTCCAGATGCTCCTCCTTGCTCGGAGGATGAAGTTTAATCTTCCTTGAGGGCTCAGAAGGCACAGGATAACACAGTCTCCGGTCCCCTCTCTGTTCCCATGTCTTTCCAGCCTCTCGCAAGTATAATCCTCCAGCAGCAAGGAGCTTCCTTCTCTTCCTTAAATGTACCTCATTCTCTCTGGCCACCAACATTTTCATATGTCATTCCCTCTGCCTGGAACACATTTCAACATCCTCTTCACCTAAGGGACTTCTACTGATCAAATTGTATTATAACCGCCTCTTTATCTATTAGTATCCCGCCGGGATGGAAAGCAATCCCATCCACCTTGTTCATCTGTGTGTCTGCAGCACTTGGCATGGTGCTTGTGACATAGTACGTACCCAACAATCATCTGCTTATCGACTGACCAACTGAAAAACTGTCTGAAATACGACTTCTATTCATACTGTGTTCAGTCCTGAGGGAGACAACAGTGTGACCAAAGAAATTCAGCAACACAAAAATACGATTGCCTGACTCAGCTTGAGGCAGTGAGGGAACTTTCCACAGAGGCAATGACATTGAAGCTGGGCTTAAAAGATGAGTAGGAATTGGCCACAGTAGAGATGGGGTAGGGTAGGGCAACGCATGTTAAGCAAAGGAGATCCCATGGCAAAGGAGCAGGCTACGTTTGAGCGATGGTGGTAATATTTGGTGTGCCCGGGACATGATGCACAGAGAGCGGGCTCATGTGGCTTGGGTCAGACTGTGAATCCCCCAAAGAGCTTATGTTTGCATATAAATCTCAATGACTTTTATTGGACATCAAAGAACAAAAAGCAAGTTCCCTCTCTACAGTCAGTGAAGAGGAGATGTACAGTCTAGAAGGGCTGCTCTGCTGTTCAAATGGCCTCTGAAAATCCATTTGCTCCTGGAGTTAAGACTTGTTGCCTCTTCAGAGTCACCAGCTAAGCAATTCCATTTCTGTTGAGGCTGAACACCTGGGTGAAAATAGCTGGCATCACACCTGCAACCCCCTCCTCCCCCCACCCCCAAAAAACCCAGGCAATTTGCAAGAGAGCACTGATTGAGTGAGTGGTTCATTCCCTTCCAATGTCCTCCCAGGGAAAGGCTTTCTCCAGGTATCCTTTATCATTCTGAAATCTCTCCAGCCCTAACTTAATTTCCTTCTCTCCTGTTAGTTTCTTCAGACTTCAGGAATAATTTGTCTACATCCCCTGCATAAAAACATTGCCCATACTTGAAGGCAAGAATTTAACCACTGATTTGCCTTCTCCAAAGCAAACAAATTTTGTTCCTCAACTGTTTTCTTAATGAATTAATTTTCTCTCCCACAACCTTAACTTTTTTTTTTTTTTAAGATTTTATATATTATTTTTAGAGAGAAAGGAAGGGAGAAAGGCAGAGAGGGAGAGAAACATCAATGTATGGTAGCCTTTCACCTGCCTCCAGCTACAGACCTGGCTGCAGACCTGGCTTGCAACCTGGTTATGTTGCCCTGGCGGGGAATTGAACCAGTGACCTTTGGGTTCGCAGGCCAGCACTTTATCCACTGTGCCACCAGCCAGGGCAATCTTAACTTCTTAAGGTCATTTTAATCTGTCTCTTTCCCTGATCCCTCTTGTCCCAATGCATGAACTAGAGCTCAAAAGGAAGTATAAAACCAAAATAATCTTTCTTAAGATAGGTGAGGACCGGAGCAGCTGCTGCCAAGTCTGGATCCAATGCTACGCGCCACGGTGCCCTGCCACGGTGCACTCCTAACTCCTGTTGGCTCTAAGTCCAGCATGGCAGTTGTCAAGGATCAGCTGATTGTGAACCTTTTTAGAAAAGAAAACAAAGTCCCCAGGATAAGATTGCAGTTGTTGGGGCTAAGTGCTATTGGTGTGGTCTGCACCATCAGTATCTTGCTGAAGAACTTAGCAGATAAACTTGTTCTTCTTAATGTCATGGAAGGCACACTGAAGGGAGAAATGATGGATCTCCATAATGCAGCCTTTTCCTTAGATCACCAAACATTGTCTCTGGCAAAAACTATACATAATGTGACTGCAAACTCCAGGCTGGTTATTACCACAGCTGGGGCATGTCAACAAGAGGGAGAAGGCCGTCTTAATTTCATCCATCGTAACATGAACATCTTTAAGTAATCATTCCCAATGTTCTAAAATACAGTCCCAACTGCAAATTGCCTATTGTTTCCAATCAGTGGATATCTTGACCTACGTGGCTCAGTAGATAAGTAGTTTTCCCCAAAACGATGTTATCTGAAGTGGTTGCAATCTGGATTCAGCCCGGTTCCATTACCTAACAGGGGAAAGGCTGGGAGTTCACCCATTAAGCTGTCGTGGGGGGAGGCGGGGGGAGGGTCCTGAGGGAGCTAGTGTGCCGTATGCAGTCGAGTGAATGTTGCTGGTGTCTTCTTAAAGAATTTGCACCCTGATTTAGGCCCTGATGCAGGTAAGGAACGGTGGAAAGAAATTCACTAACAGGTGGCTGACAGTGCCTATGAGGTGATCAAACTGAAAGGCTACATACACATCCTGGGCCATTGGACTATATGAGGCAGATTTAGCAGGAAGTGTAATAAAGAATCTTAGGCAGGTGCATCCAATTTCCGCCATGATCACGGGTCTCTATGGAATAAAAGAAGACGTCTTCCTTAGTGTCCCTTGCATCTTGGGGCAGCATGGAATCTCAGACGTGGTGAAGGTGGCTCTGACACCCGAGGAAGAGGCCCGTTTGAAGAAGAGTGCGGATACACTTTGGGGGATCCAGAAAGAGCTGCAATTGTGAAGTCTTCTAATGTACCATGTCACTGTCTAGGCTACAACAGAATTTTAGTTGGAGATTATGCATATTACTGATCGGTGACTACAAACATCAATTTCCTAGGGAGAGAAATAGTAATGGTTCATAAAACCCTGCATCTGAATCCTGGTGCTGGATGGTACTTATCTTGTGTGGTCCTAAACTGGTTCGGGTGACATAGTTTCCCCTCCTCAAAGGCACCACTGCCAAAGTTGCACACACTACAGTTGTCCTTCAAACTAGATGTGTGTTCACTGTGTTCTATAACATGTGATTCCTTTACCCCGCATGCCTCGTCCAGCTTTTTTTTCTCCAGTCAATCATATCCTGGGATCCATTGTATAAATCCAGTGTTGCATGTCTTGTGCATAACTGTTCTTAAGGATCTTATTTTGTGGACTGTATGTATCATATTAGTGTACACTGACACATAACGTAAAATGAAAAGTCCACATATAAATAATACAGCCAACTATCCAAGTGTCATACCAACTAAAGCAGCAAATAAACCTTGAACAGTGGGGAAAAATAAGATAGGTGAGAGGTTCATCACAGAGCAAGAACAGTCCCTGCAGTGCAGGAATGTCTGCTTTGTCCAACACAACTCAAGATCAACTCAGGGTAGCAGACATCATCACATTGGCTGCAGGAAGGAGAGGGTGTCATCAGTCAGAAGACCGATTGATCATGCATAGTGACAGTGGGTCTCAAAAGCCCCCCAGAGGAGACAGATATGGCTGTCTGGAAGGCTGCTGAGGAGGAACGCACGGAGTAAGGGAAGCCTGCATCACCCGCCTCTCCTGCATCTGTAGCCTGGACCAGCACTGTGGTCAGAACACAAACACAGGTGCACATGCAGCTCGAGGCCAAGAGCCCATGGCAGACATTGGTCATCCAGAGCATTACAGTGATCTCTTGTGGTACAGGAGTGAGAGGACCAAATTCAGCATTTCATTACTATTCGGGCAGCTTAACCTCATGTGAAAGAAATATCATGCAGCCTGGCTGAAGCAATTAATTGGATATCTAGGCTTCCTTCCTGGGAGGGGAGAAGGAGACATCTTGTTGACCCCATGTGTGGGGAGAGGGTCAGACAGCCCCCAAGGGGAGAAACAAGGATGGGGCCCCTGCAGATCCTATCTGAGATGAAGGGACCTTTACAGTACCAAAGAACCACTTAGAAAATTGTAAGGAAGTCACTTGAAAGTGTATTTGTGTGTGCATGTGTGTGTAGGATCAGAAAGTGGGACCTGGGCAGGCACCTCTTTCACCTGGGTCTAAGAAAAGTACTAGCTTGAATTGAGGTTGGCCTGACTTCAAACCAACAGTCCTGACCACTATAAAATATTGGGAATCATAACAAACTTCTTTTTTATGACAAAGTAAACATTTAAGCTTTAAGTAATAGCCATACAAATATGGGCAAACCTGCTGTGTTGTCCTTTTCTTCTTTGTCCTGCCGAATGTTCTAGCCCTGCCCTGCGTCCACTCTTGATAGCCTTGCCTTCTCGGTAGGTCCTACCTCCTTCATTCTTCTAGCCTGCCTCTTTTTCCCTTCGCCATGTATAAGACAGTCCCATAACTTGGAAGCCAGGCACGAGACACTATCCTTTCCTAGTAGGCATAGGGCTGGAATGGGGAGCGTATCAGGGCAGACTTTGTGAAACAAGCCAGAGTCAGGCAGAGAATGACTCTGGACAGGGCAGGACCTGAAGAACAAACTGAAGATTAGGGTGATTTATGTCCACTTCTAGCCATAGGTGGGAGCTTCTTTGTGGGAAAAATCATGCCTTCTACATTCCCTTATACATTTATGCCCTGAACAATGCCTGTCACTATGTGTGTGTGTGTGTGTGTGTGTATGTGTGTGTATGTGTTGAATAAATGAAAAGATAAAAAGAGGAACGACTGAAAGTCCTTGCCTTTGCCTGTTGAGATTGGCTTAGAATTTGGAACAGGCTTGACCTTGAAGTTAGAACCATCAGCAGGTCCAGCCATAAGGATTAGAGAAAGAGGATGAGGAGGTGGATCTGAGATTAAGTGTACCCTTCTCCCACGCCCCAGAAGAATTGCATCGCAGGTTCCACCCCTTCAATGGTTATGACTCAACGTTGCCCTCACGTTACCACCCTAGCCCCTAAATAATGACAGTGCTGCCCAGGAGCAACTCTGCCTCCCATCAGGGGCATTAAAATCAAGGTTCCCTTGGAGTCTCATTGCTGCTGTTACATGAGCCACTTATTAACTGTGAGACATCCACTGGGTTGCTCTTACTTTTTGAAATACTTTCCTCGTCAACTGTAGATTCATGCCCAATGGTGAACCATTCCTGGGATCTATCCATTGCTGTTTGCAGTCACCCAAGAACCTTAGTTTCAAATAATTAGCAACTCCCTGGGAATGCTTACCTTTGCAAAATACCACATGCTCATTTGAGCATAAAGAGACTCCTGATAGAAATATCAAAACCGCCTTTGAATACTGGATAATTTACAGGTATGTTCATACCCTCCCCTAAGCTCTAGGTGACAGCTTGGCATGCAATTAACAAAACAAAACAAAACCTGGCCCCTGCTCTGTTGAAAAGCATATTGAATAGTCCTATCTCACAGATGGTGGATGACTCTTGGTGCCTTTCAGCTGAGACTGAAAGGGAGGGAGTATCAGTGGGGAGAAGGTGCAGGAAATCAGAAGGCAAATGCTGCCAGCTGTGTTGGGCAAACAAGATTAAAAATCCAAGGCAGGGGTTAAGCTAGTGAGGATCAGACCCTATAGCTGGGTGTGGGGGCGGCCTATGCCTCACTCCATGAAGGCTGTTTCTCCTATTTCCAGCATCCCTGCTGTTGCTGTGCCCCTCTCCCACCCATACCCCTGCTCAGTGGTGCTAGTAGGCATACCCCAGGACAAACTGGCCACAATGTATTGCCCTAAAGCAGGATTTTGACCAGTGATCAACATTACTTCGGTATCAAAATCCCAAACAGAAGACCAATGCTCATAGTCTCTGCCATGTCCCTCCAGGCTTCCTTTCACAAGTGGAAACTTCTGGATGCCATCTCTATCCCCCTGAGATAATAAGACACCGTTGAAATAATATTAATATTAACAGCTAATATTACTTGTTCCCTTCATAAGTGTCAAGAATTAAAATGACCTTTCTAAGACATAAAGCTGATCGTACCATTTTCCCCCTCCTAGGCCTTCACTGACGCTTCACCACCCGTGGGCTAATGCCCACGCTCTTCACTTATATATGCGAGTTTCATCATCTGCCTCAGCCTACCATCCTAGCTTTGCTTCCTGCCAGTCTCCTCACCCTATCCGCCCTCTGGTCTAGCCACATCAACCGCCCCCCATTTTTAAGAACAACCCTCATCCTATCAGGCCTCCTTCCTCTCCCAGTGCCAGAAGGTTTTGTCTCTTTGGACAAGTTTCTACTCAACCTTTACCATATAACTCAGAAGTCACCTTCTCTATGGTGACCTCCTTAACTCTTTCAGGGCTTTCCTTTTCCACGTCCACCTAGTAGTCTATTTTCACCCTCATACAGTCCCAAGCAAAGGACTGTTTCCATGTCTGACTCCTCCTATAGACCTTGAACTCCTCAAGACAGAAACTGGAGAATCCATCTTTGTGTAACCAGTGTGCTGGCTGTCTTCCTATTGTGCAGCTCTGAAATCCACATGCACTGTCTGTGCTCCCCCTGAGCCCACCTGAGTGCCCAAGGCGGTGACTCTGGAGGCCCGTGGATCCACCTGGGAGCAAAGCAGACTATGTGGGGACGGGTGACTCACAGGGCACACCCTACCACAAGCAACTGAAAACTGCTCATCAATTTTCTTCATGCTACAATCAGGGGCTTTCCTCTCTTCCCTTCCCTAAGAGTACCCCCTTGTGTTGGCTCTTTTCTCCTCTGTTTTTTATGTGTGTGTAAAACATTATGTGAGTTATATATAAAATGTTATATGAATGTTGCTATTTGTAAAAAATAATAAAAATACAAACAGAACATAAGAGTAAAAAATAAAAATGCTGTTATCTGTCTTACAACCAATTTCACTTCCCAGAAATGACAGCTTTCTTTACACTGTTTCTATTTTGAGTTCTTCTGGTGGTTACCACCCTAAGCTTAACTTCTGTACTTAAACCTTTATTATTTATCCATCTTAGACAATGTCTACCAGCTCTTCAATAGGAAATATAGTGAAATCAGCATACTTAATCCACCTCCTACTTTTTTTTTCCATTCCATCTCTCTTGATCTTTGTAAGTAATAATTGTAATCTAGTTCTTCTGGTGATTATCATTAAATAATACACTTAAGCTTCTATATCTTGATCTATCAAATATATATATATATATATATATATATATATATTTATACACTTGCTTTCTATTAATGCACTTACACTTTCTTTTACTTCTCCTCTTATATCATCCTATTTTTGTCAACTAACTATATTTTAACATTTGAGTATTGTACTACAATCATAATTGAGTTTTCTTGATGAATAGGCTGATGTCTAAAATAGAAAACCAATCAATGTAATTAAAATAACATGACTGTGTAACAATTATTCACAGTAGAATCAAGTGCAATGACTAGGTTATAAAAGATGGAGAGGGAATAAACAATGTTTTGTTATTAACCTGTGAACCCATCCGGTTCTGGGACCATTTTGAATTGCACATCTCTAATCAACTTTTAAAGTAATAGTAATTGGTCTGGTCAAGTTTCTCTCTTTTTCTTCAGTCAGTAATATGTGCTGTGCCAGGAAGTCATCTTTTCTCCCTAATTTCTTGAATTTATTGCCACAGGATTGAATCTCCCTGTTTTGTTTTCTCTCTTTATTATTTCTCTTGTTTTCTTAAGGATTTAGCTGTTTTAAGGAACTAGCTTTTACATTTATTTAAGCATTTAAATGAATGTCATAGTTACCTTTTAATAAATCACTAACTTGAATCTTAATTAATATTTAATTAAGTTTAGCCTTAATTTTTATAACCCTCCTCTCTAGTTCCCTTTAATTTTTTGTTGCTTCACTACTTCCTTAAAACACATCCTTAGTTTCCTTACCTTTTCATCTTCCTTCTCTAATTGTAAGAGTGTTACAGGCCATACATTTCCTCTGAGGATAACCTTTGCTGGGTCATTGGTTTAGTTTTGTGTTTCTCTTTCTGCCATTTCTTTTTTAGCAGCAAAAATTTCTTTCACGATGTCCTCATTGAGCCAAAGACTAGGTGCATATTTCTGAATTCATAATAAAAAATTTTTCCTCATCTTTTAATAATTTATCTTTACATTTATTAGATTATGATATAAAAGTTTGTTCCTCAAATTGCTACTTTAAAGTGATATGTTGAAAGTTTTTGTTTTTTTGCTTGACCAATGACTTCTAATGTGTTTGCTGCAAGTAAGTATAATCTTCAATACATAAGATGAAAAACAGCCTTTGTTATTCCCAATATTGGGCTAAATAACTAGTAGGTGACAATTTTATGGCTCATTTGGGCAAGCAACATAGGTGGAGCTAATTTTCCTCTCAGGGAACGTAATGTCAATTAATGGCAGCTCCATCTATGTTAGTTCTCAGCCAAAGACCTTGGTGTTATCCTGAATTCCTCCTTTTCTCTTACTTCCCAACTAGGCAATACAGTGTGTTAAAAAAATACCCAGAATCCAACCACATGCCATCACTTCCACTGCTACTACTCAGGTGCCAACCTCATCACTTCTCACTTGCAATCAGTAGGTTCCTAACAGGTCTTCCTACAGCCCTTCCTACAGTTGTTTGGAACACAGCAGCGATGGGATCTTGTTCAACGTAAGGAAAGCATTTGCTCTGCCCAGACCCCCACCTGACCAGATTCCTGACCAGTGGTTTCCTTTCTCATGGTGAAGCCCTTTGGTGCGGTCGCTGGCATTCTCCTGACAGGCTGAAAGAGCTGGAGAAGCAGGCAGCCTACTGCCTACCAGGAGGGGAGGAGGAGGGGCTTACCCCAAGGTCTGCTGCTCAGAAAAGAGATTGGGACACGAGGAGCTCTGAAGTAACCAAGGGACACTTTGAGGGAAACTATTTACTGACAATCCAGTTGCGGGGGTTGATACCATCGTTATCTGGAAAAAGAGAGTATGACCTTCTTGATTACAGGCTTTTAAGGCAGGCATCATTTTATGTGACAACTAGTTTGGCAAAAAGTTCTTGCCCAGATTCGCCTTCAGGAATGGGTGATTTACTTTCAGTGCTTCAATGTGAACTTGCCTTCATTGCTTGTTTCTTCCACAGGGAAAAATAATGAAATTGCATTTTCCTTTCAGCCAGAAGCATCTCTACAGTGCTGACAATAATACCACCTGATTGGTGCAGATGTGAGGGTCTCTGTCAGCTGGGCACTTTGTAAACCCACCGGCACTGAAGCCTCTGTTCCAGCTGTCCACGTAGAGTCGGGGAGGCCTTCTGAGTTGGAGGATGGCCATTCTTTATTTCGCTGGAAGAGCACGTTACCTGATATTGCACATACCGGGATGAACACAAGAGGTCTATGCAACCTGATCACAGGCCTATGCAACTTTCATTACTGGATTGGCTGCAAGACACAGGAAGGGGTTTCCAAGGAAGCCTCAGCTGTAATAACTTTCCAGAGTGGACAGCCTTCCTAGCCAGGGCACTTGTCCTCCCTGTAGTCATCAGGGGCTAATGTCATTTTTCACCGAAGGAACCTCACGCTGGTGTGTGTGTGTGTGTGTGTGTGTGTGTGTGAGGGAGTGGGGTAGGGAGATAGGAAAGATGCTTCTGGGATCTCTATTATTTTATACCTCAAAAATATTTTGGAAAGGAACTTTTCTACAATGTGTCTTGGGCTGCTTCCTGTCGCCACTTCCCTGCACAAACACAGGGTTGCTTATGTGAACAAAACAAAATTCATCTCAAAAAAGCAGTGCAGAACAGGTCTAGGAGCTTTGGCCAGGCAGCTGGCCTCATGTCAGGAGGAAAGGGGACCACATACCTATTGAGCATTTTCAGTGAACCACTTTGCCTATTCACTCGCCCTAAGCTTTGTATTATTTTCTCCCTTATAGGATGACTCACTGAGACTCAGAGAGATTATGGAAAGTCTTATAGTCCCCTCCTTAGTCCACCCTTCCACCCATTTCTGACCTGGATTCTTACAGTGGAGTTCTAAGGGATTTCTCCACTTAGAAATCATTTTACCCTGAAGCTAAAATGAAGTTTTCAAAGTACATATGTGATCAGGTAAGTCACACATTACACCCCCCCCCCCCCCCCCACTCTGTCCCAGTGCTACCAATCCTCCATTGTCATCCCATACTCTTGGCACAAGCCCTGTGGTAACCAATGCAGTTTGCATCATCTGTCCCCTCCTCTCTCATCAGCCTAACCTTGTCCTCCTTTCCTGTCACCCTCTGGGCTTTAAACCTATTTTGTGTGCCATGCTTCTCTGGCCCAAGACCTTCCCACATACTATATTACCTCTCCCTCAGGAGCCATGGCAGGCCCACCTCCCCGGCCCCACCCAGGCCTCAGTTCACTCCTATCCATCCTTCAGCTCATCACTCACCTGTCTCTTCCCCCAGGTAAGCCTGGACTTGCTCCCTAGCACAGTTACGCGCACTTAGAAGCCTGTGTGTGCTTCTTTCAGAGCACTTACCGCCACTTAAAATGGAATTTTTATCTTAGGAGCATTTGATTATCTTCTGACTTCCTAACTAGACTGGTATGGATGGGGTCTCTTGTTTTACACACCATTGTATTTTGAACTTGTCACACAGTGCCAGGTCTAAGGTAGGCACTCCATATTCATTGTGTCAATAGGACTGAACATGAATGCATAGGACAATCCCGGAATGAATAGTAGGTCAGGATTTAAACATCATAGTTTCTGCTCATTCCATTGCTTCATACACCATCCTCTAACCATTGGCCTCCTGAATTTAAAGTCTTTGGTTAAATGTCCTCCCTAGCCCTCCTTTCCTCAAGACTGATAAATATAAATTGCTCATGTCTTTTCCAGCTGCCTAAAAAATTGCTGCTGATACCAAAACTTGCCCCTTGAATGTTTCCCTGTTTAAAAAGTTCTCATGTGAGCTTTGAATAAGGGATGCTTTCTCCTTGTTCCCACTCTTGACCCCACTCCTGACCCCATGTCTCACTCCTATTCTATGCCAGTCCTTGGGCTGGAAATACTCTTCTTTGTTCCCCTGACCCAAGACTTGGCACAAGGGCACATGTCACAACAGCTTTCCCACAGGAAGCTGGGGAGCTGGAAGGGTGAGCCATTATGGAGAATAGGTGACTGAGCATTTAAGGTACAGATCAACAAGAGAGCCACTGTTGGGGCACAAGCTTCACTCGATGTTGAAAAATTATGTGATAGATTTGGAAGGGGGGCAGAAATCCATGGTAGATCCCATCTTCAAGTTCTGGCAGTTTCCTTGAAAGCATCTAAAGCTTTAAGCCATTACATTTGCAGCTAGAGCACAACCTCTTGGCAGTCACCTTTATCAACACTTACTCAGAGCCTGCCAGGGGAACACAGGGCTGAGCAGGGCATGGCCTCCTGGTGCAGTGGAGGCAACTACACCAAGACAAAGGCAAGTAGCCCACAGTCCTAGAGAAAGATGACATGGAGGGAACAAATAATGCTGCGGAGCAGTGCTGTGTGGGTGGTGAAGACAGAGAGGCAGTAACATTTTAGTTGGTTTTTAATGATAAAGAGAATTTCATTGGCTGAGTAAGGCAGGAAGGGACAACCTAAATTGAGGGGAAAGCATGAGCAATGTGCTAAGCCGGAAGTAAAGTCTGTTTTGGAAGAATGGTGCTATTTTGTGGAGCTGAACCATTGGGTGGGTATTGCACAGAATGGGACCATGTGATGTATAAACTGAGACACATTTGAAAGAAAAACAGCACACTATTAACAGTGATAGCAGAATGACAGCATAAACCAGGACTATTTCAGGCCAATGGGACCATGTGGCTACCTAGCTGGAGGGGAGGGTGGCCATGACTGGACACTGGGCTGGAATGTGAGTGGGATAGGTTTTCAGGGGCTTAACCCTGCTCAGGAGCCAGAATGTGATCCTCAAGGCCTTGTAATGCCACTGAAGGGTTTTAAGCAGGGTCATGATGTGATGGTCCCAGGTTGCAAGAAAATCGCCAGGGTAGTCATTCTACCCTGCAAAGTGTGCAGACAAGGAACCAGACTGTGAGCTCTACAAGGACGAATATCACATCCTTTTATTTAGAATTTCTGGCCAACACAGTGGCTGGCACAATGTCGGGGACAGAGAAGGAGCTTAATAACAACTTCAAATGCAAGGCCTTCTCCGAACGCTGTCTTTAACATTACCACCCCTCCCCGACCCATTATTGCCAGTACTCCCTTTTCCCCTTCTCTCATGGCTTGTTGCTCTGACATGCTGTGTGTGTGTACTCCTAGAATGCAAGCTCCACCAGGGCAGAGAATTTGATCTGTTTCCTTCACTGCTGGTTCCCTAGTACCTGGTGCAAGGAAGACATTGAATGCATATTTATTGAAGGAAAGGAGGAGGGAGGAGGAAGGAGAGATTTGTTTGGCGTCTGTAGTGACTGTGCGGGTGTGAGAGATGAAGATCTGGCTGGGCAGTGTGGTAGAGATAACAAGAGAGAACTTAAAACCAGACTTGTTTGCCCCGACCTTCCTCCTGGGATCATCTTGCATGGAGCCCTTTCATCCTTTCATCTTTGCAGCTCCTTCTGTAGCTGCAATACTGGGATCTGCAGTGAGTTGGTGTGGAAGGAATCACCAAGTCTCCTGGCTGTAAATCATTAACATCTCTGCCCGGGCTAGGACTGCTCAGCCAAGGTCACCGTCATTTCCTGCACTGCCTGGTCCCCAAGGGCTCATAGCTTACCTGTGAATGTTTGATGCAAGGATGGCATTTGCCACCTTAGCAGGGGAACGGATCCTAAGTTCACAAAGTTCATTTTCAAGCACCGTTTTTTTTTTCCAGTCCATGAGATTGAGGCACCTTTTCTCTACAACTAAGCAGCCCTTTCCAATGGCTGTCTCTCCTCCTAGACCTGCTTTGAGGCCTTCCTGAGGTGGTGGGCCTCACTTTCAGCTTTCTGTTAGGTTCTTTCATATCTTTTATATGACTTGTTTGTTCTGTGCCTCAGCCTAACCCTGAATAAATTGGGCCTTGGTATCTTCCCTCAGAATAGTCAGTTTGTAGCCAACCAGCTTCCTAAATCCCAAATAACTAAGTGTGCAAGGCCTTTGAATCTGCTCAGGTCCCATCTGGGCCAAGTGTCAGTTCCAAGGCTTCATCACAGTTTCTTCTGGGAAACCTATGGGCCATCCCTCATGTCAACAAAACCCCTGGCGACCTGCCCAGGCCTGCCTGGACATGCTGGAGATGGTGTGTTGGTAACAGCTCACACTTCTCTGTCACAACCACATTCCACACTGTGCTGGCATTGGGTGGGGACAGAGATGTGGGCCAGGGGAGGTTGTGATTAGAATCTAACAACTTGGGTCCTACCATCTGGAAAGGGCAACTGACAGGGACTACTTGGATACCCGAGACTCTGAGGACAGTATTTGTCAGATCTCATGAGTCAAATGTAAGGATCAGGGTGGAATGCTAAGGCAGGTCAGCAGCCAACAGTGAGACAGAAGCTAAGATATGAATGTAGACCCTGTGGTGGAATCCAAGAGTCTGGATGCAGAAGCTGCAAAGAAATTAAAAATAAAGAAGACAGATGTAAACACAACATATCACATTTATAAAGTAAGGCCTATTGGAAAATAGGATCCACAACCAAAGGCCAAGGCTATGTAGGTGAAGATGCACAGAAAAGCACAAAGAAGTGACTGCTTAGTCCTAGGCCCAGTAGCTGGTGTCTCCTCTCACTCCATTTTCATGAAAGCATTATAGTTCAGTTTTTGTTTAGGACCTGCGCTTCCCCGGAGGTGTCCAGATATTTTCCCGGGTTCAACCTTCCACTGGGATTGGATCTGATAGCTGGAGTTCATTGTTCACTTATTCATTTACAAGTTCCTATTGGGTCCATTGGCAGGTCCTGAGTTGGTTGAGATACTGATGTGGACAAAAGAGTCCCTGTCTTCAGAAAGCTCCCAGTCCAAGGGCAGCGGCTGGCTAGTGGGTAGGGAATTATAATTCATCATGATCAGTGCTATAATAGGGGCATGCCCAGGGGCCACAGAAGTGCATTGTAGGTTTGGCCCCTGATAGATTGATGCATAAGCAACATTTCAAGTAGTGCACCCAAGAAAAACCAAAAAGAAAGTGGGAAAGAAGGACAAGGGAGGGGAAAAAGCACAAAAAGAGTGAGATTGGAGGCATAAGTTCCACAGAGTGGTTTCTGGTGGACCCCAAAGGGGGACTCTGGAGTCTCAACCCTGTCTCCAAATTTATTCTAACAGGAAGAACCTGGGCTTTCAGACCCCCACCCTGCTGGTCATTAGCTAGGGACTGCTTCGAGCACAGGGACCTGCATCCACTGCCAGGGGCCAAGGCTGCCTGCCCTGGAGAAGAATCGCAGCAGTAGGCTGCAAGAAGCAGAAACTTTCCAAGAGGTAAACAGAAGGAAGTCAGGGAAGGGTACAGAGAAATAGTAGCAGGATCCCAGGGGACCTGATGGAGCATCAATGCCTGATACAGGCCCCAAACCCAACTCTGTGGTCCAAGACAGCCTTCCTGAGGATGTCACACCACACCCAGGATGAGAGGTAGGAGTTATGCAGCCAGGGGTAGGTAAGAGGCTTGAGGTGGGGAGCCAGTGGAGAAGAGTGGGCAGGGGAGGGAGCAACTTCGCTGTGATAACCACCTTCAAGTGGATTCCTCCCCTCCCTTGGGCGGCTACTTTTTTCAGGTGTTAAGTAATTTATAATTACTAAGATACCAATACCTGGATAACCATCTTTTTTTAAAAAACAAAACAAACAAACAACCAAAAAACCCCACTTATTACCTAGTTTCCTTTGGGGAAAAAACAAAACAAAACTGTGTTGTTGAGAATAATATCTATTTTAACATATTTGTGAATTAAACCAGAGAGAGAGAGAAAGACATGAAATCAGAGAGATCAGCCAATCCTCAGTATGCAGATGGGTTCTGCTTCCCCTCTAGGATATGCGGGGATTTTGGCAGGCAGGGAGTCCATTCTGTGTTAGGGTCCCCTGGATAATCAAAAAGATTAATATGTTATATTATATTATATACACATACATGTTGGATAAATACATCATAAGGAATTGGCTCACACGATTATGGAAGTTGAGAAGTCCCAAAATCTGCAGGTGAGTCATCAAGCTAGAGACCCAGGAGAGCCAACGGTGTGGTTCTAGTCTGAAGGATGCCAGGCTCAAAACCCAGTAGTAACAGATGTTTCAGTTTGAAGGCAGAAAAGAAAAAAAATGTGAATGTCCTAGCCTAAAGGTCAGGCAAGAGAATTCTCTTTCTCAAGAGAAGGTCAGACTTTTGTTCTATATAGGCCTTTCACCGATTGGATGAGGCCCTCCTACATTACCAACTCAAATGTTATTCCCATCCAAAAACACCCTGACAGAAACATCCAGAATAATGTTCGATCAAATGACTGGGCACTCCACGGCCCAGTCAAGACACGTAAAATTAACCATCACACCTTCAGGCAATGCAAAGCCATTTTGAGCCAGGGAATCTGTGGATGTGTGGCTCCTTCCTAAAGTGGCCAAAATTACAGTGTGTGGGAATGAGTAAGAAAAGGCCTTCTTCTTACTCTAATGATTGGGCAGACCATCCTCGGAGACATTTTGCTAATTGAGGCTTAAACAGCATTATTCTCATTTTCCTTATTTTACTGTGCTTGAACATTTAAAGAATAGTCAATTGCCCTGTAAGAAGAATTAGAGACACAAGTTTTATCTGATATTAGTCCAAGAACAAGCCTGCCTTGGGTTTTTCAAATAGCCATTTATAATTCCTTTAATTAAGAAAGCCACACCAAATGATTAATATTTCTCTATGATTCCAAGTCAACTCCTCCCCAGAGAAAAGAAAAATGCTCAGCTGTGAGGATATGAAACCAGGCTATGATTATGCTAAGGAAAATTATCTAAGAACCATTTCAAGGATATAAATGAAAGACACATACCTTTCCTTGACCTTGATATAAAGAAAAGAAAAGTTCTACAATAACATATATCTCAATCTAAGGGAAGCTCCAGCTCCAGGCCATTTTCTCATGGTTATATCTGTACAGGAGGGGGACCATAATTATGCTGGTTCTTCATCCGTGTGGCTCTGCCTGAATCAGATTTGGCAGTGACCATGATCCTCCCAGGCAGATGGCAGTTGGAAGTGAGCAGGTACTGAACTCTATGGTACTGAATGAGGGGCCAGAAGCCTGGATGAGGATCTTCAGATTCTGCCTCTACTACCAAAGGAAAGAAGAGAATGAAAGCATCTAGAAATAAGTAAAATCAACCCACCTTGCTCTCCTGAATCTTAACTGTGATGCCAGGGCTATGCAAATATGGTCCAAGGCCACTGTTTCACTTACAAAAAGGATCAATGGCAGATTTGAAGAATTGGACTCCAGGTTGAGCTTCTAGGAATGACACCCCAAACCACACTGTAGATCTGGGTCTCAAGGAGGCTGCTGCTCCCACCATGATTAAGGAAGTCACTTCCACTGAGTGGGAAAGTGCATGTGCTGGCTCCAGAACTATCATGTTTTGGCATGACCTGCCCTAGCAGCATGGATGCTCTGTGCACTCCTCACTGCCTGGAATTGATTCAGTTCACCAATCAGTATGACAGCATCGGGGTTCGCAGGGCAGACTCACACCCAGAACCCAAGCTGTAAAAGAGTATGGGCTATGTAGTATTTTGCTTTCAGCCTCTGTAGTGCAAAATGGCACTCAGGAGAATTAAGCCCATAAAATAGGGCAGGCTCCAGAGGGGTGGTGGGCAGCCCAGGTCAGATTCAGGGGATGTACTTTACCTCTTTGATTGCCAATTCCTTAATCTGCGAAAATGAAGGTAAGACTTACCTTAAGGAGTTAAATGAAAGTACATATTCAAAGTCTCTGTAACAAGTCCCATAAATGTTAAGTTCCCTTTAAACTTAAAGGACTAGAAATGCAGGTTGTGAATAGTGTATATCAATCAAATTGACTTCTTTTAGGTATATCTGGTTAATAGATATCTCGAGGCATAAATATTCAAAGCAGCTAACACTGGCTGAGTTTATATACTGTGCTGCCCAAAACTCCACTGTGCCACACAGATGGGTAAGGGGTACTTTGTCTCTGTCTCCCAAGGGTTCCACTTATAGGAAAATAGCTTTGACTATCTTGGGCAACAAGGAGATATTTGGGGGTTCATATAGCCATGGGGTTACTGGGATCTGGAATTAGACCCAGGACACAGACTCCTCAGCGCTCCACCACCCAGGTGCTCTTACTGTCATTCTGACCTCTGCTTCTCTCCACGCATCCACCTCATCCTCCAAAACCAACTTTCTCTCCAAAACTTGACCTACACTCCCAAAAGATGCAGGTTCCTAGCTTCCCTGCTTACCACCTGGGAAAAATTCTTCTCACCTCCAACTCAAAAAATCCTGGAAACCATTTCGATCAATCTGGTTTGGGCCATGTGCCCATGCCCTGGGCCAGCTTCTATGGAGAATGTCAGTCTCCCCTAAAACCATGCTGGGGAAAGGGGGTCCAAACAGAAAATGTTTCTTTTCTTTATTTCAGATTTTATTTATTTACATTTAGAGAAAGGGGAAGGGAGAGACAAAAAGAAGAAGAGAAACATGAATGTGAGAGAGAAACATCAACTGGTTGCCTCTCAAACGCACCCTGATCAGGGACAAACCTGCAAACCAGACATGTGCCCTGAATGAGAATCAAAACCGGTGAACTTTCACTCTGTGGGATGATGCCCAGCGAACTGAGTCACCACACCAGTCAGGGCTGGGGAAGTTCTATTTCTAGAAGAAGGAAAGAGTACTAGTTGGTCAGAATAATACACAGTCATAAGAGGGGACTTTGAAAATACTTGTATTTCGGCATATATACTATCTATCTGGATGTCCTCAATTTGAAAGCTGACTCTGCAGCCCAAGTTTTCATGTTTGGCTGTCAATACTGACTGACCAAGGATCCAAATGGTCACCAAGGCTGTCACCTGAGTAGGTAACGTACAGCAAGAACAGTCATTCACATGCCCAGGACAAGGAAAACAATCCTTCAACTAGAGACAAGTAGTTATAAAGGACAAGCAACCTACCAGACACATACAGAAAAATTCCATAACAATATCAAGAATATTGATAGGTTTAAGTGATTAAACTTGATAGGCTTAAGAGACTGCTTTTTAATAAAAACTCCTTTCCTTTATCACCAAATCTTTGTCTCTGGAATTTTGCCTAGAGGGTGGTGGCAGGCAGCCTGACCAATTGCTGTTTCATAACAAAATGACAGAGAGAGAAGAGTGGGTATATAATAATCCATGGCTCAGTGGATAGGTGCCGGCCTGCAAACCCAAAGGTCGCTGGTTCGAGTCCCAGCCAGGGCACATAACCAGGTTGCAAGCCAGGTGTTCAGCCAGGTCTGTAGCTAGAGGCAGGTGAAAGGCAACCATACATTGATATCTCTATATCTCTCTCCCTCTCCCACTCTCTTCCCTTCCTGTCTTTCTAAAAAAATAATAAATAAAATCTTTTAAAATAATAATAATAATCCACATATACTCAGTGTCAGAGAAAACAATTATTTATAGATTGTGAGATTTGGGGAAAGTTCAAGTTCTCTGAGGTTCCATAGTCCCATCTCTTAAATAAAAAGATTTATACATACCACACTGGTATTGAAAAGATTAAATGAGGTAACAAACAAAAGGACCAAAACAATTTGCTTCATCCTCCCTTGCTCCAAGCCAATTGAGGAGTTTATATGAATAATAAAGGAAAGTTTCTGGAATACATAGGACTAGAAAAGTGCTTTGATAGAAGTAATGTTCTATTTCCCAATACCTGGCAATAAGGGGCAACACATGAGGATGATTGATATTTTCTTTCATTTGTTACAAAGTTGGTTTGGCACCTCTGCCTGTTCTGTTTACACCCCTGTGGCAATTATCATTTGCACCACTCCCCTCTCTGGCACAGAGCAGAAGGCATTGTTCAATTAGCTATTGTTTTAATATCTGTGCTGCCCAAGAGAGCACTCAATTAGCTATTGTTAATGTGTGTGAATTCCGCCCTCACCAGTGACCTAGGGCATTTACTTTAACCTCTCTGAGCCTCATTCTCCAAATTTGGAAAATGAGGTTAACATAGGCTTTCTTTATAGAGTTGTGAAGATTAAAGATAACGAATGAAGAGTCAGTCCCTCCTAGAGCACCTGGCAGATGTTAGGCCTAACATATTTCTCTGCGTGTTTTCTTCTCCCTGTCTGCAGCCCTAAACCAGAGCATGAGCGCCTATTAGGAATGACTGCTCCGCTAACATGAGAAGTTTGAATTTTGTTTTGTGAACATGTCCAGCACAGGGTACATCTGTTGAGAGCTAGATGCCTCTATGTCCCCGAAGTCACAAGTTTCCCTGGTCCTGGCAGTTATGGCTAGCCAGTCTGGATAGGTTTTTGCCTTCAATAATGGCAACCAGCCACTAGCTGGGATCCTGACCTAACCTCAGTGAACCTTGGTGCTATTTCCAACTGACTGCCTATTTCCCTTGGAGAGAGATGCTGAAGTCTGTCACCTGCTCTGAACCACGGGTTTGGATTCTGTGGTTTGGACTGTTGATTACCTCCTCATAGAGGGCGCTCCCTACAATGACCATTTTCTTCACCCATTCTTGCTCCCCAGCTGGCTGCGCATCTGAGTTTCCAGCATTGCTTAGAACTCAGCTCCTCCAGGTCTCAACAGTGAACATTGATTTTAGACAGGATGGTGCATCACCTAGGTTTTTGAATGACAGATGCAGTGAGTTTTCTGAATCATTCTATTTCCATACTAATTGAATTATCATCGGTCGGACATGATCAGACCAATTCAGTCTTTGCCAAATGTTTTTGGTCAGGTTCTTCAGAAGCAGACCCTGAGACAAGGACCCATAACCCAAGTGATGCATTAAGAAAATACTCCCAAAAGAAAACAGTAAGAGGATAGGAGGAACAGGAAAGAGAAGAGAAAGAGGACAACTCAGAATGAGACTTGAGACCAAGTCACAGCCTCAGCCTGATGCCACAGGAGAGCCCTGAAAAATAAATTGCACCTCAGAGCTTCTCCAAGTGCAAAGCAAGGGAGCTGGCCTCCCAGCAACTGCATGGCTGACCGTTTGATGCAAAAGAACACAGCTGAGAAGGGGGCACAAGAAATGGAAAAGGGGGTCCAGGCAGATCAGGCAGACCCCTCACAGTGCCCACTACTCTAACTTGCCTGCTGGAGGATCATATTTTCTACTTTCATACTTTTAGGAAAAGAAGAACTTACTGTTTTACAATTCATCCCTTTCCAGTGTTCAACAGAATTAGTATTAAGAAAAGTCTTCCTTAGAGGGGCTAAAATATATACCTCTGTAACCTCTGTAACTTCTACTCATTGGCTTTAAGCAATTAACCAACAAGTCATCAAACTCCCCAGACAGACATTTGCTGAGCACATTTTATGTGCCAGAAAATACACTAAGTGCTAGTTTCTACCTGTGGAGCAACACAGAATAGATCTAATTCTTCAGTCCGTTAGGTGTTTATGTCAAAAATTACTTTAAGTAAATTATAAATATAAGACAAGTTAATATAGCTTTAAAAAGGATACATGAAAATAGACCAATTCTGTAAACAACCCAAATGTCAATCAACAGTGGACTGAATAAATAAACTGTAGTATACAGGGTGGGGCAAAGTAGGTTACAGTTGTGAGTATGAAACACAGAGTTTGTTCTTGTATTATTCATTAATTGTTATATTATTTTCCTACTTTTGCTCCACCCTTTATTACACAACAGAATACTATGCAAAGTATAGTAAAAAATTATGAACTATCACTTCCCCAACATTATTGTTGACACTCTCAGAATAATGTGGATTACATAGGTTAGATAAAAAGAGTCTATCCTATATAATGCCATTGCAGATAAAACTAATCAAGAGTCATAGAGGTGGAGATAGTGGTTACTTTTGGGGCACAAGAGAACCTGTTCTAGAACATGATCTGGGTGGGGGCTACACAGGTAGACACATATGTAAAAATTCATCACCCTGTACATGTACTCTTTAACATACTGCCGGCATATTAGATCTCAATAGTAGATTTTAATTAAAAAGAGAATACACACAAAAAAGATAAAGGAGAGAAAATTAGGTAGATTCAGGAGTAAAGGCAGCAATGCAGATCATAATGACCTTCCCATTTGGTGTGTATGACCCACAATGACTCTCACTCTTTCAGCAGCTATTTGGGCATAACTGCCATGCCTGCCTTCCAAAGCTTTCTTCCTCAGACTGAACAACCCCAGGTCCTACAAGAGTTTCCAGTGTCTATGTCTCTAATACTCCCAATTTCCATTTTCTGTACATTAAGGTATGTCAACATCCCTCTGGAAGTGCAGCAGCCAAAATCTCCAGCCATCATACAGCTGCTTTGAAAATTTGCAACTGCGTTCCGTCTCCTCATCCATCAGCATAACCCAAGGGAGTCATGAGATAAAGGGCATTGTCTCCAGCTCTTTACCTACCTTCTTAACTAAAATGAACTTAAAACATACTGACTGTGGTTAGGATGAACTAAAATGCCCAAGCTCATACAATAGTATGAGCTATAGACAAGTAAGTTCTCCATTCTGTCTTTGTGATTTTGCTTGTATTGAATCCATGTAGTGGGCCTAGATTAATATTCGTTAAGTTCATTTAAAAAATTTTTCTATCATACAACATATTCTCTACTCCTCCCAGCTTTGCATCACCTCTAGATTTGATAAGCAAGTCATCAACCATTGACAAAATCACTAATGAAAGTGTGCGTAGAACAGGACCAGCAATGAAACCTTATAGCATGTCATTGCACCAGTATTTTCTTGAGTATTTTCAACCAGCTGTTTGAAGCCCCCTGTGTCCATCTCCCCTTTCTCCCCCAGACTCAAAGTATTTTGTGGAAATCAAGATGCACTATATTTATGACATTACACATCTGAAATCTATCCCCCAATTACTTTGGTTCTTAGTTAACCCATGCTGCCTCCTAGTGACTGCTGTACATTCTGGATGTTCTAAAATGTTACCAAGATCAGCATGGGGAAATTCTACTCCAATACCATCCATAATAAAGGGGAAAAGTCAGCAGTAACAGGCTTAATAGAAATCTGATCTTCTACCAGAGAAAGTCTTTCTACCACACTTCACACTGAGAAGAAAGGATTGGTAAGGAAGGATTCTTGTAGGGCTGCTTTTGAAATACCTGATTCTAGTAAGCCCCCCAACAGGGTGGGCGGGTGTCCTGATTATCTCCCATAGACGCTTCAGTGCAATATTGAAAAGTTTCCATTTATTGTACATCTTCTATGAGCCAGACCCTCTGCTGAGTAGTTTTTATTTTTTAATATTTTATTTATTATTTTTAGAGAGAGGGAGAAAGACATCAATGTATGGTTGCCTTTCACCTACCTCCAGCTACGGACCTGGCTGGAGACCTGGCTTGCAACCTGGTTACATGCCCTGGCTGGGAATCAAATCAGCGACCTTGGGGTCACAGGCCGGTGCCTCATCCTTTGAGCCACCAGCCAGGACTGAGTAGTTTTAAGAGAGTAAAATCTTGGCTCTCATACTAACAACCATGAACTTATGTCTCTTCCTTGGTTTGTATATCTAAAACGGAGATAAACTGCTATCACCCTTACAGACTTGTTATAAGGAGTCAAGTAAGTTAACCACCCAGCACAGGGCCATGAATATTGTAAGAGAAGAGTTGTTTTATTTCTCCTATTTTTAAATTTGTTATTATTTTAAATTTATTTACTTTTAGACATAGAGCACAGAAAGAGAAGGAGAAGAGAAACAGCAATGTGCAAGAGATACATCAATCAGTTGTTTCTCACATGCTCCCAACTGGGGACACCCCAACCAGGAATCAAACCTTTTAGTTCGTAGGCCAGCACTCAATCCACTGAACCACACCAGACAGGGCTTTTGCTTTCTTTCTTTCTTTTCTTCTTTCTTTCTTTCTTTTTTTTTTTTTTTTTTTTTTTTTTTTTTAATTCTTACCTTATAGCTGATTATGCCTGGAGAAATACCTGTTATATAAGAAAAATCAAATAATCATTTCAATGCCTAAAGGGCTCTCAATAAAGCCCAGCCTCCTATTCTTAACACTAGGAGATAAGAACTAAAGATCAGAAATAAACAGATGCTTGATTGACAAATACAGTAATAGCAATAAGACCTTCTATGTGCAAGGCACTTGGGAGTTTGCACAGACTTCACATATATTACTTCATTTGATCTTCACCTACAGCCCAATGATGTGGGCAAGGAAGCAAGTGTTAATCTTTCTGTCCTACAGATGAACCAAAGGGACAGGGCTTTTAAGAGGCTTGGCCAAGGTTATAGTGGAATTGTGACTTCAGCAGCAGGTTCAGCACTTGACTGGATTAAGATTATGTCCCCTGGGTAATTGGTGTAATTGTCAGAGTCCTCTGGGGAATCCCTGTTACAAGTTTGTTTAGACATGTGCTACCAGACTTCACACCATGAATGTTGACTTTCTAAGCCTTCAAATGAAACTAAGGTTCCTTTTTAGCCTGTATGCTGCAAATCCAAAAGGGTACAATTTAGAGGGTGATTCCCAAGCTTTGTGTGATAAAACCATAATGCCATAGCTAATGCATTTTCAAGAAAAATAAGTTCACCTATGATGGAATAGTAGATTTGGAGGCCATTTGGTTATATAGAACATTTTGACTTTGACTTGACATCTGGGTTCTCATCCTGTCCCTGGCAGTAACTATGCATGTACATTTGGGTAAGTTACTTAATTGCTCTTAATTTCAGCTTTCTTATTCGTGAAATGGTAAATAATGCACAGAATTTTTTGTATTAAAGAAGAAAATATATATAAAGCCTCCTGCCTAGTGCCTGACACACAGCAGGTATTCAATGACTAATTGTTGGTATATTTTCCTGCTTCTCATTTCTCTCCATTCTTATGAGACTCAATTTCATCATTTACAAAATCAGACTAAGAGATCAGGGTGTCAAACTCATTTTCACCAGGGGCCACATCGGCATCACAGTGGCCTACAAAGAGCCAAATGTCATTTTAGGACTGTATAAATGTAACTATTCCTTAACAGTTAAGCAAACCAGGTGGAAACAAGGTGCCAGGCTGACGGTGCCGGGCCAGATAAAACAAGATGGAGGGCTGGATTCAGCCCACAGGTCTTGTATTTGCCACTGGTTCTCAAAGTGTGTTTCACAGGTGACTAGCATCAGTATTACCTGGGAACTTGTTAGAAAAGGCTGGGGCCCTATTCTAAACATACTGAATCAGAAACTCAAGGGATGGGGCCCAGAAATCCGTGTTTCAACAAGCTCCGATATTGAAGCTCCTAGATAGTCCCCAATGCTCCTCACATCCTAGAATTCACACCCTGTGGTCTTCTTCCACCTTGAACTAGAATGGTCTGTCTGATGACTAAAATACATCAGAAGTAAAGATGTGCCTCTCCCAGGATTATATTACAAAATGTACTGTGGCTTTGTCTTGGTTATTCTCTTGATCTTTCTTGGGTCACTGGCCTTAGGAAAGCCAGCTGCCAGGTTTTTAGGCCATTCAGGCAGCTTTATGGAGAGGCCCACATGGGAATAAGCTCCTTTGGAAGCACATCATCCAGCCCCAGTCAAGCCTTCAGATGACTATGGTCCTAACAAACACCTTGACTGCAAGCTCCTCAGAGACCTTGAGTCAAAACTACTGTCAGCCACTCATGAGTTCCTGACCCTCAGAAGTAGTATGAGTTAATATTACCAAACAGCAGTTGGGGTCCTGCTGCCTGCTGCTACCCGCTAGGCAAAATTCCAGAGGCAAAGGTTTGGTGATAAAGGATAGGAGTCTTTATTCAGAAGCTTCACAATGTTGGAATAATGGTTTTCTAAATGAATTAATCATATAAGCCTATCAATTAAGGCTAAACTTTTTTAACACCAGGGTTTGCTTATCATTACCCCCATTAAGTTTAATTATCTTATTTCTATAGGGTTAGTTTATAAACGAAAACAAGATACAAAAGCTACACAATTTTGGAAGAATGGCGGGCTTCTGCCTCAGAACACCCTGAGAAGAATAACCCTGCGACCCTCTGCCTCCAGTAGGCTGTGCCCAGAGTTCCTTCCCATCCAAAATACTATCCATTGGGAAACACAGGCAACTGCAGGCATCATCCAGGCACCCTCAAGGAAGAAGACCCTGAGAACCAGAGAGAGCCCACCCAGGAGCCAGAGAGCCCTTCTTTTATTTCAAATCCTCTGGCCCATAATTCCATGCTCTCTGGAGACATTCAGCTTCTCAGCCAATCCCATCCTACACTGTTTACCATTGCCTCAGCAAACTCCTCCTGCGGCCTCTCCCTACTTCTCCCCTGTGATCTGGTCAGATCTCTCTGTATCAATAATGCATTTTTGTTATTTTAAGCTGCCAAGTTTTGGGGTAACTTGTTACACAGCAGTAGCATGTGCACTCCAGGTGATTCTGATGCACACTTATGTTTGGGTACCACTGGGATAGGTGGGTGATTCCTAACTTCTTTTAAAAACAAGCAAGAAATGGCTTCTTACCCTTACACCAAACCGTAGAACATTGGTCTCTGGACCACTGGTTGCAGGCCTGGCCATTGAAACTCAAGGAGAGCTTGGCAAGCCTAGAGAAGTTCCAGAGGGAAGCGGCAGCCTAGAGCCATTACCTTCCCATGGGTTCCAAGACAAACAGGACTCTATTGTTGGGAAAACTCAGGGGTGCCAAAGTCTACAAAATCACCAGGCATGTGGTCAAGATTGTGGACTTGATTTGTTCATGGTGGCAAATGTGGTAGAAATGACCCAACTCCAGAGTGAGGTAGACTGGATTCTGCTCCATAGAAGCCACTCACTTGGGGAAAATCTCTCTGAGTCTCAACTTCTTAATCTGGGGAAAAGGGGAAAAGGCTCTTTTCTTGATAGCCCAAAGATATGATTCCCTTTGATCTGCTTAAAGACCCTGTCCCAAAGCAGGTTTTCAAGAAGCGGTAACTCTCTATGGAAATGAACGCAGGAAAATATGTCCTTTTTATGAGTATCCATCATCTGTGCTTTTTGTATAGCTGGAGGTGACCTAAGCTGAACCTCCAACCAGAGTCAGTGTGGGTGTAAATGAATTGGTGGGTTGGTTTATTATAGGCTAAAAGACAAATGATAGATGTTTGAGTAATGCCAAATGTTTCAGAGGTTGACACGGCAGAGACTAAACAGCCCAGCCGCAGGCACACGGTTTCTTGATACCCTCCTGTCACCTATCACCATCATGGAGCCAAATCCTGAAGGATGAACCACTAGATTGCTATAGTTACTGCCCATAGCCCCCTTTCCTTCAGAAACTTTTAAAGCTTTCAATGAGTGATCACCCCCGAGCACAGATCATACATCCCACCTTCCATTTGCTATCTGCTTTACAGCTGTCCCCTTACAGATGTGCCTTAGCTGTTTTCTGCCACAGTGCCGTTGTTTGAGCAAATATTCTCCTCTGGTTACACGACTGTTGAAACTTGCCTGCAAAATGATGAGCCATTTGCAGCAGTGCCGGAGCCAAGGGAATTAGTCGCTATTAAAATCATGTTCAATCCAGGGCGTTGCCAAGGTGCTGACGTTGGGGAAGCTGCCCGAAGGTCTTTGGCTCTCTAACAAAGACTGGAAGATGGCAAGCTCTCAGTGGGGTTTCTAAAGCTTGGACAGACATAGTTTGAGGTGAGAACTCACCTGGAGACCATCCCAAACCCCTTAGTGAGTTACACCTCCTGGGTTTCAAAATCTTATAATTCATAACAGCCAGATGTGGCCTGAAGGGTCCAGGTAAAGCAGGGAACCTCTAAGATGGGGACCAATGTGAGAAGGAAGGTGAAGAACAGCATGCCAATGACTCATTTCTCACTCGCACCATCATATGGAACTGTTCATAAACCTTTGACACTTACCAAATAGTAATTAATAAACAAACTAGCATGTTCCTGCTTGTCACTGTAAGTTGTAAATGGTTGTAAAGTCAGCCGTGTGTAAGTGGTAGAGTGACATGCGTGTGATGCATCCCAGCAAAGCATGCCCACAAGTTCAGTTTTTGTCAGGTCTGGATTAGCCTGACAGAGGGGACCATTAGCACGAATAATGAAAACTACCTGAAGTCTCTCCTTCTGTTTTAGCTTGGGATATATTTAAACGTTGATGCTGCCAGTAGCATTTTTCTCCAGCCCAGTGCTGAAGTTAATTTATGGCAAATAAACAAAATCCCCTAACTTAAATGCCTACGTAAACATTCTTGCCAACAGAACTAATAGTAGAAGTGTGGCTTCCACCTCATCATGATTTCCTTCCACTTGTTAAACTGAATGTGTATACATCTGACTGACAAAGCCTAACTAGCATGCAGAATCTTTGCTGTGTTAGGTCTAGCAAATATTCTTTCCCTGTCCAACCTCGGCATTATGTCAGGAAGCATGTCGGAGAAGATTGGAATGGATATTGAGCCATCTGATTGGTGGTAACCACACAACTGGAAAACCCTATAAAGTGGTGGGTAGGCCTTGAAAGATGGAAACTTATATAGGCTCCTTAAACTCAACAAGAGGTGAATTGAATTTATCATTTCCACTCCTGCTTCCCTAACACCTAAGCATGTACTAGCTGTTTTTCTTCTCCTGGGTTTCCTATCTCAGGGAAGGTACCAGCATTCACCTAAGAAATTGGAGTATCCACATTTGTTGTTTCCCCTCCCTCTCACTCCTGCCCACCAATTCTCCCTCCTTGATATCTTTCAGATCTGTTCCCTTCCCTCCTTCCTCACAGTCAGTGTCTTGTCTAAGACCTCCATCTTCTCTCACCTCGACGTGTACACTTGATCTCTAGCATGCCTCTCTGCGACCCCCTCTGATCTCTGTATTGATGCCAAAGTAAGATTAATAACACATAAATTAATCAAGTTATTCCAGGACTTTCCGTTCCCCTGAGCAATGGTTCTCAACCCTGGCTACACATTAGAGTCACTTGGGGGAGATTTTAAGGTCCCAATGGATGCCCCATTCTCCCAACCTATTAAATTGGAATCCCTGCCTGTGACCCAGGCTCCAGTATCTTTACTGCTCCCCAACTAATGCTTGGCCAAGGTTGAGAGCTGCCGCTGCATGCAGGAGGCCACTCTCCACCTAGCTCCAGAAGACACCCACACCTAAGCTTCTGTTGCACACAATACTTCTTCGTCCTCAGACATGCCCCTCCTCTCACCTCTCTGACTTTGTATATGTTGTGCTCCTGTCACTCCCTGTCATTCCCTTCCCACTCCCTTGACCTGGAAACTCCTACAGGTTCCTGAATAGACTATCCCATTGAGGCTATGCTCTCTGTTTGTACCTCCCATCATGACAATACTTCTCATTCCATGTAATAATTGGTTAATTTGCATGGTTGCCTTCCCCATTAGACCCTGTGCTCATTGAAAATAGAAAACTGACATATGTCTGTGTCTCAAGTGCCTAACACATTTCAGCTGAGTCTCAGCAACCCATGTGTTGACTGAGTAAATGAAGCAATTGACTCCATGCATTTCATCCACTCCTTCAACTCATTATACTGTACCAAGCATGCTAATTATGGAGAAGGCCCACACCCAATGTTTTGTCTACCATATATTCACATTTGTATCTCTGGAGCCACAGAGGAACATTCAACAAGTAATGAAAACCATACAACCCTGATGTGATATTAAATCTAAATCCCCCTCTTCTGAGTCAGGGAAGTGCCTTCATTTTGGTCATATTCGGATGTTCCAATACTCAACTCTTTTTTAAATTATTATTATTATTATTTGGTAATGCTAATATGGGTCTATTACATCAGAATGCATGCCTCTAGATAATAGGGCTTTTGCTAGTAATTACAGAGAATTTTTAGTCTTTCCGCCTAAAATTATTCAAGCACCTTCTTCCTGTAATTCAATAACTCTGATTATTCTGTTGCAAATTCCCTACTGACAATCTTTCTGTGATGCTTGGGGTTAAATAGGTTTTTCTCCCAAACCTATTGCCTTCATGCTCTTTCTCTCTTTCTTGTGCTTTTTCCATCTTCACCCCACTCCACCCCAACTTTTCCCTGAGCACACCATTCTCTCCCTCTATCTTCCCTTCCAGCGGAGATCAGAGGTTAGGGGGTGAGGGGGTAAGCATCACTTGTAAAATCTCTCCAACTTGCAGAAATCATTTACCCTGATTACTGCCTGTATGGTAATTTCCTCCTATCTACGGGAGATATGTTCCAAAACTCCAACACTCCTGCTCCCTCCCCCAGTAGATGCCTCTCCCTGGATGAGAGTTTCCAGATAGATCCAGGGCTTCAAACTATGACTCCTGTTCAGCCTCTTTATCACTTTCCTTCACTTTCCTCTGTGTTCATTATCAGGCATGTTCTCTCCACATGGAGGTCCCCATCAGCTAACATACTGCTGGCATAGCAGTCCCCATGATAAAAGAATGCCCATTGTCCAATAGTTCCTAGGCCGGAAACAACTACAGATGTCTGCTACTCTGTCTAGACTAGTGGGAGCTGTCTGGACGTATTGTGGTCCAGGCAGAACCAGGATCAAGGTAGGGCACACAGCAGGAGCTGGGAGCCACAGGGCCAGATCCATGGACATGGACAACAGGGTGGGGATTGACTGCAGAAGCAGGGGATGGGTGGGGCATGAGAGAGCAATGGCGTGGGGGGTGGGAGGAAACTGGGACAACTGTAAAAGAACAACAATTTTTAAAAGGCAAAAAACAAACAAAGCAGATACCCATGTTGCCACCTGCCCCCTCACCCACAGCAGACAGAGCTCATCAATGCAGGCCCTCTAAACCGTGGGCCCTAGAATCCTTCACCATAAGCACACAAGCTCTCCTAGTGAGTCGTTGAAACCTATTTGCCGCCTCTGCATTAAACTGTATTTAGCCAGCAGACTTTTCTATCACACATAATAAGTATTTAATAAATATTGATTTAACTAAACCAAACCAAACCTGCATTTGACCCAGGGAGTGAACTTAGTAACAATATTGTGCCCACTGTGAGGAACCTGAGGTCAAAACCCTTTCATGGAATTAGAGGCACGTGTGGTGCCAAAAGCCGGGAAGGAGGTCAGGTGTGTGTGAACACACGTGGACTGCTGAACAGCCAGCTGGTCTCCCTGCCTCTGATCTTGACCCGTCCCACTTGTGACAGTGCCTTCGCCATGCCACAGCCATTCATCACTGCCTTGTTTAAAGCCTCCTTTTACCTCCCAGGGCTTTTAGGATAAAGACAAGGTATTTCCTGTGGCTTCTAAGGCTGCTAGGCTCAGTGCCTGGCTCGCTCACTAGCCTTACCTCCACATGTGACTTCCTTGAGCTGGGATACGTGGACACAGGCTATCTCATCTAATCTGCACTATCAACTACGAACCAGTCATGTTAGTACAATTTTAAAGGTGAGAATTTCTCACCTGATCCGCAAGTTGTTCATATGTGAATTAGCCGAAGTCACGGAGCTGCCAGGCCTCTCAAGTGGAATTTTAATACATTCTGCTCTGGTTCTAAACTCTATATTTAGGAATAGATAAGGCACTTATCATTAATTCAGCCTTGTGTCTTGGGCACTTTTTACCAAAGCAGCAAAGCAAAACCAGCTATTTGCCCACTGGAACTCATTCATTCATAGAATGGGAGAGGGAGCAGGGGGGAGGGAGGAAGAGAGAGAGAGGGAGAGGGAGAGGAAGGGAGGGAGGGAGAGAGAGAGAGAATCTGGTGTTTTGGGTTCACTTACCACCCATTGTGTTGGCATAATGTTGCCAGAGCTTTCTAATTTGTGTAACTAGAGCTCACTTCCCAAAGAAGAAAACGTACAAAAGTACTATTTTTCTTTATTTTCCTTTTTTAAAAGTGTGTCTTGCTCAGCAAGTGGGATTGACTTTGTGGGGGAGTGGGTGGGTAGGGAAGGGGACAGAGGGGAGTAAAAAGGGGATGGATGTAATATGACAACAATAAAATTAAATTAAAAAAATATTGTCTTGCTCTTTCTTTTTCGTTTGTAGTTAGTCCAACCGTGTGAGTGAGAAGAGGAAATTCCAGGAAAGGGCTCCACTGAGGAGCCAGCCATTTCTGAGTGGGGGTAGGGTACACACACCTGGGAGTGCTACCCCATCTCCACCCCATCTCCCACGGAGCTGGGTAGGAGTGAGATTTTGCTCCAACTGCAAAGGGAGGCCCTCTCCTGTCAGACAAGACATGTGAAAGTCCAGGGCTGAAAGCAGCCTTCACAACACTCCGAGCTGAACTTTCTTAGGTTCTAACAAGAGCAACCGCACATCAGAAGGCATCAGAAGGGCCTTCTTCCTGGCAACACCCAGCTGCAAAGACTACAGAACCAAGCATCAAAGGATGTACAGTGTTCCCCTGTGGAATAGAAGCCCACAGTGACCACATGAAAGGTAACATTTCTTTCTGTCCAGCAGCCCACTCTGGCTCTGCAGGCTGGAACTTGATGCCACAGCCAGAGGCTGCATGTTGGACTCGTACAATGCCAAAGGGTGTGGGGCCCTCCCTTAGCACTCACCACCATGCTGATGGGATCCAAAGATAAATAGCTCACCTGTTTCTGGTTTGTTGCAACATCTCCCAGGCATTAATCTCGGGGAGAAGGTGCAGCAGGTCTTCTAGTTTCCTTCCTCAAGAGCAGGCATGCTTGCTTTTAGAAATGCAAGGTGACTAACACGTAAACTTGACACCGCTTATACGGGCTATCACGTTAGTGACTGTCCCCATGCTCCTTGAGGAAGCAGAAGGCAGTGTGCTTTCAAAAATCTTTCTTAAGGGTCAGTCAAAGCAGAAGTGAACGGGGCAGGGGAAATGTACCCAGACATCAGGGCTCTGGACCTCAGTGCCAAGCAATTACGCCAGGATTTTAGAGTCTTCCCTGGTTTACCAGGCCCTGTGGTTGATAAAACCCCAGCTGTGAGAAGCTGGAGTATTGCCAGAGCAGGAGGGCTACAAAGGAGGCCAGGCATGTCGTGAACTTGAATCTTGAGAGCTTTCTTTGCAGAAGCTTCTCTGTCATTCTGTAAAGCCAGAGGACACATCCTGGCCTGCTTGATCCGTCCAGGAGCGTGAGGAATCCAAACTCCAGCAGAGCCCATCTTGCCCACAGTAATACTCTTCAGTTTAAATGGTCTATAAAAAGGGTTAGTTAACAATGAGGAAACCCAGCTAATTTTAAAGGTACATAGGGATTACCCTTTATATAAACCTCTGTATACTATATTACATTTTAATTCTCAGGGGTGAAAAAAACTATAAATAGGCCTTGTTCAAATCCAAGAACACCGTTCAAGTCATATGTAAAAAAGGCACCATCCATGTAGAACACAGTGACTGGAGTCCCGTGGCTGTGCAAGCAGGAAAAATATTCTTGATTTACAGAAGTAGAAACTGAGACTCCGAGAATGATTTGAACATGAGCACGCAGGTAAAGGAAGAACTAGAACTCTCTTTGGTCTGACTCCTGGCCCATGGATCTTTCTACTTGACCTCCCTGATGCTAGGCCTCAAATGCAGGAAGCGCTCCATCAACATCAAATGGAATTCAGGACTTTCCTGGGCTTCTGTGGTTTTCCAAATGTCTAAGGCCTCCCGAAGGCTATGACTCAGCCACTGGGACTAAGGACGTACAGAGAGCTTTGCCCTTTAGAAACGAAGGCCACGCCAGCAGGTGAGAGGCTCCAGGCTGCCGAGTTGTCTGACACTCAGACCCTCACTAGGAGCACAGCCAGGCTCTGTGCTGCCTCCTGGGTGAGCCGAGAACATGCTCCCACGGAGCCACACGGAGAGCACCGTCCCAGGAGTCTGGGCAGAAAAACTCAGCTCTGTGCAAATGGTATTTGTCAAGGAGTTCATGCCAAGCAAAAGCCCCTAAAAAATTTCTTTGAAATTTACAGTAATCACAGCAATGGAAAACACCAACAGAAAAGCCCGGCATATTCGCATAACATTTTTTGGCTTTCAGAGGTCTCTT
The DNA here is from genome assembly GCA_004026585.1 of Noctilio leporinus. Classification (NCBI taxonomy): domain Eukaryota; kingdom Metazoa; phylum Chordata; class Mammalia; order Chiroptera; family Noctilionidae; genus Noctilio; species Noctilio leporinus. Next base: position 542,394 of record PVIW01000117.1, read on the forward strand.
ACATATTTATTCCTCACCAACTTCACATCTCCATTTCATACACAGGAAAGAAATGTCCTCAAAAGCATGAAGTCACTTTGCCCAAAGTCATACAACTGATTATTGCATTTTTCATCAAAAGGCTTTTGTGATGTGCTTAGAACAAAGAGAGAAAAAATAGCAAAGAAAATAATAATAAACAAATGTTACGGAGTATACATACATGCACACACACCTCTTTTTTGTTTATGTATGTAAATGTCTAAATTTCTCTTGCAAATTTTTCATCTTTTTTTTTAAAGATTTTATTTATCATTTTTAGAGAGAGGGGAAGGGAGAGAGACATCAATATATGGTTGCCTTTCACCTGCCTCCAACTATAGACCTGGCTGAAGACCTGGCTTGCAATCTGCTTATGTGCCCTGGCTGGGAATCGAGTCATCGACCTTGGGGTTCACAGGCTGATGCCTTATCCATTGTGCCACCAGCCAGGGCTGTTTTCTTTCTTTCTTTTTTTTTTTTTGAACAGCTTGTTTAATACGTGAGCTCATATTGAATTTATGAGGTAAAGGCCTAGGCTTTTTCTACATGAACTGCTGAAAAACCGAGAATCCTCTATTCTCTTCTTGTTCACATTTATTTATTACATTAAAAAAATATTCTTGTTATATAAAACCTTGTTCGTTGTGACACAGAATACAATTCCATGTAGATAAATTTTGAATCCTGATTTTTATCTCTTTGGCATTTATTAGCCTTTTCAATTTTAAAATAACTGCATATTTAATGACTTTTAACTCTTTACATACTCATCAAAATCATCAATAAAAATGTACAGGACAGGGGTTAACACTGAATCATATGGAGGCCTCTTGAACTCCGTCCGTATGAGACATTGTCTCACGTATCAGCCTCCTTTTTGAATACTAAGCCAATAGTAATGAACTCTTCTAAGTATATTATCATCCAACCCATATTTATTTCCCAGCATTTCCCTAATAATCTCAAAATACTAGGAACATTCTCTCAAATGTATTATTGAAATTAAGTTGTGCCAACCTCATAGCCTGCTTAAAGAAGGAAATAATTACACCCATGACATACACTCTTCATCTATTCAACAAGGTTTATCAAGTGTCCCCTGCATGGAGCACTGTGTAGGCCCTGGGGATAGAAGAATGAAGTTCACAGTACAAACACAGAGTTAGGAACTGGATTTCCCACAGACAGAGGAGCCAGGATGAGGTCTCTGCCACTGGGGACCCAAGCCTGGGGCTTTCTGACCAAAGACAGTCACCTGTCTTTGGCCCAGTGGCTCCCACTGGCTGAAAGCTTCCTACCAACCTGCCTCTACTTCTGGATCCATAACACTTCTCCTGAGCAGGGGAGGTTGCTGAGGACTCTCCTTTCTGCTCAGAATCCGCATCGCCTTTCCTCCAGGCCCCACTGCTGAGTAGTGTCTAGGACACTGGCAGCTTCCTTGACAACCTACACAGCACTTCGTCACAATAAGCCTCTGATTAATGTTTATCTGACGGAAAAAGGGTACTTTTTGGTTTCTATGATTTCTATGAACCAGCTTTCAGAGAGACCAGGGCACGAGTCTTGCCCTTCCCAGCACCTACCGCCATGGTAGGTGTAAAAACTAAGCCCTCCCCCAGGCCTCTCCCTCCCTGGTAATCAGCTCCCATCCAGTTTACCAGGGAAAGAAATACAACCCTGGAGCCATCTTGATTTTTCTCCTGGTACCTGCCACCTCCAATTCTCTGACAAGTTCCACCCATTCTCCCTCCAAATATCCTGAGTCTGATTATTTCTTAACATTTCTACGGCACTCTCAGAGTCCAAGCCAGCATCCTTTCTCCCCACTCACACACACACACACACACACACACACGCTTACACAGTCTCTCTGACTCCCTTCTCTGCTTGGCCGCCATAATGGCTCATTACAATTATCAACTAGCCCAGGGCCTCTGCCGCTCGAACCCACCATTGCTTTTCTGTAACACTTAGAACAAAATCTCAGCTCCTTTTCACGGCATTATTTATTTCCAGTATCATTTATTTCACGGCATCATTCCAGTAGGAAAAGGTTATGCCGTCTCAGGTCATTACCCAAATGCCACTGAACTTAAGAACGGCAGACAATAACGTGTTCCATTAAGGCTGGTGCTAACTGGGACATGGGGCTAATTTTCTTGTCACTGGAACCTGGGTGATATATCTCTGCTGTTTGGTCCTTTATCTAAGTGGCACATACAGCGACCCCCTCGCCTGCCAATCCCCTTGCCTGAGATCCAGATGTCTGCTGGATGCTCAGGGCTACTGACTCAACTGAGATCTCACCGGGAACTTGTGAGCGACGAGGGGGATTTAGCTAAGAAATGGATCTTTATATACTGACTGGTCCCTTGTGCATATAATGAAATCAAAATGATTTTTTAAAGTAGAAAAATACATGGAATTTTGAAATGGCCTGTATTGATTGGTGAGGGCTGTTATAACACAAGCACACAGTGGAGTGCCTTAAAACAATAGGAATTTTTGTCTCCCAGTTCCAGAGTCAGAAGGTTAAAGATCAAAGTGTCAGCAGGTTTCTTCTGAGGGCTAGGACAGGGGGTCTGTCCCATGCCTCTCCCCTAGGTTCTGGTGTTGGCTGGCAATGTGGGGCATGCCTTGGCTTTTACATGCATCACCCAGGTCTCTCTACCTTCACATTCACATGGTGTGATCTCTGTGCACCTGTGTCTCCAAATTTCCCCCTTTTATAAAAGAACACTAGTCATTTTAGTGGTAAGAGTCACTTGCATTACCTTTTCTACAACTTAAAGCTCTCTCCATTGGCTCAAATACATGAAAGAAAACCCACAGGATGCACTAGATGGGACACCTCGTAATCTTTTCTTTTCTTTTTTTTTTTAATTTTTATTTCAAAGCCTTTCAACAATTTTTCTTGACAGAAGTTAATCTCGAACAACTAAACCTTGCTTTCTGCTGCTTTTCAAACAAGGAAATTGTCAGCAAAATCAAACTCATAAAGCTGCCATTTAGGAAACTATTAAAAATAAGTGTTTTAAAATTACACCAGCATCTCAAGTTGAAGGAACAAAAATAGTCCTTAAAACATGGTGAGGGATGTATTGAGAAAAAATCTTTATAGACACCTGCTAATGTTGGAATCCCTGCAGGTAGCCATTTCCACCAAGAATGTGACTCAGGAGGAAAAAAAAAAAAAAAAAAACCAGCAAAAGACAACCTTGTTCCTCAAAATCTTCATAAACCTTACCCCACCTGGGCTCCCAAAGTGAGAACAAGCCCATGAAGAACAAACCTTATATTCGCTCCCCTCTAGGATTACCCCTAGCCTAACTCCTCCCACACTGCAACTTAAGAGTTTCTGTCCATCTCCTTCCTGCAGCTGCGAGTTTCAGGAGGGCAGGTGCTGTGCCATATTCATTTCTGTATTCCTCACATCTGTCACAATGTCCAGTAAACCTTATTTTATTGAATCAAGTTGAGTTGAGTTCAACTGAGTTAACTTGAACTGAATTCCTCTTTTAGGTCCCAGCCTATGAGAATCAGCAACCCCATAGCCTTTTAGCTTCATTGCAAATTCAGCTTTCTTTCAAACACTAACTATCACTTAACAGGCAATTATATAACACACCTCAACCAGAGATGGGTCAGTTGTTTCTCCTTTGACTACACCAAAGCATGTTAAGCTTGGAAAGCCATAAAGGTACCATTTAGTGGAACAAAGGCCTCCACAATTAATCTTATTTTCAACTAATTACATATTAGTTCTAAATAACCATTCTCTTTTCTCCTTTGCTATAACTGAATATAGGATCTTCAGTGCTTCTATAGAGGTCACCCTTCCCATCACAGAGGCTGGAAACTTTGTGGGAAAGAAACCCACAAATGGATGAGTTAGAGTCCTTTTGGTCTCATAATTTTAATAATCACCAGCAGTTGCAAAGTACTTCATGATTTGCAAAGTACTATTCACACACATCAGCTTGTTTAATTCTTACACTCTTCCTCTAAGGGGTAAGTCATCAATCCCAATTTGAACACAAGGATAAGGTAAGTCAATGAGGTGCAGCCTTTTGGATAGAGGCAGGATGTAGACCCAGATCATCCAACTTTAGAACAAATTCTCTTTCTCTATCTCCCTCTTCCCTGGGGAGGATAAAAGCAGAGAGAGACTCATAGAATCATGGACACTAAAGGTCAAACGAACCTGGAAGCTCTTCATTTTGGATACTGCTAAAGTGCACAGAAGCCTTTGGGAGCTTCCCCTTCCTTATCTTACGTTCTTTCCATTGAACCAACAGTAAAGCAAATCGGTGAAGAACACAAGCTTTGGAATCAGTCAGATCAGCTCACTCCACCATTTATTAGCTGTGTGCCCTTGGACAAATCTCTTAATTACTCTATGCTTCAGTTCCATCCTCTACAGAATGGGGATAGCAAACAGTTTCTATATTATAGGATTTTTGTAGGACTTCAACGAGTTAACACATGTTGTGCATTTGAAATATCCAACATAATAAATCATTAAATACCACTTGACATTAGATATTCCCTTTAAAGCCAAATAAGTAACATGATGGAAATTACAATCATATAGTAATAATGGCCCATACACATATACAACATTTCTTCCATAAACCTCCCAACCATCATCCAACATCAATTAATATGCACACATTGCAAAAAGGCAAAAGGGTAGAAATACTTACAATTTCTGTTTGATGGAACAGAAAAGTGGCATGCTCAGCTAGAACCTTAAAATGCCCCAATAACACAATTGGAACTATAAGTAAATGACCCTCTTCTTCATAAATATTTTTTAAAAAACTGAAAATAATACCACTTCCACATTGGTCACAAAGGGAAGCTGTGGTGCCCATTTATCATTTGCATCTTCCCAGCTAGTGACCATATGTCAGGGCGCGTTTGTGTGTTAACTTAGCCAGGTGAAGAGGCGTAAAGACTGTAATCAGTTTCCCCCCTCAACAATGCCCCATTTTTTTCATTTGTCCAACAATCATGGATTAATGATGAGTCTTGTCTCCCCAACAGGTGGTACCTGTGATCACATGACCATATCATATCCACCTCCAAACTTAGGCAGGTAAACAGTCTATCCAGCCTTTCCTCTATAAATGTTTGTCAGTCATGCATGCAAGTGGGTTAGGCTGGTATGGGCTTTACCAGACTGTTCTTTGACCTGGGGGCCTCAGTGTCTGGTATCTGTTGACTGCATCGATGAGGCAGTTCTAAGTAGCCCCATTTCGGAATTAAATTAGGCCATGATTGGTTTGACTTTCAAAGATTTGCTTGTTTCCAAGTGGGACAACATGGTCCCATTGCTCCTCATCACCTTCATAGAGGCATTTGGCATTTACCAGTGTCACTAGGGGCTTAGGTCAGGCATTTTATATAGCATTTCCATTTTAAGCATCCTCGTGGTCAATCACAGAAATTATTGAAAGCCATCAAAACACCTCCCTTTCACCCTGCCTCTTGTATCTCAAATTGGCATAACAATGCTTTTGCAAAATGTGTGATCTGATTTGAGATTCAGAAAATGAAGTCACCATAGTTTAAGGCTCAAAGACTAGGAATAATTAGTTGAGTCTCAATGTAAAGAGAAAGTGTATTGTCGGCTATGACACTGTGAAGAAGGCAGGTAGGATATTGCATGCCAAGCGAAAGCCCATGTACCATCACTTGACACAGGCACTAAAGCAGCTGCTTTTCTCATGGAGAACCACTTTTACGTGATAAATTATGGTCATTCAGAGTTGGGAATCTGGTAGATATTTTCTTGAAATAAATGAAGTAAAACTATCACTTCAAAGAAAGCAAGGAACTTTTTAAAAATCAGAATCAGCCCTGGCTGGTAGCACAGTGGATAAGGCAACTGGCCTCCAAACCCAAAGGTCGCTGGTTCAATTCCCAGCCAGGGCACTTAACCAGGTTGCAAGCCAGGTCTCCAGTCAGGTCTGTAGCTGGAGGCAGGTGAAAGGCTGCACTCCATACATGTATGGAAAGAAACCATACATGGATGTTTCTCTCCCTCTCTGCCTCTTTCCCTTCCTCTCCCTCTGAAAATAATAAATAAAAAATCTTTTTAAAAAGTTGTTAGAATATTAATTATAGAGCTTTTTAAAAATCAGAAACAAAAGTTGAGCTGAGAAATGAAAGTTAGAATTTTGGAAAACGCACCCACAGCTGTGCTACTTACATATCTGTGAGAGATGAACAGTGGGGCCGGTGAGTTTGAGTGAGATCCCAAAGGAGATGGAAGGAAGAGGGTTGAAGGACACCTTGCTAGGGCGTGCGGGAAGAAAAGGCAGAGCGTGAAGGGCATTAAAGATGAGAAGCCAGAAGCAAGAGAACTGGGGGGTGTCACAGGTGTCAAGAAACAGGAAATCGGTAATGCTATAGCCATAGAGGGAGAGCAGAGAAGCAGGGGGTGAGTTGTACAGTGGGAGGGTGAGGTGGGCAGTGAGTGGAGACCCCAGGGAACCAGAAAGGAAGGCAGTAGGTATTGGGTACTGTTTTTGAGAAATGGTGGAATGTTTGGCTATTACATCCAGAAGAGAACTGGGATGGTGGCCTGTAGAAGAAGCAAGATCAAGGGAAATGGTTGTTTTCACTGGTTATTGATTAGGGGAGTTAAGATTGGACTTCAGGTCTTCTCACTGTCAGGACTTGATTCTTACTGGGATTCAGAACTTTGTCTCTTGCTGCTAATATTTCAAACAAATTTTATAAAACCTATCATTTCAAGCTGTGAAGTTAGTATATTAACCTTCCACATTTTGGATGCATTCTGAGGCAATAACACTAAAGGCAGTCCAAGGTCAGAACAACAAAACATGTGATCCAAGAAACCCTGAACTTGCTTCTGCTGTAAGCCTTCCTTAGCAAGGGAATTACTTCTAATTACAATGAGGAATAGGTGGGACTTGGGGAGAATGCATAACTGCTTTCCCAAACTTGATTGCCAATGTAGGCTCTCTCCAGAAACCTCTGCTGAGCCCTCATAAGAGGCTTCATGGGTGCTTCTCAAACCATTTGTGCTGAAGGACCAGGATTTTAAAATCTCCAACCCATCATGGATTGATATTTCATAAAAGGCAATAAAAATGGGTAATTAGAAAAATGAAACTTAAAAATGTGTACACAGTCCAATTTTATTATTAGAGTCAGCAAACATAGACTTAAATTTCAATAAATATAATCAGAACTAGAATAACAAAGGAAATAGGAAAAATACAGGAACTATACACATTGATTGAAATTGTGCATACATGCCATCGACAGAGAAAATAATTGTTACACTTGTAATTTTTGCCATCCTGTAATTGTAACTAAACAATCTAAACAAACAAAAAAAATTATGAGTAAAATAGCAACTTCCCATATTAAACTTCCATACTCAAACTTTGCAAAACCACAATATTTATAACAGTATAAGTAGTTGAAACTTCTGATGTTAAAAATGAGCTTGCTTCTTCCTTTAAGTTATTTGATCTAGGTTAGAGTGATGACACAGATTCACAGGGGTTAATATACACATAAGCTCTTTCTGTATTTTGCTTTAGTAACAGTCACAATAGAGAAGTCAGCCGTACAGAGGTCTACTGACAGTATGGGAGAGGAGATTTAAAGCAATTTCAGGAAACACATGATATTTGTTTTTAATTTTAGTGCAAAATTAAACAAGTGACACTATATTTTCAAAATTGATCTTCAATCCTTCAATAGTTGCCAGTTCTAACAAAATATCTCATAAGGTTGAGGTTAAGTTTAAATTACCTTTTGATAAAGGAAATGGATTCTAAACCTATGCATTGTCTTGGATGGGTCTTCACTTGATGGGAAATAAAATTTTAAATGTACTTTCGAACTTGACAAGCATCCATGATAGTTTTTCACCAAGTGCAGTAACATGATTATCACTTCACTGATAATTGTTACATTATGGGACAGGCCCTAGTAATCTGTAGAAACTCAGTTCTTCCAAGCTTCTCATTTTTAAAATACCCTTAGATCTTATTTGCCATTGAAAAATAATATATTAGCCCTGGCTGGTGGCACAATGCATAGGAGCTGGCCTGCGAACCCAAAGGTCGCTGGTTTGATTCCCAGCTAGGTCACATAACCAGGTTGCAAGCCAGGTCTCCATCCAGGTCCTTAGCTGGAGGCAGGTAAAAGGCAACCATACATTGATGTTTCTATCCTTTCTGCCTCTCTGCCTTCCCTTCTCTCTAAAAATAATAAATAAAATATATTTTTAATTAAAAAAAAGAAAGGAAAAGAAAAAAATATATACTGCATTACCTCCTGGCACGGAAGTATTATGATTACTAATTATCAAAATATTGCCCTTGTCTGTGTGGCTCAATTGGCTGGCGTGTCATCTTTTCCATCAAAAGGTTGGGGGTTTGATTCCCAGTCAGAGCACATACCTAGGTTTCAGGTTCACTCCCTAGTCAGGATGCATATGGGAGCCAACCAACTGTTTCTCTCTCACATAAACGTTTCTCTTTCTCCCTTCCTTTCTCTCTAAAATAATAATCAGTAAACATATTTTTTAAATTATCAGACTATGAAACAAATAAGCAAGTCTGGTTATCTAATTCACATCTTTTAAAAGTTGGCCAAAATGGCTTCTAATCTTTCATGAACAATGAGTTCATTTTTATCATCTTACATTTCTCAGAGTTGTAAAAACTTTTGAGTTACCATCGCTAAAGTAACCGCTGAATGTTGCGTGCTACCCATATGGTCATTTTTGCGTGAGATTAATGTGCAGCTTGCCCACCCTCTGTTCAACAAGACAAATCCACTGGGGTACAGCAGTAACGTGAAATTTCTAGGAGAGTTTCTCAAGACTTGCACTCAATTTTTACAGTTAGCTTAGCACAGACAAATAACAAAGAGTTCACTGATGTGTGTAAGCACTGGTGTAGACATCAAAACTTTAATCTCAAACTTCTTTGACCATCTCATCTCTCTATTTCCAAAGTTTGACTATCACTTCTTCTTTGTCTTACAATCTAGTTTTCTGATACTTGTTTCCTCTGGGCAACTCCAACTACCTTCTTAGTAAAGTACTCCTCATACCTTCAGCCGTTCATAAGCCTTCTCCTTCCCCCAGCTTAGCAAAAGTGCCTTCCGCTGGACCTATGGTTCTGGACAGTGAGGGTAGATGGGAGGGTGAAGATTTGGCACAATTTGTAGAGCAAGGGTCCCCAACTTCTAAACTGTGGGTTAGTACCGGTCCAGGCTTGTTAGGAACTGAGCTGCACAGCAGGAGTTGAGCCTGAGTATAATGCCTTTGAATCATCCTGAAACCATTCCCACCCTAGGTCCATGGAAAAATGGTTTTTCATGAAACCAGTCCTTGGTGACAAAAAGTTTTGGGACTGTTGTTATAGTGGGTTGTTAGAGACCCCTGACCTGCAGAGATGCCCTGGTGCCATGGTTGAAATGAATACTTCCCAGGCAGCTTGTGCTGGGGAGAGAGAAGGCCAGCTAGTGTCTTAGGGACAAAAGCCTCATTCGTCATTCCCCAAGATCTTTTATTGAAAAAGGTAAACTTGAAGGCATGTAGCTTGTCAATCAATGCTAAACAATGCTAATTATAGGAAAATGGATATTGTTCAGGAATAACAGGTGAAGGAGCACTGAGATTTCACTCAGGTCAGGATGTGCATTCAAATTTTAAAAATCTCTGCTGTTGATACAACAAGAGGATCGAGCAGGGTGAGAAAACAGGCCAAATTTCAAAGGGGCTAAAGTATGTTCTCATGACCTGATTCCCACTGGGGCTCACTGGCTATAGCATCAAGGCACATATGCCCCCCAGCTTTCCTGGTTCTTTTGGTCAGGTGTTATAGGCTTTGCCTGGCCTGCGCTGGGCTCCAAGCCTTGACACTTTCCCAGGGGGACCCTGACAGCGGGTGGGTGTGAATTATGTGTCTTAGGGAGGATATAGACCATAAATACAAATATGTGTAATTTGGTGTGTCTTTGTCTTTAACGTTATCATAGGACAAAAGTAAAAACAAAATCAAAAGCAGAGTGAGATCATAGGTAAATGGAACAATAGTTAAAATAAAAATTGCCTATTAAAACTAGTGTTTCCCTTGGGTGGGTGATCTTTCTATTTTGTTTGTATATTCAATATTTTTAAAATATGAGTATGTATTTGATTTCTATTTAAAATCTGTATTTTAAAATATAAAGTAATTTTTAAAACCAATTCAATAAACATTTTGAGTGCTAAACATGTGCCATGTGATATCCTAGACAAATCACTCACTGATGGAACTGGATCACTTATGTTTTCCAAGGATAATACCAATGAATTGCAATGAATCCTTTGTAGAAGTTAAGAGGGGAAAAAAATCATCAGAACTCAACTAGAAGAATAAGCCAAAGGATATGATTAGGCCATTCATAAAAGAAGAATATTCAAATTCACAGAGGGGAAAAAAAACAATGTCCATCTTCAGTAACCCAAGAAATGCCAGTTTTAAGCAACATGAGGTGCCATTTTTTCAACTCTAAATTACTAAAAATGTCAAGCCTTGGCTGGTGGCACAGTGGATAAAGCACCGACCTGATTCCCCAGCCAGGGCACATAACCAGATTGCAAGCCAGATCTCCAGCCATGTCCATAGCTAGAGGCAGGTGAAAAAGGCAACCCATAATTGATGTCTCTCTCTTTCTCTGCCTCTTTCTCTAATCCTCTCTCTAAAAATAATAAATAAAAATTTTTAAAAAGAAACATTTGAACTAAATAAATAAATATGTCAAACAGTGTTATCACTTAATGTTGCAGAGATCAGGTGAGGCAGGTTCCCACAGACCAAAGGCTGCAGCATCAACTGGGCCAAAGGTTTACACTTCGGAACTTCTTCAGAATTCCACAAATTCCCATTTCTTCTTGAATCCTGGTGTGGAGTTCCCCTCCCACTGCAACCTCGACAATTAATTCAGTGTATTCTGAGCTTCGGTCCACTGCAAGTTGACTTTCCAGGTTCCCCAGTGCTTCTTGTCACTAACTGCAGGCTATTTTAAAATGATGCAACTTGAAATGATGTCAGGAGAGTCCGGCATCTTTTATTTCCTCTTTTTGTTATCAAATCTACAACAAGCAGAAAGGTGATCAGAGAAAACTGTCTCCTTAATCTGGAGACTAGACAAGCACATTATGGTGAAATAAATTGCTAATTCAACATTGCCCAATAGCCTCCTTTGTAATTCTTGCAAAACAGAAAAGCCCCAGTTTCCATGAAGAAATTAAAAGAAGCAATAGAGACATCTTTCAGCCAAAGTACTTAAGAAAGTCATTTCTGGAATTTTGGCTTTCCTCTTGGAAGATGATTTGCAGACAACGCACTACAAATAACTTTGTCAACTCTGCCCTCTACTGTTCATCATAGTAAATGCAGCCAATAGGCAGAGATTTCTTTCATATTTGAAATGAGATTCTGGGTATGTTTTTACCAGAATCTCATTCTGGTAAATTAGAATGAGTAGATACTTTATAAGCTTGACCCACTGAATAGTTACTACAGCTGTGTGTGATCAATCAAGTGCCATTATTCCTATTTCATATTTAAGGGAAGATGCTCAGAGATTACGTATCCTTGCTGAGGACACACAGCTAAATCAAGCTCATTTTTTGGGTGTTATTTTGCTTTGTTTTATTTTGTTGAGTTTTGTTTAACATTGCATTGCTTCCAACTTGGTTATAATCTCACAATTTATTAAGCAGATGCATCCATATACTTACTGACGTCCATTATCATTTCAGAGAGGCATTTCAGACACACATTCTAACACAAAATTGATCACAACCCATACGAAACACAAGACAACCATTCAAATGCTAACTCAAGGTAGCATTCAAATGATGTAAACATGCTTTCTAGTCATATGTACTTCTCCCTCATCAAGTGCACGTTAGACCGCAGCACCTAAGGGCCCTCAATGAGGTACACCTCAGCGCTTGGCTATTTCTGAGGATTATCTGGCTGCACAGGGCACAGGGGTTTAAGTACCGGGGACAGGTAATACTCAAGGAATTCCACACAGCCGTGGAAGACCACAACCAAGCAATCTCACCTGCAGGCATTGTTTGCAGCTGTTGCGAGATTGAGATTGTCTAAGGAATGTCTGACAGGGTGACTTTCAGGCCACCATTCTGCCCACTCCGGGGGGGGGGGGGTAATTAATTCTTTGACATGTCCATGCCACTGGGAGTCCAGTGGGTTCCCTGAACGACCTATTCTGGCCCCACTGGGCTGCCAAACAGAGCAGCTAAAAGGTCTCTGGGGAGAAAGAAGAGCAGGTGCAGCTTTTATACAATTTAGGAGGGTCAAGGCTTCCGCTTTGCATTGGTGTAAAAGAACACATGGATCATATGGGTTCTCTCCTCCCCTGGTGAAGAAGAACATTTCATTGTCTTTGGTACTTGTAGGCCTGAAGGGACAAGGGATGGGAGAAGGTACCAGGACCCAGAGACAATAGCTGCAGGAAAGGGATATTAGAGTGGAGCTATGCAGCCAAAAGTCATAGCCAATCCGTGTTTGTTTGTTTGCTAAACCTCTTCCTGTTTGTTGCTGCTCAGGGAAGCTCTACTTTAATAGCCAAACATGTCTGTTAAGGTGTGTCCCTAACTAAAAGGCAGTTTTCATCCTTCATGAATTTCTTCCATCTTTGTAGGTTAACAAGCTCAAACTGCAGCAATATTTCTTTTTCTTCCCATGACATATACAAAGGTCTTCACACAATGGCTAGATCATAATAAACAATGAATAAATAGGGAAGCAAGACCCGAGAGCAGGAAACTGGGAAAATGAGATTAAAATCTGTCAGCAGGTGCAGCCACTATGGAAACAAGTATAGTATAAGCTCATATATGGAATCTAAAACAAAATGATAACAACAAAACCCCCACCAAACTCACAGAAAAAGAGATCAGGTTTGTGGTTACCAGCGGAAGAGTAAGGAAAGGGGGAATCAGAAAGATGGTCAGAAGGTACAACTCCCAGTTACAAAGCAGGTCCTGAGATGTAATGTACCACACAACGTGATGACCACAGCTAACGCTGCTGTGTGGTATATATGAACGTTGTTAGAGAGTAGCTCCTAGAAGTTCTCATCACAAGGAGAAGATGAGTGTTAGTTGAACCTACCGTAACCATTTCACAACATATGTAAATCACACCATCATGCTGTACACCTTCAACTTACATATGTCAATTATTTTTCAATACAACTGGAAACACAGTGGGGAAAAAGATCTGGAGCCAAACTCTGCAACCAAAGACCTGAAGCTTATGAACTGAAGGGACCAGGCTGGGAAGAGAAAGGGGAAAGGAGAGGGGTTTACCAAGTAATATTACTGGCATCTACCTCCCTTGAAGTCCAGGAAAAAGGAAAAAGTAAGTCCTTTTGTCCCTCTTCCTGTGTTGATTTGGGACAGGGAGGGCAGAAATCTCAGGAGCTAGTGCTTAAAACTGCTGGAATCTGGAGAGGCATATTCTATTTATGTTGCTTTGCAGGCAAAGTGTGTGCAGGCAACAGAGTTCCACATTCCCCACTGCCCAGCCCTTTCGGTTCTCAGGCTTGATTGTCTAAGTTTTGAAAAAGACCCTGGGAGGGACTTGCTGTGCGCACCAGCATCCAGATTCCCCTCTTCCTCCTGAACCCAGCCTAAACTATGCTTCCCTTCTGGTTAAGTGACAACTTGTGACTTGGGTCTGGACAATGGGATAGAAGCAGAAGTGATGGAGACCGTGTACACACCTGACCCATAAAAACCTTCCTGCATGATACAGGAGTCACTCCTAATTCACGGGGGATGCTTTCCAAGGCCCCCAGTGGATGTCTGAAACCACAGATGATACCAACCTATCTTTTTTCCTATATGCACATATCTATGATAAAATTTAATTTGTAAATTAGGCATGGTAACGGAATAGCATACAATAACAGCAATAACATATAACAACTGATAATGAAAAGAACGATTATGACAATATACTGTGATGAAAGTTATGCAAATGTGGTGTCTCTCTCAAAATATTGTACTGTTGTACTCATCCTTCTTGTAGTGATATGAAACGATACAATGCCTGTTTGATGAGATGAATTGAGGTGAATGGATGACGGAGGCTACTATTGACCTTCTGACAATACATAACAAGCATTTGACAGCTTCTCTTTGGCACATCTGAGTTGCTGGCATCACCACTCTTGTGCTTTGGGGACATTATTAAATATGGGTCAGCTAAGAAATCCATGTAGTTTTTTCCCATCAAATAAAAGATACATTTTTCATTTTCATTAATAACTATTGATTTGGATATTTTGAGCGTGTTGGCTACCTCCGACTATTGGCTTCTAGTGGGCAGAGGCCAGGGGTGCTGCTAAACATCTTCCAATGCATGAGACAGCCCTGCAGCAAAGTTATCGGGCCACAATGTCCATAGCACCAAGAAACTCCGCAAACCGCTTTCGACACAATCAGTCATAGCACCTTCTCTATACACTGCACAGATCTTTATTTTTTTTCCATTTCAGTTGTGGTTTTACCCTTCTTGAAGTAATAAAGCATAATGTGTCAAACATGTTGTATATTTTCTTCCATCTTCAATATTAAACTGCACGAAAATGCACCAATTTTGATAAGATATTTTTAATAGATGCTATTCGACAACTGTCACAATACAATCTAACAAAATCGTTTTGAAGTTAAAGACAACTGAACACTACTGGAGCCATAGTACAGAAAAAACTTGACAAGCTTTTTGCCCAAACCACTAAAATATGAGTTACTTGAACAATCAATCAGATATCCTGGGCCACTGCTACCCAAAAATGGGAGGGTATCACATGGATATGCTGAATAAAGAGATGATTCACATCCTGGGCCAGACAGAGCAGGACTTGGGAGATTTCATCTTGTTCCTCAGAACAGCTGGCAACTCAAATATTATTGTTTATTTCTAGAATTTTCCATTTAACATTTCTGAGAACTGAGGTTGACCATGGGTAACTGAAATTGCAGAAAGCAAAACTGCGAATAAGGGGGGACTACCATACTTGCTCTCTTTCTCCACCTGCTGGCAACATGGGGAGGGGGTCCCAGGCCCCAGGAGTGTGAAGCCCCAAGAGGGGACAACCTGAATACCACTGGCAGTCTGTACCCTGCCTATCATTGCGTAAGAAACTCACTCCTTCAGCCCCAGCTGGTGGGCTCAGTGGATTGAATGCCGGCCTGTAAACCAAAAGATCACCGGTTCAATTTCCAATCCGGGCACATGCCTGGATTGTGGGCCAGGTTCTCTAGTTGGGGGAGTGCAAGAGGCAGTCACACATTGAAAGAAAAAAAAAAAGACAAATAGAAAGAAATACACTCCTTCATTATGTGACAAGCTGGGCTCCTGGCTGCTGCAGTTAGCCTCTCCAGACTAATTCAGGCTGTGGCTACCTCTGTGTCTGTCCTGCTCTGGGAGTCTCTTTGAACCTGTCTCCTTAACCTCTCAGGGCCATTTCTCTTCACGCAGCTGTTTGGTGGCCCACAACCCCCACCCCCCAACTCTCCCCCCCTACCTCTGGAACCCCAGAACTTCTGATTACTTCTCCCTTTTTCTTTCATCCCATTCAAGCATTTTCTTCTACCCCATTCTATTTATCCCTGGGGTTAAGTAAGATGAGAGTGGAATCCTCTCCAAAGGTGTCAATTAGGCTTCCTGGCCTGGAAATCCTACTGGTGGGAATTTATCCTGAGGAGATTAATCAACAGGAGCAAAAGGATGCTCACTGACACATTAAGCATACTAACAAAATAATTAGAATCTGCCTAAACATTCAGCCATGGAGGAAATGGCTGGTAAATTATGAGCAATTTAGTCAATTACATGTTATGAAGTAATTAAATATGACAATTAGGAAGTCTATATAACAAGATGGAAATTTTATTAATGCACTGTAAAGAACAAAAAGCGAACTATAAAAATGTGTTTTCACAGTAGTTAGCACTATGTAAAACTACATATGCAGTGGATAAGACAAGCAGCCAAAAAATATTTTTTAAAAACAGATTTGTCAGGATGCTTAAAATATAGGTGTGCATTTTCTCTCATTTTGAAATCCGTTAATGCATTAATAATGCTCTTCACACATGAAATTAAATTAAGCTTTTTCTTAAAATGGTATTAGTTATGAGTTAAATGATGTGATTATCAAATCAAGGAATTCATGAGGCTTAGTTTCCTAGTGGGTGTCTATGGTTTTTAAAGATGTTTTAAATTGATAGGAAGCACAGGTATGTATCTCTGAGCAGGAAGGCGTGTTCTTTCTGTTTTTACTCCTGGAAATAAAGAACAGCTTTGGGTCACTGGGCCAGAAATAAAACTCAGGGATTATTAATTTGCCTCCATTACTTCAGTGAACATTCAATAATGCAAGAAAAAGACCAAGTTCTAAGGCAAGCATTTTCTACTGGTTAAGAAAATAGAAATACCTTGCGAGGTATTTTTAAGCAAGAAGGGTTTAATCCAGTCTACTTGACACTAACTGAACAATTTAAAGGAGCTGAAGGAGCAAACACCAGGGAAAGCCATGGTCGCCTCTGATTTACTGCTGGGTCCCAGCGCAGACAGTCGCAGCAGCCAGAGGAGAGCAGGGTGCTGGCAGTGGGCACAGCCCCAGGGCTGAGGGGGGCACAGAGGAAAGGGCACAGCCCCACCCGGCTTCTCATCTGCCAGCACCACACACATATTCATCCCTGCCAGAGGGGCAGGACAATGGTCCCCACCTCCTTTCCATATTCCAAATCTTATACAAGAAGTATCACTGATTCTCACACATAGCCCTGGCAAGGGAATGCTGGGATATTCTAGTACTCAGGCTTTTTGTCCTCACAGTTCAAGGGAGAGTATAGATAATATAGGGAACGGTGCTGAGCTACCCTTAGACAGCCCAGCATTACTGTCCTGGAAGTAGGAAGGACTCGTCTTCAGCTTCTCCAACTCTGATTTCCCCAGAGTAGTTCAAAGTAAGCTTTCTTGACAATCAGTACCTTAAGATAAAAGCCATTTGCTTGGATCCAGATTTCAGACAGACATTATGGTATCCCCTCTCCTTCGGCTGCCCTTCCATTAGGGTGAGGTAGACTTTTGGTTAGGGCTTCCCTGCTGTTGGGTCTTCTCAGGCAGAAAACAGCGGATACGTAGGCAGACTTTTCGGTGCCTATCCTGGCTGGCCAGTCTTGATGGGGTCATTTCCATCAACTCAGGACTTGAAAAGTAGGGGTCAGTCTCTCGGGCAGGTGAGAGATGCCAACCACAGTGGCCCCACTCCTGGCTTGGGTTGAACAATTGGCTCTTCCTTTGAACTTGTACTTTTTCATATCAGAGATAGGATGGGGGTATGTCAGGCAGACCATGCACATCCCAGGTTGTACTCAGTGATGAAGGGCCATTGCCCCAAATTGTCTATTTATCTTTGATGCCTCATGAGAAGTACTCAGATGCGTTATCAATAAAAATAACACAATACCATCATAGCTAATAGTCCTGAGAGATTACTTATACCAGGTCAGTGCTAAGTATTTTACAGCTGATTTATCTCATTAATTTTGGAAACAATCTTAAGGTAAGCATTGTTGTTATACCTATTTAAGAAAATGGAGACTAGTAATTTGTCTAAGATCCTTCAGCAAGTAGAAAAGCCACTTTGGAACTTCTTGAAACTTCTCCTAGTTTGTGCAACAGAGGACCTTTGGTTCTTTTCCCTTCCCCACATTTGCCTGACAGGGGGCATTCCAAAGTAATTCAGTAATTCATGGGACTTAGTGACCAAGTGGATATTTCTATTTTTAAGAGATGTTTTAGGTTGCTAGAAAGCACAGGTATATAATATATGAGCAGGAAGGCCTATTATTTTTACTAAGAACAGTTTGGGGCCATGGGGTCAGAAATAAGACTCAAGGATTATTAATTTACCTGGACTACCTCAATAAACACTCAGTAATGCAGGAAAAAGGCAAACTTCTAAGCCAAGCATTTTCTACTGGTCAGGAGCTTCATGTTCTCTAACACTATCCATTAATACTTAGGAAAAAACTTACTATAGGTTACCAGCCATGGCAGGCATTTCTGTGTTTTATGAGGAAGGGCGATTCTTTAATTCACCTTATCTTAATCTGGATTCTTGTCTAGCAGGAAGTAGACAAGAACTTAGGCTCCAAGAAGCGGAGGTAAGTAAAGCGCAAGGAAGATTGTGATAACTTCATGCTCTTGAGTCCATTTGAACTCAGCAGTGTTTGAAGAGGATTCCTAGTGGGCTGGAAAGGAAAGTGTTGGACCATGAAGTTTGACCAATCCAGCCCTCGACGCCCCAAAGCCTTCCACTGCCCACTCAGGCACTGTCATGAGAGTGCATGTGGTGCCGCTGTGTTCCCATGCTCCCCTCTCCACCTTACCCACGTGCACACACACTTGTACCTTCCCAGCCTGGAGAAGGGCCTGCCCTGGAGCTTGGGATGGAGGGCCCTGCATCACTAACCCCAAGAGGCACCATTTACCTCCTGGTCCACGGGCTGGCATCCCTGTGAGTCATGCAGTCCAGACCCTGGCCCTGCTATAATAAGTTCATTCAGGTGAGACATTTAGACCAGCAGCTGTGCATAGGCATCTGTCCTCTGTCATCCGGGATAGTTCATCATGGATGGGTCCACAGTCCTTCCCAAAACTGTACCCACAGAGCAGAAAATTCCATTCCAGGGGTGAGCCCTGGGCTAGCAGAACTCCATGGAGGAGTAACTGACTGATTCAATGTCCCAGGAGAAATGATGAAAGGCTACTTGGTATTCTCCCACTAATCAGAGGTGGAAGAACAAAAAGTCATACCTTCAGGCACAGCTGGGGCCCCATGGGGGCCATACGTGTGGGATGGCCTTTTTCTCCCAGGTCAGCAATAGGCCAGAAATGGCACTTGTTCAGCCTCACCTAACACAGTGAGGCCTTTCCTACATCAGAGGCCTTATAACTGAGCCATGTCCCCAGGACACAGCCTTGGAATGGGAATCAGTGCTGTTCACATGAGATACACTCCCCCTGGCTGCCCGGGAGTGAGATTCATATTCTGATGGACAAAAGCCAGCATTAGGTTCTGAGCGCACTGAAGATCAGCCCAAGTGCTATTTTTATGCCAAGAACCCAAAGGCCGTGAACCATATGAGGTCTGTCCCAAAAGTATCGAGCCAATGTCCATATAATGAAACAGGTTGCATGGCTGATACTTTCGGGACAGACCTTGTACTTGCCAAGAATAGGGTCTGAGTGTCAGAGACAGGAGGAAGAGAACTTGTGGGGTAAAAGGACAGGCGATTTGGAGCAAGATGGGGAGCAGACACAGGGTGAAAAGGAGGTTCAAGCCCAGAGCTGTGAACACTGCAAGAATGGGGTCAGACCGGGACTGCTTCCAGGAGTGAGTGCTGCCGCGTCCGGCCAGGCCCAGCAGTGGGAGAGGCATGGGGGTGCGGACACTTGCCTCTTCGGTCTCATTTCCCACCCAGCCCTGCATGCAGCCTGCACCCCAGTCTGAGCGTGTATGCTCTCTCCTGCTTCCCATCGCTGTCTCTTAGCGCCTTTGCCCCTCATCTGCCACTCTGCTGGTTCCAGCTCCATGAAGTGTCTCCTGTACCACCTGCCCTGGGAAGGGTAAGGACACCCTGCTTTGTGTCCCTAGAATACCATCCACCCACCTCATTACAGCAGCTTTCACGGTGCTGTAATTACTTCAAATGCCTGTTTCCACTGCTAATCTGTGAGCTCCCTGGGGCAAGGGTCATACTCTATTCATCTCTTCACCCTTGCATGGGGCCTGACATATAATAGGCGTTCAAAAAGTCAAGTGAATGAATTTCTTAAGAATTCCTTGGATTCAGTTGAAAAGGCAATTGCAGTCATTTGAAATTGTGTTATTTCCATTGTGTCGTTTTTGGAAAAGTTTTTCATTTTTCCTCCTACTACGGGTGACTCATTCCCAGGGCAGATAATGCATTTCTAAGTACAGAACTTCACTACATCAGATCTTTTGAAAATCTGTTTAATGAGTGTTCTTCTTAAAGACAAAAACATGACAAGCTTTTATAATCCCTCAACATAGCGCTGAGTGGTGGAATGCTCAAGATGTTTTGGAACGTCTTTGGTTACTGCAAAGAATCCAAAGAGAAAGGGGTGGGTGAAAAATAAAAATAACAGTTCTAACATTGGCTACATGTACTGAGTGCTTTAAAAATATGGTAGTGCATGTTGGACATTTGGCTAAATGACTGGTGTCCCTTGTCTCATTTAATTAGAGAAAACTGAGAATCAGAAAATGTAGGCAATTTGCAGGGAAGTGGCAGAGACAGGATTTGAACTCAGATCGGTCTGATTCCAAAATGGTGCCTTTTGCAACAAATGCCCCCATTTCTTCTGGACTGAGTAGAGAAAGCACACGCAGACGTTGGGTGCTGATTTCTGATATGACAGTGTGCAGGCAGGGACCCCACATGGCACTGCTGCCCCAGCATTCCTGAGCAGTGCTTTCAAGGGGACCTAGGTGAAGACAAGCATCTGCCCCACATGAAACTCACGTGATAGCCTGCTCCAACCAGCTGTCCCTCCCTGTCCACCTACGCATGCAAGAACATAAAGACTCTTTCCTGCTAAAATCAAAGATTCAAGCTCACCGCTTAATTACAACTTATGGCTTCTTGTCCCAGCAGTACCATGGCAACAAGTAGCACTGGCACAAGAATCAAAAGAGAGAAATGTTGCCTAGCAACAGAATAGTAGAAAGAGTTTTAGGATTCTAGAGACCTGAGTTCTAGTTCTGTTTCTGAGTACCTGGGGTGACTGTGGCCAAGACCAGCTCCTCTGAGTCTCAGTTTATTGTCATCTGTGAAGTGGGGATAATACCAATAGTCTTAGATGGTAATTGCAATGACTGTGAAAAATGAATCATTCAGTACATATAAAATTACTGTCAGAATTATGATTTTAGGGTGAAAAACATTATATACATGGATTAAACCAGAGGGGGAAAATTTGAAAAGTTATTAGCTTACAAGACTTACGTTAGCTACACCATAAGGAGTGTTAATTGGTTGAATATTTTTGGAAGGTCATTAAGAAATGTCCATCAAAACTTAAACATAGCAACATTTCTGCCAAATGCATGCAACATTCAGCAAAATATAAATGACTCAGCAACTTCTAGGAAATACTTGCATGTGTTTATAAAGATAGGCATACAAGATGAAAAATTGAAAAAACACCTCGAATGTCCATTAAAGAGGGACTGTGATAGATCAACACAATGGGACACTGTGCAGAAGTGAAAGAATGAGGTGTCTTGATTCACAAACATGGATTCCTAAATATACAATGATTAGTGACATAAAAGGAAGTCTCACACACACACACACACATTTGTCCTCAAATAGTCACATAAAAATGCATCTCCAGCCCTGGCTGGTAGCACAGTGGATAAGGCGCCGGCCTGCGAACACAAAGGTCGCAGGTTCGATTCCCCAGCCAGGGCACATAACCAGGTTGCAAACCAGGTCTCTAGTCAGGTCTGTGGCTGGAGGCAGGTGAAACACAACCATACATTGATGTCTGTCTCCCTCTCTGCCTCTCTCCCTTCCCCTCTTTCTAAAAATAATGAAATAAAATCTTTAAAAAAAAAAAAATGCATCTCCAAAGCATGGAAAGATCTATTGCAAATTTTTAACAGTAGTTATCAACATCTTTGTGCTCCCAGAATAGGTTATAGATGTTTTCACCATCCTGCTTTTGTATATGGCCTTCTGCCTAAAGGCTAATCCTCCCTCCCTTCCACCTATGAGCCCCTGCGGGTCCTCTAGAGTTTAGGGAAAGGTCCTGTCTCTGAAGCGCTCTGCATTTCCACGGAGGATTTCTCATTTCCCTCCATGACTGTGTTGTTTCTACCATGACAGTGGCATTTAAATTATTTGTTAGTGTGTCTGACATCCTCACTAGCCTATGAGACCCCTGGGAAGCAGAAGCCTATCTCATTCATCTTTGTTAGTTCAGGCAGGGCCTACTCAAGGCCTGACGGCACGTTGAATTGAGGTAAACGGCTAAAACATTGCCAAAAATCAGAACAGGTGGAAGCTCTGAGCCCCAGTTTTCCCAAAGCCACCTTCTCAAACCATGCCCTTGTGTCCATCCATAGCTCAGAAGGTATCCTATAAGTAGAAAAGAGGAAGAAAGCCTCAATAAGGAAAAGAGCTGGTCAGAAATCTCTTCAAGAATCCGAGTGACGTTAGCCAGCAATTACCCAACATGGACAGCAGGTGGCACCAGCGACCTAGCTTTCCTCAGCCATTATCTAGGAAATCACAAGGCCGGGTGTTGGAAAAATTGGGGATACTGTGGCATCATCCTGAGCCTTTTTTCCCCCCTGTTCTATTGTGGTACAAAACATAATAGCAGATATCAGTATTCTCCCCTATGATTTCAGGTCCTAGATATCTGGCTTTCTGGCCTCTGTTCTCCATTCTCTTTAATCCACCCTCACTATGGCCAGTTTTGTTCTTGGGGAAAAACCCTCATTCTTGTAACGAAAATGAGCATCTTCATTTCCGCCAGCAGCTGTGAATATTAGTAAAACCCCTTAATGGGCAATTCGGTAGTGCCCATGAGAAGGAGAACACTGAGCCTGGAGGAGACAAGCAATAAGTTAAGACTTACTTAAAAGATCACACTATAATTATGGGTGAGATGTTTATCACTGTTTAAATTTCCTCTTTTGGGAGCAATTGATTAGTGAATCACTTAAATGGTAGATAAGCAAACAAACAATCCGCTGCTGACTATAGAAAATGTTCTGTTTTATATATTAATTAAGGTAAGGTAGTCATTTTGGTAAATTTGGGAGTAATTGTCATAACTTTATATAATGGTTTTTTTATGGCAAAGTGAGGCATGCAAGCACAAAATTATTTAATGGTTAGATGAAGCCCTGGCTTGTGGCTTAGTGGATAGGCGCCAGCCTGTGGACCCAAAGGTCACTGGTTCGATTCCCAGCCAGGGCACATAACCAGGTTGCAAGCCAGGTCTCCAGCCAGGTCTGTAGCTGGAGGCAGGTGAAAGGCAACCATACATTGGTGTTTCTCTCCCTTTCTTCCTTCTTCTCTGCCCTTCTCTATAGAAATAATAAAATATTTTTTTTAAATTCCTTTAAAAAATAGATGAGCTAATTAAATAATGTGTTGTTGCTGAGTAGAGTTACTGTTTTTGATGACAGCAAAATGCATTTATCCTTTAAACAACAACTATTTGTTAAGTATTATTTATGCAAAAACTGCTTACAGAGTAGTTTTAGGTAGATTTAAGAAATTTTTAGGAGGGAAACAGTCCTTAGTAATCAATTGCAGATAGGATGCACATGATAAGGAGAGAGCAAGAATGACTTGGATTTCCAGCCTGTGCACCTGGGTGGACAAAGGTGTCCCCCTCTACGACAGAGAACCCTGGGGGAGGACTGGCTAGGTAGGCGAGGATTGTGCGTTTGGTTTGGTTTGGGGCCTGTGGAGCCAGAGTTACCTTCCACAAGTCAAGGGTTGGGAGTTACGGACCTGGGACTCAGAGAAGAAGTTGGATCCAGAGATAAAAGTTTCTATGTTCTCTATAGAGAAATGAAGCTGTGGATAAGGGTGTGTTCACCTACGAAGAGATCCTAACATAAGGAGAAGAGAGGGACATCAGCATTTGATGGTGGAAAGGAGAAGGGTACGCCTCTAAACCATATAGGAAACTTAGAAAAGAAACCAGGAAATATTTTGTCTTCGATGCCAAAAGAAAAGTGTTTTTAGAAGGAATGAGTGGTCAACAGTGTCCATTGATTGCTGCTGTGAGGACAAGTAAGGTGAGGCTGGGAAAATGTCCCTTAGATTTGAGGACATGGAGGTCACGGGTGACCCGCACTGGAGCAGCTCTGGTGACATGCAGGGCCAGCATCCTGCTTCTTAGAGTTGCTGAGGGGAGAGGAGGGAGCTAGGAAAATAGAGAGAAGACGTAGAGACAACTCTCTGAAGGAACTCAACTGGGAAGGAAAAGAAAAAAATGGATGGGCCCCAGTGCTAGACAAGATGTTCACGCAGAAACCAGTTCGCCAGGTTGAAAGCAGAAACGAGAGTGTAAGGGAAGACGGCTTAAGTCACCAGTGATGAACAGTCATGCCGGTGGCCTGCAAAATGACTGCAGTGTGATGGGAAAGAGCAGGGCAGCTGAGCAGCCTGGCCCTCCGAGGGGAGAGACACAACATTGGAGAAGCAGCATTTAGGAACAAGGACAATGACAGCACTTTCCAATCCCAAGACTGTAGGGTATAGAGGACGAATAATCAAGGCCGGAGAGGGCTGCAGGCTGCATGGTGTCCTCAGGGCAAGCCAGACTTTGTCACAAGGAAGGAGTGAGCAGGAACCTACAGACAAAATGTTGAAGAGCTCTGGTGTCTGGGTGGCTGGGGACCAAGCAATTCCAGAGGTCTGTCTTCAGGGGCTAGGTTGAAGGCTCTGCAGTCCAGAGCCTGATGGAAAGGCGGGAACACTAATTAGCATAGCAAAGTGATGGCTGCAATGACTCATACTTGGGTTATTGACTGACTAAAACAGGGATGAAGGGGCCTAGAGTATGTTGTTTCACTGTCCCTTTGAGGAAGGTGGGCACCAGGTCTACTGGCAGTCCCGAAGCTCTGGGAACACATCAAGCTAAATAGACAGGGGGCTGACAATAGCTGCAGGACTGCCCACCACACACTGCCCAGCTGGGTAAGAGCAGACCTAGGGGATGGGTCTGCAAGATAGAGATACTCCTCAAACCACTATTTAAAAATCGTCCTGGCTGGTGGCACAGTGGATAAGGTACCGGACTAAAAACCCAAAGATCGCTGGTTTGATTCCCAGCCAGGGCACATAACCAGGTTACAAGCCAGGTCTCCAGCCAGATCCGTAGCTGGAGGCAGGTGGAAAAGGCAACCATACACTGAGGTCTCTCTCCCTTTCTACCTCTCTCCCTTCCCCTCTCTCTAAAAATAATAAAATGAAATCTTAAAAAATATATCTCACCTAAAACCTCACCATCTGACAAATCAGAGCTTTTCAGTTTCTTAAGCTTGCCTTTCTTCCAGATTCACATATACTGTTTTTGTACTTACACTGTACACCAAGTTTGAGGTTTTTGCCCTTTATCTTCTTTTAAGATTACATCATTTATTTTCCGCATCATTCCATCTTTATCACAGTTAACCTTCAACATCGTAGAAATAATTGTTGCTCTTAGCCAGGGGTACTTTTTAAAAACATGAATATATAAAGCGCCCTGCCCCCAACACATACACGTTCACACACACACACACACACACACACAAATAATACATTGTCCATGGAGACATTCAACCCTGCTGGCATCACAGATTACCCACTGCCTACCAATGCATCTCAAGATCTGTAGATCCCTTCTTAATCTTTTTTCTTTAACACTTGGAACAATGATCAGCAAGCTAGCTGCAACCCTCCCCTTTCTCGCCTACTCAGGAAAACAGCAAGTGAGTGAAAATGGTATTATAAGAATAATGTTGAATCCGCTCCCATTTATAACAAAAGCAGCTCATTCGGAAATGTTGGTGCTTTTACTATTAATAATGTAAAGTACTTGCCCAAGCGCAACACACCAGCAAACCCTCCACAGCTGTTGAGGGTGTTGGGCTGCTGGGGACAATGGACACTGATTCAGGGAGACCAGGGCATGGTGAGCACCCACAGTTGGTTACAAAAAGCGCTCCTCTTCTCAGAGGAGGTGACATTAGATCTAGTTCTTGATGGTGGAGAGTTGCCATTCAGGATGGGAGAGAAGGCCATTCCTGGTAGAAGGGAAAATACCCACGAAGCCTGGGAGGACGGTGCCTGCTCTCCAGTGGCTTAACCCTGGTGCACATGTGGCGACTGACAAAGGAGCAGAACAGGAAAGGCCTGTATGACTCACTGAGGAGGGTTGACTTTTTGTTCATAGGTTTTAGAGTTATGGAAGTCCTGGGGGGGTTTTCTGCTTTACTGAGGCATAATTGACAAATAAAAATTGTATACAGTTAAAATGTACAATGTGATGGCTTGATATACATGGTGAAATAATGATCCACAATCAAGCCAGGTGATATCCATCATCTCTCATAATTAACGTTTATATTTCCCTGTGGTGAGAACACCTAAGATCTACCTTCTAAGCAAATGTCAACAACGCAATACAGTGTGGTTAACTACAGTCACTGTGCTGCGTGTCAGATCCCCATAACTTACTCACCTTGCAGAGCTGAAATTTTCTGCTCTTTGACCAACATCTCCCCACTTCTCACCCCCTACCCCGTTCCCCTGCCACCAAATGTCCAGCAGTCACCATTCCACTCCGTGAACCATTTTAGGTTCCACATGTAAGTGAGATCATGCAGTATTTGTCTTCCTGTGTCTGGCTTATTTCACTCAGCATAATGTCCTCCCTTTTATTCATGTTATTGCAAATGACAGCATTCCCTTCCTTCTTAAGGCTGGATAACTTGCCATTGCGTGTATACACCACATTTTCTTTACCCATTCATCCATTGATGAACATTTAGGCTATGTTCATGCTTTGGCTATCGTGGATAAAGCTGCAGTGAACATGGGAGGCAGATGTCCCTTTAATATCCTGAGCTCACCTCCGTTGGATGTACACCCAGAGTGAGACTGCTGGATCCCATGGCACCTTTTAAACAGATGATGCTCTATGAACCTTGGGTTAGGAAATTCCAGGAGGAAGAGCGAGGAAGAGGGAGGAGGAGGGAGGGAGCACAGAGCAGAGAAAGAGGCCAGGGCAGGAGAGTGAGGTGGGTGGGGTGGGGTCATGGGGAGTGTGGGAGCAGGTAGGTGGAAGACTTGGTAAGGGAGTACTCTGTGCGTGCAAAGGATTGAAGGCTGACAGCCTGCTCCTCAGCTCTCTCAAGGGTCTGTGTATCATCCAGGCTGGTCTGCGGCCTGGACAAGCGGGTGACCACACCCTATCTACAATTTGCAACACTGTGTCATGCTCACATTGCCCAAAATCAACCCACGACTGAGAATAGGGTCAGGCAGTCAATGAGATTTCCTAAAGTGAGGAGCTTTGGGAGGCATTTACTTCTGCAAAAAAATAAAATAGAAAAAATCATAAAATCAATGCGAGAAGCAGAGATTGCCCCAAACACCTCAGCCACTCTGAGGGCTAACAGAATCAGCAGGGCCTAAGGAATCATATGGACCCCAGTGTAAATCCAGGTTCTGCCCCTCGCCAGCTGTGCAGCTTTGAACACATTACACAACTCGCATAACCTTCCGTTTCTTTATCTCTAAGACAGATAGCAAGTCCTATCTCGGAGTCCTACGGTGGAGATTCAACGGGATGAAACATGAGAGCGCTCCTGCTCCGATGGTTGCCTTAGCAAACTTCAATGCACCTAGATGGCTTCCAGCCCACTCCGCATCCAACAGGCCGGGCCGTGTGGGGGTTAACAGCACAATCTGAATAGCCACCGACCAGAGCTGAAAAGGAAAGGGTTGGAGGGAGAAGCTAGTGGGAGTACTTCCAGGCAGAAAGAGAAGTAGGATGAAATGCTACCCACGAAAGCTGACTAATGCCACCGGAATTATGTGAAGGACAAAGGAGATTAATTCAGTAAAACCTCTGGAGTGCTTCAAAGAAACACTGTGTGCAGGGAGTCCTCTTTCAAAGCTGGGCTGGGCTCCTCGGGCAGGGGCAGCCGGGCTGCCAGCGGGACAAAGGAGCTTCTTAACAATGCCCTGAATTCTGATCAGCTGAGCTGTTCCGCAGGCTGGCACCAAGGGAAGGAAGGCCCAGAGGTGGCCCAGGGAAAGGCAGGCCTCCCACCGCACTCCAGCTGCAACAGCAGCATGGGTTTGGGGAGGCTCTGAGGCTCTGGATCGAGTGACAGCCCATGACTGACTCACACACAGCCCAGGAGGGGGGCAGCTGGCTAGCAGCAGACCAGCCGGCGGCCGAGGGTGAGCTCATTAACCACAGGGCTGTGAGCAAGTTCGGTCACCAAGACCTGCTCAGTCTGTGGGGCAGAGAGACTCCCTTCAGCGCCTGTAGCCCTCTCTCCTGAAAGACCACCGGCGCTGGGGCCCAAAGACCACTTGCCCCTGTACCCTTACATGGTCCTGACATTCTGCCTGTATGTCTTTCGTAAAGGCCATGCACAACATGGCTAATGACAGATGACGCTTCTAGGTGAGAAGGTCACGTGACTACATTCATAAAGCCGAACTCAGTGCTCGGTCAGATGCCATGCTCCTATTTGGGGTTTGGAAAATATGATCACTGTCAATATGCTAAACTGAAGACTCACTGTCTGTGGTAGAAAAAGCCACCAGGCATGGCTTGATTAACCTAGGAAATGTTTCTCCAACAGGCCTGCCTACCCTGCAGAAATTCTGTCCCTTCTGAGGCAGATAGACAGCAACAGAGAAACACAGAACTCTCTCTCTCTCTCTCTCTCTCTCTCTCTCTGTGTATAAAAAACAAACTCCACATCGGGGGGTCCCTCCTCTGCCTCCTTTGCACTTTTCAGAACCTACACTTGATGTTGTCCCATCCCCATGTTGTGATTTTTAGCCAGGCTCCTCATTTACCTTCCAAAACTGAGTCACTATCCATGGGACCCCCATATTTCACACTCTACCCCTCCTCGCTCCTAATCAACACCCAAGACCTGCCCACTCCCCCTCCACAGCGACACCACCCCAGCTCTCTCTGCATTTGGCCACACCAGCCCTTCCTGCTCTCACCCCTGCAGGCCACCAGGTTGTGAGCTAGGTGCCTGACTGCTGGCTCCTAGTTTCAGTTTCTCCCCCAAACTGCTGGCTCCCAGAGATTAATTGGGGCCCAGAAGAAGGAGGGAAGACTTATTTTTCAATGTCTACTCTTTGGGACCTTTTAAATTTTGTATGATGTGAATAGATTATCAGGGAGAGTTGAAACCTTTAGACGTATCTGCTTCTTGATACAATTCCTGATTGTGTGTGTGTGTGCGTGTGTGCGCATTTGAGCACGTGTGCTCACGATCAGAAGGCTCCTAAGAGTATGGAGGCAGCTGCAGTTTTTGCAGATCCTAACACAGCTGACTAAAGAAATCCCACAATCGCCAGCCCTTTATAAACCCTACACAGTATTAAGCACAAAGTGGTGAAACATCGATGGGGCCTCAGTTCCCACCGCTGGGGGGAGCAAGGGACACTTTTCTGCTCCTAACTGAGGCCCAGCTCTTTCCAGACCCAACTTTCCCCCTCCAGGCACAGCAGCGTCCCAGCTCCTACCCCCAAAACCCTGGAGTGGGGTTCAAAACACGAAGATACACTATTGCCAAACTATAAGCCAGGAGTCAAGAGAGCACAGAATGGAATGATGGAAGACCACAGAAACAGGTCAGAGGGACACAGCAGAGGTGGGATGCACAGCTAAGAAAGAACGTCCAGTCCATAAGAAAGCAGTCTGAGCTGCTGTCAAGCAAGAGAACGATTTAGCAACTGGCCTCCCTTCTGGGCCCCCTACCCCCCACCCCCAGTCTTTGGTAATTGTCAATTCATCTCTAATCACCCCAAATTGTCAATCTAGTCCCAGGTCAAAGTCTTCAGCCAGTTACAAGCAATTATCCCTGCATTGAGGGAAGCTTTGATCCAATTAATGGGTCATTTGAAAGGGCTCTTTGGCTTCCAAACAAGGTTTCCTTTTCCCACTGCTGAATGCTTAAAATAATTTTTAAAAACAGGTCAAAGCCACAGCTCCCGGCTGCCAAGGAAATGCCGATGGACTTGAAGAGGGTGGAGGAAGGGCTGCCCCATCCTTGGCCCTCGGAGTTCACACGCATCGGACCGAGGCTCAGAAGGCAGGAGCAGGCCTTCTTCAAGCTTCTACCTACATCTTCTTTCCTCAAGCAAGACGTTTCGAGTTAGTGTTTGTTTTCCCGCTCAGTCAAGGGTTTTGCATTTTCATGCGAAGTGCCTTCTACCAAGAGGAATCTTATAGTCCAATTCAAGGGGATGTCAGCTCAGGAAAGAGGATTAGGAGCCATTGGGTAGATGATAAGTGCCAGCATATTTCCTATCAAGAGCCTCTTGAGATTCCCCCGGCCTGGGAGCACTTCTCTCTTTCCGGCAAGAAGAAGCCCAGAAGAGCCGCATTAGAGCCTCGGGTAGTTCTCCCTCCCGGAGAGCCTCCTCCTCCTTCTCTTGCTCTTTGCAGTACATCACTTTAAAAGTTTGTGCTGCCGTTTTTACACTTTGAGGCAAAACTAAAAATGCCTGGCAAATGAAAACCAAAATGATAACCAATTCTCGAGCCTCTGGGCACAGGAATAAAATGAACAAAATCCGAATATAATCTGTTCTGATTGCTACATCTCCACTGGGCCAGCCACCTCGTCCCAGAAAAGGGCAAGAGAAGAACATTGTGTCTCCCCAAACGGCAGCCGTGTTCTCGGCTAATGCCACAAGCAGGAGCCATCACACAAGGTGCAAAGAGATGTCAACAGCAGATGTCACCAGAGCTGGGTCCCCCTCACCCCCAGCAGCCGCCCACTGGGGCCTGGCTCTCCACCAGGGCTGGGGCTCCTCCTGGCATTCCTGTCTGAGATGTGTAAGCGGGGAAGAAGGTCATGAGCAGAAAGCTCTGTCCAACCTCCCTCTGACTCACAGGACAAGGGAGGGCTAATGGGTTTTCTCTTGGATGAGCATCTAGGCATTTAAAAAGGCTGCTTGGTGAATGAGAGAACTTGCGCTTGGAGTCAGCCACCTCTGGTTCCCAACTCTTGCTCCCCCGATTCCTAGCAGTGAACAGTTCTTTAGGCCTCCTATCCTGCACCTGTCAATGGGGAAGAGGAGTAATGACAACCTGGCGGATCATTAGGAGGATTAGAGGAAATGCTACAGGAAGGACCAGACTCCATAAATGTCTACTAAATTGGAATCATCAATTATGTTCAAGGGGCACATTCAGGAATAACAAGACTAATTTGAACAATTTAAAACTGTTTTTACTGATTGGTATGGTTCTAAACTCCTTTGTGAAATGGAGTTAAAAGGAGATGAAGACTTCCTCCTGTATTTCTTCAATTTCTAAACAAGCCTTCTGCTAAATTCACAAAGAGAAAGGCCATTGTCTTGACAATATCCATTTGGCTCACTGTCCAGAAGGCCACTTGTTTTGCATGATCAGTTTGTCCTCACAACCAGGTTAATCTTCTGACTCCTGAGAGCTAGGGGATCATTTCAAACTGCCTTGCTTCTGGGTCACCAATCCCATCAGACCTTCCTCGGTCAACACTGCCCCCACCCTCCATGGACCCTGAGCTTAGTTTGCTCAGAATAATACGTTCCCTTCATCCCAGAGCCTGGCCTGGGGCTTGACAGCAACCAGAACCCCAGAATCTCCCGCCTCTTGTGCAGAAATTCTAAAGCAAGCCACTCCCTCTGCCTGCAGGTGAGGTGGAAAATGTCCCAGCGTTACCAGTGGAGTGATTACATTTTTAATCGCACGTTTTCCTCCCTTCTGTATCTCCACCAACGCTTTTTGAAGGGAACATATTTAAAAATGCCCTTCTGCTGTAATTCCCTTGCCTCCCCTTTTCTTCTCCCCTCTCCCCAGCTTTGCTGTGTTGGTTCGGTTTGGTTATGATCACAGTGCCGTAATAGCCCCAGTGATGGGTAGGGGTGCAAATGAGGCAAGCTTCCTTGTTGCCAGGACAAATAGAGTTGGAGTAAAGGAGCAGCTGGTTTTCACTCGATCATTCCAGCATGTTTTCTGAGCAGCAACTGTCTTTGGGAAACAGAGACGACTATGGCTGCATGACTAGCTCCAAGGATTCACTGGCAGGACTCAGGGCAGGGACTGGGACCCCAGGAATCACCAGCAGAACTTAGAGGGTCCTGAAATTATAGACAACATTGTTCACGTGTATGCACACTGTGAATTCTTCAGGAAGAGAACCCCATCGCTCTGATAAAATGCTCAAAGGTATCCAGGATTTAAGAAAAGTGGGGTGGGGAGGGATGGTTAAGAACCACTGATCTAAGGAGGAGATAGTGGCATGTACACCAATCGTTAACATGCAGTTTCTTACCATCACCTTTAATGGATAGATTCTCTCTCTCCCTCTCCACGTCCAAGATGCCAGAAAATTCTACTGGCTGTAGAATTTGAAATCTCACAAATTCATCCTCTTCTCATCACCATCACTACTGCTGCCACCCTGGTCAGCTATCATGTCTGCCTGGAGAATTGCTCCCATCCTCATCCCTACAATCTATTCTCCACACAAAAGCCAGCCTGATGCTTTTAAAAGAACAAAGCAGATTTTGTCACTTCTCTGCACAAATTGCATCAAACACTGCCCTGATCAGGCAGAACCACTCCAAAGCCCTTATTCTCTTCCAGAGAGACCAATATGCTAGGCCCCCACCTCTGCTCCTTCTGACTTGGACTCTGATAGGTTCCCTTCACTCATTCAGTCTCACTGTGCTTCCTGGTATATCCCTCGCAAATGCCACAGGGCATTTGCACACCATTTCTGTTTGCAACAACAGTCCTCCCCCAGATGTCGGCTCTCTCCTCCACTTCATTCAAGTCTCTGCTCAAAGATCACTTGATCAACCTTGACCAGTGTGGCTCAGTTGGTTGGGCATCATATTTTGCAAAGCAAAGCATCCCTGGCTCAATTCCCAGTCAGGGCACATGTCGATGTTACAGATTTGGTCCCTGTTGGGGTGCACATGAGAAGCAACCCATCAATGTTTCTCTCCCCCTCTTTCTCCCTTCCTTCCCCTCTCTCTAAAAGTAACTAAATAAAATCTTTAAAAACGAAAAGATCACTTGACCAAAAATGTCTTTCATGAACAACTTAGCTAAAACAGAACCCCACTTTCTGCCAATCATTTTTCTCTTTCATCTAACATTAAATTCCATATTCATTTGCATACTGTACATGTACAATGCACACACGAAATACAAGCTCCTTGGGAGCAGGGACTTTGTTAGGTTCCTTACTCTATTTCAGGCCCCGAGAACAGTGCCTGGTATAGAAGCTGCTTGATACACCTTTGCCGCATGGAAAATGAGTGAACCATGTAGAGTGCAAATGCAGTGAAGTAACAGTCGCTTAATCTACAAAACCTAAAGAAGCACAAGGTAGAAGAAGCCACTACATCTGAATGAGGAAGGTGAAGGAGGGAGACTTTCCACGTAAGCAGAGCTTCTAGAGGAGGTGATACGCTGCACCAGCGTGGGAGAGGAGGCTGCAGACAAGGGCATGTCAGGCAAGGGGGAGTTGCACGGGTTAAAGCCCAGGGGACATGGAAAGGCACAGCCTGTTGACAACCACAAGTAGCTCAATGTGCCTGGAATATTTACCTCAGGGAGAAGTCGTGAGGTGACAGAAATGAGAGAGAACGATCCACAGGGCCCGGATCATCAAGGTTCTAATATGTTTTGCTGAAGATCCTCGACTGGATCCTACAAGTGGTAGGGAGTCAATGGGAGACTTTCAGCAGTGTGGGAATGTGCTTGGAAAAATTGCTTGTGGACAAGATGGATTTGAGCTGAGAGAGCCTGAGGCAGGGAGCCCAGCAATAAGCGCTTCATGAGAGACAAGGAGGCCAGAGCCAAGAAGGGATAGTGGGGATGGAGAGAGAAGGATCGGAGCTGGAGAAGCAGGGCTCTGGAACCCTACACATCTGAAAGGTGAAACAAAAGTTCAGGTAACTGTAAGCCTCAGCTAACAAGCACAGGGCCCCCCACTTGCTCACTGCAAGGACCACCAACCCTTGCACTCCTTCCCCACCCCCTGCCCCAGCCATGATAGGCAGAAGCCTCCTCAATATAGTGCCCCAGGCAGCCATTCCAACCTGATTGGCCTTGATAGTAAAACAAAAATCTGTTTGTCTGTCCTGTTTGTTTTTCTAGTTTGAGTAGCTCCACAGTGCTACGGTGAATGAAAATAGAAAGTATAGAAAAAGGGGAAGGCTTTGGCAGAGAAGATTTAAATTAATTCCATGTGGGATTAGTATTTGTTACTATTCTTCTGATCTGCATTCTTGCTTGCTAGCTAAACTCCATCATCCTTTGTCTCCCTTATTTCAACACCTCTGCAAAGAGGAACATTGACAATTTGGAATAACAGCATCTACTGACTTGTCTAAACAGACTTTCTACCTGCCAAGTAGTTTGGATTTTTTGTTTTGTTTTTCCCCCAAAAGGATAAAATCCATTTCTCATTAAATCACTGGGCAGGATGCCTTTCCCTCAGCCAACAGCTGATCCTGCTGGCAACACGTCTGCATCTGGCAGGTGACCACCGAAGACGACTGCAGAGGTGGTTAGTGTTGCCCTGACACGAATGGCCAGGCCTACTTGGCAGGTGCCACCTGCTTGGAATCCTCTGCTCCTGGCAGAGGCCACCAAACTGAGCAAGATCACACACCCAGACAAAGCTCAGGTTTGTCTTATTGTCAACCAAGGCCCAGAGAGCCACAGCTGATCTGGCTTCATTGAAAAAGAATGCTGAGGAACAACCGTATCACACACACACACACACACACACACACACACACTCACACGAATACACAGAATCAAAGCCAAGATGGTTGTTTCTAAGCAAAGGCATTTGGCAATGAACCTAGAGTGGATCCTGGCTAAAAAATACATAAGCTATAAAAGACATTCTGGCACAATTGGAACATTTGAATATAGGTAGAATGCTAAATGACATAAAAATCAGGCTAATCTTAGGTACAAGAAGGGTATTGTGCATGTGGGATATTGGCCTAGCTGGAAAGTGTACACTAAAGTACTTCCAGGTAATGTCTGGAATTTAGAAATTAATTTCAAGTAGTATAGCAAGACAGATAGATAAATAAATAGACCAACAATAGTATAAATATGGCAAAATGTTTACATTTGTTGAATCAAAGTCCAGGGTGTATTGACCTGTTCTTTTAACTTGTCTTTATGTTTGGACTTTTTCATAGTAAGAAATAAAGATAAAAATTCATAAAAAAAAAGAATTAGTCACAAAAATACTAAAATCCTGAAGTTTTTCATAACAGTGCTGATTCATCTGAGTTGTATACAAGGTTTAGTATAAATACAGATAAGAAGAGAATAGATAACTATTCTGGGGAGCGTTCTGTAGACAATAGGAGACATGGCAGAGCCACATAAAACACTAAGATGAACATTTCTAAAGACCTCGATCCTGTTTAGCTCCTCCTCTTACATATTCTCAGTTAGTCTTTACAAATGGCCCAAAAGACAACACAGGAGCTTTTTTTTGCTCTGATTTTTTTTTTTTTTTAAGATTTTATTTAATTATTTTTAGAAAGAGGGGAAGGGAGAGAGGCAGAGAGGGAGAGAGACATCAATGTATGGTTGCTTTTCACCTGCCTCCAGCCACAGACCTGACTGGAGACCTGGTTTGCAACCTGGTTATGTGCCCTGGCTGGGGAATCGAACCTGTGACCTTTGGGTTGCTCTGATTTTTGTAGTTAAAAAAATAGAACTCAGAGAGATTGAAATCCATGACCTAAAGTCATGTGACATGTAATCGAGCCAGGATGAAGCCAGGTTTTCTACATTTAAACCTTGTGCTCTTTTCTCGACATCACATACCTTACTTACTGTGGGCTCTCCCAGAAGCTGACCAGGTGAAATGGGTACCTTTGGACAGTTCCAGAACCACGAACAGGGGAACGGGAACATGACAGGCAAAGAGAAGGCAGCCTGTCTGGAGCATGTATTGAGCCAGCAATCACAGTGGGCAACTAGAGCTTAATCCCATGGACAAATCCCGGAAACAATACAAAACACTTGCCTCCTAATCATCCCACCCAAGGGATGAGCAAGCTTCAATATTTATGCCCCAGTTACCAAGGCTCCTTGCTTGAGGGATGCTCCCAGGTGGATTAACTCGACAGCACTTCCGGCCTGCTGCAGTTCTGGAAAAAAGAAGTCCTCAGACACCCAGCCACAGAGAGGTTGGCCCAGGCACCCTGGCTCAGTTAGCCTGGAGATGTGACTAGCAGACTGACAGGCTCACTATTCCACCCTTAGGGGAGCCCAGGCCCGGCTGCTGCCTTTCTCTCTTTAGCAGCCAAGCCCAGGAGGTAGCGATCATCTCAGACTCCAACAGCATCCAGGGAGAACAGGACTCTGTTTTGGGCCAGGAGAGATTTAAAGACATGATTTACTCAGACGGAGCCTCACCTGGGAATTAAGCCCTAAGAGCAGCAAGAGCTCCTGACCCTGGCAGGTGAGGACATGCAGATCCACACATGTATACAACATTGCTTGTTTTGAAGTTACTTCAAGACATAAAGCTAAGAATAAACCACTCAGAAGTTCAACAGCTGTTTACTGGCAAGTAAGAGCAAAATGGGGCTCATCATATATTCGGAAAGCACATCAAGCCCCTCATTACCCTTGCTGAGGATCTGAAGACAACCAAGAGACAGGTAACAGGCTGGAATGACTATGGGACCCAGTGGCCTGATCCAGCCTCCCTTTCACATCTCATTACCCACGCTGCACGCAGTGCTCTGAACAATCAGACAGCAGCTGAAAATCGCTTACAACTGGGAAAAGACTGGGCAGCAATGGCATACTTAAAATCTGTTTTTTATATATAATTGTATAGCCATTAGAGCCCTAGTAACAGAACTCAAAATACTTTCCCCACAATTCTGCAACCACCAATAAATCAAGGCTGCTGTCATTTTCTATGATTCCATCCCAAGAAAGAAAAGTCTCCCTAGGAACAAAACTGTGAAGACCATGCATGGAAATGGGGCAGAGAGGCAGTTCACCCCAAGGAGTTGGGATATTCTTGTGCCTTGGAGGTGCTGACCATGGAGAGTGGCGAAAGCAAGCCCCAGCCACTCTGACCAGCATCCTCTCGGGAGACAGAGCTTTTAGTCATTCAGTTCTGAGTGTTTTCCGTTCTGCTGGTAAGATGATCCCTGTGATAAAAAAAGACTGCCTTCGCTGGATGCTATTAGATACACAATTTCTCTAACTCCTTGCCTCTGGTTCCATGTTTGCCAGGCAACCTTACGACTCCTTGTAGACGTGCTGCACAAAGATAATGCTCCAGTTCCACTGACTTGGAATATTTCCGATCCCCACCATAATAACCTTCCATGAGAAACCAAGAGTCAGTCTCTCCCTCCCTCCCTGTCTCTCTCTTGCTAGCAATTACATAGGACTTGCTATGTGTCCAGCATTGTTCTAAAACTCACTGCTTCACTACATCCGCTCATTTGAATCCTCTTGATGACTCTAGGGACTATAAATACTATTACAGGCCCCATTTTGCAGATGCGTATCGGAGAGCACAAGTAATCTATCTAATGACACATGGCTGGTGAAGCTGAGTCTAGTGTGAACCCACACAGCCTGGCCTCACAGCCCAGCTCTTAACCACCAGGCTTCACTGTCTTTCTTGTTGGGTCTGAGGTCTTTAGAGGACTTTTTAGTGACAAAATATTTATAACATAAAATTTACCACCTGAAACACTTTTTAGTGTACAGTTCAGTGGCATTAAGTATGTTCATACTGAGGTGCAACCATTTCCACCATCTGTCTTCAAAACTTTACTATCATCCCAAACTGAAACTGCACCTATTCAACAATAACTCCTCATTCCCCCTCCCAGCAGCCCCAGAGAGCCTCTATTCTACTTTCTATCCCTATGAATTTTCCTATTCTTGGTACCTCATATAAGTAAAATTCTACAGTATTTGACTTTTGTTTCTGTATTATTTCACTTTGTATAATGTCTTCAAGGTTCATCCATGTTGTAGCAGATATCAGAATCTCATTCTCCTTTTTAAAGCTGAATAGTGTTCCGTTGCCTGTATAAATCACATTTTTGTTTTTCTGTTCATCCATTGATGAACATTTGGGTTTTTTCTCTCACAAGGGTTTGATGTCCATGACTTTATCCTATATTGTGGCTTCTGCCTGGGCTCCCTCAGCTCCTTGCCTCTGGAGAGAGAAAGCCTCATAGAGCCTGTCAGGTAACCGTTCCACATATTTACAATTCTCTTAGCAAGTCAATACATTGGCACTCTAATCTCTACCTCAGACTTTTGTTAATTTAAAGAAAGGACAGATACTCACAGCCTGACGCTCCAGGGCATTGACAAGACTGAGTGTCCAGGTGTTGAAAGTGGGGACTCACCAAGTCCACATTAAGACAAAGAGATACACACTTCCAAGTGCAGGGATTCCCCATGATTGACAAGTACATGTATGCTTTGTAGGCAGCCTTTTTATTTCTATCTCATTCATTTCTGAAAGCATAACAGATTCTTTGTATGGTTAGTTGCTACTTGTTCAACACTTATCATGTGTCAGGCCCTAGACTAAGCGCTTTTCAAATATTGCCTCATTTCATCCTGCCAACAGACCTTCAAGAATAAATGTGATTACCCCCATTTATTTGTTTTAAAGATTTTATTTTTATTTATTTTTAGAGAAAGGGGAAGGGAAAGAGAAAGGGAGAGAAACATTGATGTGTGAGAGATACATTAATTGGTTGCCTCTCGTATACCCCCAACTAAGAACCTGGCCCACAACTCAAGCATGTTCCTTAACTGGGAATTAACCCAGTGACCTTATGGCTCTCAAGCCAGACAGAACTCCATCCACTGAGCCACACCAGCCAGGGCTATGACCCCCATTTAACAGATGACAGACTAAATAATTTGCCCAAGATCCCACAACTAGTATCCGATGGCTACCTGCTCTTTTATCAGGTAGGTGTACCATAATTAACTGTGGACTACTTTCATTGAGCCCAAGATTTGGTTACTTTATATAACTCTGTACAGGGCATCTTTGTGCAATAGATGTATCTTTCTTTGATGTTAGTTCCTTAGAATGTACTGCCAGAAGTGCTGTTACTGAATCAAGTAGTCTGGATATTTCTGTGGCTCATAACTGCTCAAATATTTTCCAAAAGATCAACAAAGATGGCCATTCCCAGATTCCATGCCAAAAGTCCAGTGTTGGCGAAACTGCAAATTAAGGAAGTAAGTGTTGAAAACTTTCCATTACTGCTCTCTGTTTTGTTTGTTTTGTTTTGTTTTAATTCAACTTCCTCAGCCTGATCCTAAAATTTTCAATTATTCCCATGGCACCAAGTCCTCCCTTTCTCCAATATTGTCTTCTACCCCCAAGATGTTTTTCCTCCTGTCTCCTTCTCCCAAACACTTGCCCAATGTCACCTTCAACGAGTGTCCTTTTATTGTCAGGGCTTGTAACTGTTATAAAAAAGAAGTCTTCAAATTAATTTGCACCAAGCTAGTAAGGAGTGATTATAACACCCAGTGGTAATTAGTAATTTGTTTTTAAGATATGGTGCCTTGGGAAATTATTTTAAGAAATACTGGGACAGGTGCTCGCAGTGGTGTGTATGAGGATGTTCCTGGAGGTGCTGTTGACAACACCAGCTGGTTAGACAACATAAATATTCAACAATACTGGATTGTAAAATAAATTATGACAAGTCATACAACAGAATGCCATAGCACTATTTAAAATGACAATGTAAATTGTACTATTGACTAGAAATGGTAGCATTAAGGGATCCACATTACACAACATTTAATATAATCACAATTTGGGAAAGAAAGTAAATACATACATGTATATATGTAAGTGTGTATATGTACATGTATAATTCTACGTGTGTGTATATAATATCATATATATTATTTTTTAAGAAACTAAAATACTGAGCCCTGGCTGGTGTGGCTCAGTGGATAAGACATCAGCCTGTGAACCCAAGGGTGGCTGGTTCGATTCCCCAGCAGGGCACATACCCAGGTTGCAAGCCAGGTCTCCAGCCAGATCTGTAGCAGGAGGCAGGTGAAAAGCAACCATACATTGATGTTTCTCTCCCTCTCTCCCTTCTTCTCTCTCTGAAAAATAATAAATAGAATCTTAAAAAAAAAAAAAAAACCTAAAAACTAAAACACTGGAAGGGTAAACCTTAAAAAAAAAAGGAGGGGGAAAGCCCTAGCTGGTGGCACAAAGGATAAGGCACTGGCCTGCGAACCCAAGGGTGGCTGGTTCGATTCCCCAGCCAGGGCACATAACCAGGTTGCAAGCCAGGTCTCCAGCCATAGCTGGAGGCAGGTGAAAGGCAACCATACATCAATGTCTCTCCCCCCTCCTCTACCTCTCTCCCTTTCTCCCTTCCCCTTTCTTTAAAAGTAATGAATAAAATATTTTTTAAAAAATTCTGGAGGGGGAATGATAATAAGGATTTTTTTCAAAAACTTAAACCTATCTCCTAATTAACATGTATTACTTATGTCATTAAAAAATACTTCCTCTGCGTGGGGATAAGATGCAAGGGCAGGTGCGTGGGAGAGAGGCCGGGAGCTGGGAGCTTGGGATCCCCCAATTTACAACAGTGATATTGGCTAGCCTCCTGCTCCCTGGCCTGTCCCTCGGTGTGCGCTGAAGGAAATAAGGGCTCATGTTAATTTGTCCCTTTCCAAACAGCTATAAAAAGCAAGCTGACTTAAGCTTTCATGAATCCCTACCTACTCTAACATATGCTGAACATTTCTGTTGTGCGCTTTTGTTAAAAATGCCTTTTGAATGAGCGGGTGCCCATATGCCCCGGGAACCTGAAATGTGGCTAGGTAGGCTGGTGTATTTATGCCTCCTTAATTTCTTTCCATGGTGTCTACTGAACTCAGTTCACTACAGCAGTTTCCTAGTCCCAACTGCGCTGCAAACCAAAGTCCGCTGGGAAAAGTGGGTGAGTCTTTTATAGCTTATCAATTCACAAAGCACTTGTTTTAAACATGGTTTGGGTTTCAGGTTTTGTTTGTTTTCTTTTTCACATGCTCTAGAGTATGATGAAAGTTGGTGCAGAAGCCATTTGGTATACTGTTAAGAACATGGATCAGTTCTGGCTGGTGGCTCAGAGAAGAGGCGCTGGCCTTGTGAACCCAAAGACTACTGGGTCGATTCCCCAGTCAGGGCACATAACCAGGTTGCAAGCCAGGTGTCCAGCCAGGTCCGTAGCTGAAGGCAGGTGAAAGGCAACCATGCATTAATATTTCTCTCCCTTTCTTCCTCCCTCCCTGCCCTTCTCTCTGAAAATAACAAATAATGTCTACGCCCATACCACCCTGAACACGCCTGATCTCATCTAAAAATAGTGACTAAAATCTTTTAAAAAAGAACATGGATCAAAGTTAGATTTGGGTCTGACTCTCAGTCCTGAAATTCCCTAGTTGGGTGGCCTTGGATAGTTTATTGAATTTATTTTGTCCCATTTCCTCATTTGTAAAATGGGAGTAATACAACCTTGTCTCATAGAGTCATCATGAGGATTGATTAGGATAGTGTCTCTAAGGACCTGTCATTGTGCCTGGCACAGAGTCAGAGCTTAATAAATAGCACTGTTCTTACTGTACTTATTGACTTATTAAGAAGGAATTATGCCCCAGTGAAATGAGTGTGTGACAGAGAAAATACAGGGTCCTATAGGGAGACATATCAGCGATACTGCCCACAGAAGTGGCAAAGATGAGGAACAATTGCAGGAAAAAGTGACATCAAAATTGGGATTTGGCCCTGGCTGGTGGCACAGTGGATAAGGCACTGGCCTGCGAACCCAAAGGTCTCTGGTTCAATTGCCAGCCAGGCCACATAACCAGGTTGCAGGCCAGGTCTCCAGCCAGGTCCGTGGCTGGAGGCAGGGAAAAGGCAACCATACATCGATATTTCTCTCCCTCTCTGCCTTTCTTCCTTCCCCTCTCTCTGAAAACTAACAAATAAAAAATCTTTTTAAAAAATTGGGATTTGAAGAATCGGTAGAAGAGGTTAAGCAAAAGGGAAGGGGTGTGGGGAAAGGAAACAGTGATGGTTCCAGAAGTATAAATGTTCAGAAAGCAGGAGCTGCAAGCTCCCAGACTTATATACATTTGCATCCTTGCAATAATTCTATAAAGCAGACATTGTTATAGTCCCCATTTTGCCATGGAGGTCACAGACACAGAGAGGCTAATTCAATTTCTTACTATCATATAGCTGGTAAGCGATGACCCCCTGCTGCCTTATTATGAAGAATCTTCCAGAGCCTCTTCATACTAAGTTTATCCCTGTGGCATGCTGTGGGTGGTGGCCCTTGCTCGGCAATCATTTTTCATTGAAGAAGCATCAGCTGGGGTGTCCTTGGGTGACACAAAGATGGTTAAGATACAATCACTGTCCTCAGGGAGCCCACAGCCTGACCAAGGAGAACAATAAATTGATAAACCATAATGCCACACAGACCCTGAAAAGTAGTAAGGACAATATAGGAACACCTTCACAGGCTTCAAGTATAAGCTCACTTGAGAGAGAAGGAAGGTGTTGCTAACTGTGGAGCGGGTCAGAAGGCACCGTGTTGGTGAATGAACAGCCGGAGTGTGAGGGTGGTGTTGGTACAGGCACAGGGTGGTGCGGGCGTGGTGACTGCTACATCGTGGCTTAGGGACTTGGAAGAGATAATAAGAATGAAACAAGAGTTTGGAAAAACAGTGGGGGGCCAAGTCATGCAGGATCCAAAATGCCAGGCTAAGGTGGTGGAACTTACTTCTGACACCAATGGGGAGCCCTTAAAGGTGGTGGAGGAAGCAAGGGACCTGATTTACCCTGGATTTAGGGAAACCTCAAACAGCTTGAGCTAATGAATGGACTGTGGAGGGCAGGTAGAAAAGGTATTACTGAGGTACAATGGTTAGGACTCACAGTTGGGACATAGACGTGAGTGAGGCAGGGCTAAGACAACTCCAAGCCTCTGTGCCCTCTCCCGTGTGTTCTGGGTGTATGTCCAGCAGACCTTTGGAAAATCTGCTCTGGATGCCAGGCAAGAGGGATCAGGCCAGATTGAACAGGACAACTGGAGGATAGCCACTGTCTTCTTCCTGACACCCTCTCATCCCCTGTGCACAGGCCCTGTCTCTCAGCTTCTTTCCACTCATCACCATGCTTAGTTTTTGTGGAACAAAGAGCAGGCGAAAAGTGATTCATAATCACTATTTTCTGTCCTTTTGTACTCCAAGGTACATGGCAACTTTCCAATAAATACTTTTTTGAATGGTTTGGTTGACTGGGTTATCGGTTGGTGGAAGGGACTATTGAATAATTTAGTAAACTCCTGGGAATTGTTGAGATTTCTTCATGTTAATCCACTTAATAGGCCTGCCTTAAAAAGAAGTTTCCCAATTTTGTCATTCTAATGGCATAAGACCACACACATTATGCTAGATTTTTCCCAGGTGAAGACCACCAGGTACATAGAAAGTTGTTGATAATTTTCCCAAGAATATCAAGCGAATTGATGGACAAATCTGAGACAAATGCTCAAGTTTGTGACACTTTTTCCTACATTCAGGTTAATAGGCTACAAAGGATTCATCTTTTGGCCTGTTGCCTATAAGATTGAGATTCCTCTTCGGAAAGAAATTGTCAGTACGAAAGAACACCGCTTTTCTGAAGACTATGGAAACCTTAAAGCAGAAATTCATCTTCTATACTTTAGCTAACTTCCTCAATCACTCAGTGGCTCTTCCTTTCCAACCAATTTTATTTAACAGGTGCCCTCACTTTTTGATTAAACTGAATAGTCACCATCAACTCAATTCTAGAAATGATCGTTTTTGAAGTTAGAGATAAGTATCTCCCCCGCATCTTTCAGAGTGTTAATATCATATCTTTCAGCAAGAGATATAAAGAAATGCTTTTCAAATTTTAATGCGCCCAGGAGTCTCATTAAAAAGCAATTTTGCTTCAGTAGGTCTGAAGTGGGCCTGTGGCTCTGCATTTTCAACTAGCTGCCAGGTGCTGCCAATGCTGCTGACCTGTGAACCACACTTCAAATTGTAAAGACCTGGACGACACAGAGCAAATAATGAGTTACTTCCACATTCTCCTTAAAGCCTTCTGGGGAACCACAGAGGCAGCTTGGTGTGGGACTCAGGGGAAAGACAAGAGCTTTATAGTCAGACAGAGTCAAGTTCAAAGTTCAGTTCCTCCATTCACTAGCTTCTCTCAGTTGCAATTGTTGGAATTGAATGAGACAATGCACACAAAGAGTGTAGTGCAATGCCTGACACAGAGGAATTGTTAAATGAATGGTAGCTAGCAATATTGCTTTAGAAAATAGTAACAGGAAAATACGTTTTGTTTTTCCATTAACTCAACTACAGAGTTTTGAGGAAAGGGCTATTTGTGGTCACAGGGTGTCCACCATTACTTATTGAATACTTGGAGCTCCCACTCCTTCCCTGTCCTCACCACCTTGATCTCTATTTTCCCCAGAGCAGCAATATGTGCTGTCAAAACCCTGAGCCTCCCAAGACAGCAACCTAAATATTGCCAAGGAAAGAAAGAAGTCCTGATAGGAACTGTGTCAGCTTCACGCACCATCATTCTTTTCAAACCTTCCCTAAGTGTCTACCCGGGACATTTGTCCCATGCTGGTGTGATCTGGGAGGAACAGAAACCCTGCTCCTAGCCATCTCTGCGTTCTGTCCCATCCCTCTTCCTCCATGCCATCCAATGAAGGAGAATTTTTCACCCAGTGACAGAATTGTGTTGCTTGTTCACTAGACTGTAAGCTCCTTGGAGGCTGGGATTTTTGCTTAGTTTTTCTACTGCTGCATCATCAGAGCCTCTTGTAGTGCCTGGT
Source organism: Noctilio leporinus (assembly GCA_004026585.1). Lineage (NCBI taxonomy): Eukaryota > Metazoa > Chordata > Mammalia > Chiroptera > Noctilionidae > Noctilio > Noctilio leporinus. Next base: position 587,275 of record PVIW01000117.1, read on the forward strand.
ACATAGTAAGTGCTCAGTAAATAGTTTCTGAGTGAAAAAGTGAGTGCAATTCTGCATAGGAAGCTGTGAAGACCAGCAGAAACATCGAACATGGAATCAGAACGGTTCATATTCCACCCTTGCCACTCTCTGCTATTGTGGTGTGTGTGTATGTGTGTGAGTGTGCCTGGGCAATTAGCTAATGTTGTTGAGCCTCAGTTTCCCCTTCTGCAGCTCAAGAATAATGCATACTCATCCCATGGTTAAATGAAACATTGTGTATAAAAGTGTCTGACACATGGCACCTGATCGGTCAGTTGCTGGAAGCTGAATATTCAGTCTTTCCCTGTCCCATTTGATATTACCATAATTTTATATTGCATAAACACTTAAAAATAGATGAAATGCAAAGATATTCTGGAATATCTCCAAGCTAGAAAAATAGCCTTTGTTTGCTGGAGATTTAAATTATGCCTGTATATGTATAGAGACCTGAGAACGCATATGTATCTGACAGTGACAAATGCGGAGCATGTGGAAATGCCAACCCTTCTGTAATAAATCTGCTCTGGGGGGAAAGAGAGGAACGTTGCCTGGAGATTTCCATCCATTTGAAAATGTTACCGTTCTCCTAGGAAAAGCCAGAGAATGGCAATGGGACAGTTGGATTCAAGCGCACTGACATTTCATCACCGACTGACACTGCCGATGAATTTAGAAGCCAGGAGAGGTGGCCCATGTTGCTTCAAACAGTGTTAAGAAAAGGGCCCATTACAAAGAGAGGGAGAGAGCTGCTGAAGCCCAGCTTTCCGAGAGCTTTCTTTTGTCACAGGATGTTCCAGAATAAAGGTTCTGAGATGTCAGTAGCTAGTAACTTCAGTGGAGAACAACCCAAGGGCGCACGTTGCAACAATCCCTTACCGACCATCAAGCACTTTTTGTGCGCCAAGCATTGGGCTAAGCACTTTACTTGGAAAATCTCATTGAATCCCCACAAAAATTCCTTACTGCACAGATGAGCAAACTGAGTTGTACAGAGGGGAAAAGATTGGCTCAGATTATACAGCCAAGGATGGCAGAGCCCACCCTGATATCACTGGCAGGCTGAGAGGGTGGAAGAAGATGAATGACTCTACTTGACTTGGAAGCTCTGTAGAGTTCAGGGCTTCTGCATCAGACAGCAGGTGCTATCTGCCACTTAGTAGCTCCATGGTTTTGGGCATGCCACTTAGCCTTCCTCATCTGAAACCTGCCAGGTTTAACAGTCATAAAAATAACTAACTTTATATTACATATCAAGCACTCACTGCTCAAATATTTGATATATAGTATCTCTCAAAGCATTTACAGCTCTTATAAAGGAGATACTATTATTTCTCCCATTTCCCTGAGCTAGAAACTGATAATGATGAGGCAAAGGGTCTGGCATACAGTAAGTGATCAATAAATGATGATTATTATCAAGATGCAGCATTGCCTTCTTGCTCACATTTTGCAAGCTCTCTTCCATCAGGATGACACCTCCATGTTCAATGTTTCCCCAAATCCCCCTTTCCTCCTTCCCTCTCCCACAGCAGAACCTACCTGCCCCAAAATGTCTGAGATAAAATTTCACCCATACTTCCTCTCGTGGTGGTCAAATGGTCCCTCCACGCAACTATCTATTTTTACTTTTCTACGAAATACCAAAACTTAATTCCTTAGCATTTAAGCTCTTGAGGAAAAATTCAACCAGGTGATGAATATAATATACGTGCTGGGTGTAATAAAAATGATCATAAGAATTGGTTGGGGGCACTGAGCATATTCAAAGAAAATTTCACGAGCTACTATTAATAAAAGAAAAACTTACTGGGAGCTTGCAGTGTACCAGATACCATACTTAGCCTCACTTTCTAAATTGATACACTCCATCTTGAATTAGACACAGTTTTGTCCCCACTCTACAGATGTGGAAACTGAGACAGAGAGTGTAGCCTCTTGCCCAAGGTCACAGTGTCAGAGGATGGCAGAGCCAAACCATAACTCAGTGCTCTGACACCAGACCCTTTGTGCTCGAGGAACCCTAACTCAAGCAAAACATCTGGGATTCAAGTTCATCTTCACCATTCTGGACCATGTTCCTTGTCTGTAAAATAAGAGGCTGCAATTAATGATCTCTGAGAATCATGTACATCTTTAGAGAAGTGAATTTTTGTATTTAATCCTCTCTACTTCTTAGTTGAGGGTGTGACCTCCAATTTCACAGATGTGGAAATAAATATACAGTTCCTCAAGGTAGTAGAGGGCAGAGCATTGTTTTTTCTGGCCTCAAACTCATGGCCTCTTCTCTGAAGAGGCTGCCTTTTCAAGTTCAGGATCATAGCCACCTGTGATTCCAGTTTTCATTCTTTAACTAATCTGTTCATTTCTGAAATCAATTTCGATTCTGGATAAAAACTGGATTCTGTTCTGGAATCATTATTGTGATTCCAGTCATCCTTCTTCTTCTTCTTCTTCTTTTTTTTTTTTTAAGATTTTATTTTATTATTTTTAGAAAGAGGGGAAGAGAGAGAGGCAGAGAGGGAGAGAGACATCAATGTAAGGCTGCTTTTCACCTGCCTCCAGCCACAGACCTGGCTGGAGACCTGGCTTGCAACCTGGTTATGTTGCCCTGGCTGGGAATCGAACCTGTAACCTTTGGGTTCGCAGGCCGGCGCCTTATCCACTGTACTACCAGCCAGGGCCCCAGCCATCCTTCTTTATCTAACTAATCCACTTCTTTCTTTCTCTACTTTTGACCCAGACATGTTAATGAAAACAGAAATAAAAATTTACATATCTTTTTAAAGTAGCTAGGATTTTATTCATTAGTTTTTTAAACATTTTTTATTGATTGTGCTACTACAGTTGTCCCAATTTCCCCCCTTTGCCCCTTCCTCCCAATAGCTCCCTTCCCTCCAGCAATACCCTCCCCCTTAGTTCATGTCCATGGGTTATGCATATAAGTTCTTTGGCTTCTCCATTTCCTATACTATTCTTGACACCCCCTTGTCTATTTTGTACCTACCAATTATGCTTCTGAATCCCTGCACCCATTACCCCTCCCAGCTGATAACCCTCCAAATGATATTCATATCTAGGACTCTGTTCCTATTATGGTTGTTTGCTTAGTTTTGGGGTTTGTTTCTCTTATTCAGCTGTTGATAGTTCTGAATTTGTTGACATTTTAATATCCATTGTTTTGATCTTCTTTTTCTTATATAGGTTCATTTAACATTTCATGTAATAACAGCTTGGTGATGATTCACTCCTTTAACTTTACCTTGTCTGAGAAGCACTTTGTCTGCTTTACCATTCTAAATGATAGCTTCACTGGACAGAGTAACCTAGGTTGTAGGCCCTTGCTTTTCATCACTTTGAATACTTCTTGCCAGTCCCTTCTTGCCTGCAAAGTTTATTTTGAGAAATCAGCTGACAGTCTTATGGGAACTCCTTTGTAGGTAACTCTTCTTTTCTCTTGCTGCTTTTAAGATTCTCTCTTTATCTTTAACTTTTTGCATTTTAATTATGGTGTGTCTTGGTGTGGTCCTCTTTGGGTCCAACTTGTTTGGGACTCTCTGTGCTTCCTGGACTTGTATGTCTATTTCTTTCCTTCATCAAGTTTTTTTTTCCTTCACTAAGAAGTTTTCTTTCATTAACTTTTCAAATGAGTTTTCAATTTCTTGCTCTTCTCTTTCTGGCACCCCTATAATTCAGATGTTGGTATGTTTCAGGTTGTTCCAGAGGTTTCTAAGTCTATTCTTGTTTTGCTTTGTCTTTTTTAAATTCTATTTTCTTCCTGCTGTTCTTACTGAATGCTTCTTCCTTCTTTATGTTCCAAATTATTGATTTGATTCATGGCTTCATCCTCTCCACTTCTGGTTCCCTGTAGATTTTTCTTTAGTTCACTTAGCTTAACCTTCACTTCTTCCCTTATGTGTTTGTTATACTCAATGAGTTCTTTGGGCATCCTTATCACCAGTGTTTTAAACTCTTGATCTCTTAGGTTGGCTATCTCCATTCCATCTCGTTCTTTTTCTGTTTTTTTTCCTATTCTTTTGTTTAGGCCATATTTCTTTGTCTCCTCAATTTGGCAGACTCCCTGTGTTTGTTTCTGTGTATTAGGTAGAGATGCTCTGACTCCTTGTCTTAGAAAAGGCACCTGCCCTGGCTGGTAGCACAGTGGCTAGGGCGCCAGCTTGTGAACCCAAAGGTCACAGGTTCGATTCCCCAGCCAGGGCACATGGCATGGTTGCAAACCAGGTCTCCGGTCAGGTCTGTGGCTGGAGGCAGGTGAAAGGCAACCATGCATTGATGTCTCTCTCCCTCTCTGCTTCTCTCCCTTCCCCTCTTTCTAAAAATAATGAAATAAAATCTTAAAAAAAAAAAAAAAAAAAAAAGGAACCTGTAAATTGTACGGAGCAGAGCCTTAGGTAGTTGCCAAGCGGGGAGGAGAACCCACTTCACTGCTTCGTGACCCTGTGTGTGGAGAGGGCTCAGAGATAGGACAATGCCACTGTCTGGCTTTTGAAGGTTTGCCTGGCACTTGCCTTGTTTGCAGTCACTTCACCCACTTCCCATATGTGACTGGCACCCTTCCAGTTGTTGTCCTGGTGGTGAATCCCATAGTGGGATGGTTTACAACTGTTTTAAGTCCATGAGGGCCCTTTAAATAGACTTTCTTTAAAATCTAGCAGTTTTTTTCCACTGCCCCAACCCCCACTGTTTTTTACAGCCAGAAGTTATGAGGATTTATCTTTCTGGCACTGGCACACTGGACTGTGCAGTCTAGACTGGGGCTAGAGTTGCTCATTCCCAAGGTATTCCTCCAGAGTTTTATCAGCCACACATGAGTGTAGAGCTGTTTGTTCCACTGCTGCTTCTGCCTCCCCGCCCATCTCTGCAACTCTGCCCCTCCTACCTGTCTGGATGAATATGGCTTCTTTAAGTCCTTGGTTATCTGACTTCCATACAGCTCAGTTTTCTTAAAGTTCTGGTTGTTATTTGTTTTGAGATATACTTATAATTCTCTCTGTGGTTGTGCGAGGGGGCGAAGCATGTCTACCTACACCTCTAACTTGACCAGAAGTTCCTCATTAGTTTTAATCTCTAAAAATCCACGTCAACTCTGGGTATCTTTGGATTAGCTTTCAGTATATCTCAAAAGTCAAAGAAATGAAATGAAATATAGAAAAATGTTTGTTAAAATATATTACAAAGTGCAGATGGTGGTTGTAGCATCACATGTCCAGATAACGCATTATTTAAGGGTTTCTGAATGATTTTTTTTTTTTTTAAGTAACTCAACTCTTTTAGAAGCATTAACATGAATAAACAAACAAAAACACCAGCAATCTTATGTTCTAAATTCTACATCAGGAAAATAGCAAAATATGGGTAAAACCATATGATAAATGTATGTGACTTTTATAAAAATATATGGTTTATAAAAACATAAAACATTGAATCTTCAAATATTCATGTTACTATGTGAGAGTTTGTTTCCCTGTTCTTTTTCTGTTTAAAACAGTTTCTTAATAGAAATGTTGAATGCCTATTTAAATGAAAATTTGACAATGAAGTCAACCTTAAATCCTAGTATAATAGCACAACTATTTTAATGTGTGCACATTCTCTTTCATCTGTGGTTTGGGCATAGGTACACTTTAAATATCTACTTCCATATTTTATATTCTTAAGGTATATTTTTCTACTTATAGCATACAGTTACATATCTCTTTATGATTCATGATTCTTTTATTACTGTTGGTAATGATTTTATACAATTTCAGAGACTGATATACCATAATTTTCTAAACCATCCTCTTCACCATTGCATATTACAGTACATTTTTCACTCTCTGCTAGTCTAAATCAGTGCTATTCAATATGGTATTCACCAGTTACATGTAGCTATTGGGTACTTAAACTGTGTCTAGTCTGGATTGAGGTGTAATTTAAGTATAGTAGTCTCCTCTTCCCATGGTTTTGCTTTCTGTGGTTTTAATTAACCAGGATTACCTACGGTCAAAAAATACTAAATGGAAATTTTCAGAAAAAAACAATTCATAAGTTTTTAGTTATGTACCATTCTGAGTAATGTGATAAAACCTTGCTCCCTCTGTTCTGTTCCACCCCAAATGTGCATCATTCCTTTGTCCAGTGTATCCATGCTGTGTATGGTACCTCATCTACCATTAGTCAATGAGTAGCCATCTCAGTTATCAGATTAACTGTTGGGATATGGCAGTGCTTGTGTTTGGGTAACCTTTAGTTTCCTCAATAATGTCCCTGAAGCACAAGAGTAGTGATGCTGACAATTCAGATATGACAAAAAGTAGGGTAAAATACTTCTTATAAGTGAAAAATTGCAAGTTTTCAACTAAGTAAGGCATTTGATCATCTCACATCATCACAAGAAGAAGGGTGAACACAGCACAATAAGATACTGTGATGGGGACCACATTCACATAATTGTGATGACATGATATTGTTATAGTTGTTCTATTTTTACTATTGTTGTTAATCTCCTACTATGTATAGAATAAACCATAATGTAAGTAAGATTTGGTACTATCCATGATTTCAGGCATCCATTTGGGGTCTTGGAATGAGTTCCCCACAGTAAGGTAGACTACTATATATAAAATATGCACCTGATTTAGAAAGATTAAAAAATAATAAGTGTAAGTTTTTATATTGATTACTGGCACTGAAATTATAATAATTAGATATATTGGGTTAATATAAAATAAATTATTAAAATTAATTTCACATGCTTTTAAATCTCTTTTAATATGGTTCAAATAACATACATGGTTTGTATCTTTATGGGACAGGCCTGTCTACATGACAATTCAGTGAACACTTGCTTACATATAGATTTCTGCTTCTGTTGAATTATTTCCACAATCTACATGCCAGTGGGTGAGCTTACTAAGACAAAAAAGCATATTTTTTGGCTCTTGCTACCTATCATTCACAATATTGCTTTTCAAAAAAGTTGCACCAGTTTATAAAGACACACCACTGTGTCTCTCAAGAACTTTACTAGCACCAAATATTCTACTTTTAAGTATCTTTACTTTTGTTAATTTCCTAAGTGTAATATGTAAGAGCCAGGCTACCTGGATTTAAATCTCAGCTATACCCTAGTCAGTTATCTGAGTTGAGCAAGTTACTAAACTTCACAAGACTTCAGTTTCTAATACCATCTCCTAAGGAGGCTTTCAGGATTTTAATTTTTTTTTTTAATATGGAACGCTTCACAGATTTGCACATCATCCTTGAGCAGGGGCCATGCTAATCTTCTCTGTATCGTTCCAATTTTAGTATTTGTGCTGCCAAAGCAAACACTAAATAATTTATATATGTTAAGCACTTAGTAAATATTAATAACTACAAAAATTCTTATATGGTATTGTGATAATAAAGATTATTTTAAACTGTAGTTCTTTGATTACTCAGGAGAAATGTTTCCCAGGGTAAGTATTTAATATTTGTATTTTGTTCTATGTTAATATTTTCTTATTGTCCTTGGGTCACTGATCTATTGACATCTTGGGTTTTTTTTTTTTTTTTTTTTAACTATTTTTCATGCACATATGTAGTTGAGTACTTAATCATCTTTGGTACAAATATTTTCTCAGTTTGTTGTCCACCTTTTCATTTCATGTCATTATTTTACATTTTAAATAAGTTTCGCACTCAATATAGCCCATATTTTTTAAAATATAATCCCTCCTTGACCTTGAAGCTATGAAAGTTACCTCTCAGGAAGTAACCCATACATTTTACTTCCATTGGCTCTTCTACATTTTGAGATTGGTTCATTTATTTAGGTGAGGTTGGATTTTGCTAACGTTTTAGGCTTTGACATGGCAGAGGTTAAACCAGAAACACTTGTATTTCGGATGCCTAGAGACCTTAGGAGTGTTCCCTGCGATGTTCCTAGGACCATAGGGTCCTAGGAAGACAGAATTGTTCGAACCTGTAATCAAATCCCGTGGATCTGGTCTCAGCCCTTGCCCCATGAAAAAGCGCCTGCAGGTAAAACCAGGCAGTGCTGGTTTCAAGTCATCACTACCACCTGTGTGATTGAGGAAAAAATTGCTTAGCCATCTGGGAGCCTCATTTCGTTCAACTGGAGATTAATGCCTATGAAAATGCTTATATTAGAGCAGCCAAAAATTAAACTCAACTGTTAAATTCTTTATTTCAATGTAATATTTAAGATTATCCCATTTTCTTCATGAGTCAGAAAAGAGAGTGGTTCTTTATTAAATGTTTCCTGTTAATCACATTTATTTGGTGATATGTATGAGAAATTAACTACCCCACAAAAAATGACTAGAATATGCCTGATGTCTGCTTAGGACAAGGAAGTGGCTCCTATTGTGCTCCACTACTTGTATTAGGCTTTCAAACATAGTTGTTCCTTAAAACAAACCTGTAAGGTAGGTTGAGCAGTTTATTCTTCTCTTTTCTTCTCTTGGAAAAGAAAACTAGGGCCCAGGGAGGTTGACTGATTTGCCTAGTGTCACACACAGTGAAACTGAAGGGGACTCCACTGAGGACCTGGGGCAAGGCAGAGGAGAGGGTTGCATCACATACCACGCAAAAAAGAAGATAAAATGCTCAGCCTTGAAAACTCACCCTCCGCCCTGGCTGGTGGCTCAGTGGATAAGGTGCTACTGGTCTTTGAACCCAAAGGTCACTGGTTTGATTCCCAGCCAGGGCACAAAACCAGGTTGCAAGCCAGGTCTCCAGCCAGGTCCATAGCTGGAGGCAGATGAAAGGCAACCACACATTTCTCTCTCTCTCTCTCTCTCTCTCTCTCCTCTCTCTCTCTCTCCCTCTCTCTAAAAATACCAAATAAATAAATAAATCTTTTAAAAATTCACTTTTCTTGCCAAAGCCCTCCACCTGATACAAACAGCTTGACCTTCTCTCCTTCCTTTTCCATTAACCACCCACTCTCCTTCCTTTTCCACTGACCACCCATTCTTTTTTGGTGGCCCCAGCAATTTGGCTTTAGCCATTGTTCTGAATTTCCCACTAACACCTGAGAGCTAGCTGGTCCCAGCGCCCTCCCCCCAACCGCCTATAAAAGCATTCCGATCACCGTACCATTCTCCCCGTCACATATCTGATATCAAAGTCCCAGAGAGCTTCTGCAGGTGCTCATGCAGATTCTACCAGGAAAATGGTATTTGCTCGGTAATGACTCTTGATCTTTGTGTTGCTTCAAGCTTGACTGTGAGCTTTTAAATAATAGCTGACATTTATCCCATGCTTGCCACACCAGGAACTGCTGTAAGTGCTAGACAAGGATTTCTTTCATACGTTCTCAATATAAACTAATGATTAAGAAGCATCGTTAACCTGGTCTCACAGCTGAAAGCTTGAGGTATCGTAAAGTGGTTAGTCCATGGTCACACAGTAAGTGCCAGACCTGGCAATGAACTCCAGGTGGGGTGGCTCCGAGTCCTACACGCTTTTTTTTTTTTTTTTTTTTCCAAAGAGTTTATTTATTATTTCCAGAGAGAGGAAGGGGGAGAGGCAGAGAGGGAGAGAAACATCAATGTACGGTTGTCTTTCACCTGCCTCCAGCTGGGAACCTGGTTGAAGACCTAGCTTGCAACCTGGTAATGTGCCCTGGCTGGGGAATCGAACCAGCAACCTTCAGGTTCATAGGCCGGTGCCTTATTCACTGCATCACCAGCCAGGGCCAAGTTCTATACTCTTAAGCAATATGCTGTGAGGGGAAAGGGCTGGGTGGTTCATGGGACCCTATTCCCAGTCTCTTGCACAAGGAAGTCCCTTATAATAAAGGGGTGTTGACTAATTGATGAGGGGCTAGATTAAGTTAGTCTTATTTTTTAGCCATTTATAAAATAACTATTCCCCTACCTTCCATTTCATCATTAAGTTAAGCTGAAAAAGAAAAAAAGTCACATAAGCAACTATCCATCATGTGCTGGGCACTGTGTATGGCAGTGAAGAAACAGGGCAATACAAGGTAGAGCCTTTGTCCTTGTGTATAAAGGTCATTGCAAGTGAGAATGACACACCAGCTGATAAAATACAATACAACCTTGAAAATGCCACAGTACAGGCATTAGGGTACAGAGGTAACCTTGCAGGAGCAGTCAACTCTCTGGTGGCTGAAGCAAGGGAATAGTGTCTGGATTGGATTTTGAAGAAATTGGAGATGGAAAAGAAAAGAACTCTAAGCATCATTCCTCAGTTCCATCCTGATGAATAATAAGGTTTGTGTGAAACAAGGAGCCATGCCAGAAGGTGGAGCTCAGGAGGGGTCAGCTGAGGAGCAACCTTGATTCTCAGCCAGCAGCCTGAAACTGCTCCTGAGGAAGATGCAGCGTAGAGGGGACCTGAGTGGACAGGGGTCAGGGTGCTCCTCTACTTCTGGGAGAGAACTCTGAAAACGCTGGAGAAAGGACGGGAAAATGCTGATGTCGCAGGAGGCTCTGAGAATGGTCTGTAAGAAGAAGAGATGCAACCCTCAAAGCAAGTGCTTGAGGGTGTCTTAACGAGATGTGGAAGTTGTGACACCATAGATTCCGCTCTTTCAGTTTTGGTGACAGCCTCATTATTCAATATAGTTCTTCTTGTTTAATTCTCTAAATTCTCTAGCCTTGAGGCCAGGTTCCTGATTTATCAAATTAAGGAATCCACTTTATTCTCTGTATGTATTTCTTTAAGTCCAGTCAGGAGTAAGAAGCTAGCATTGCCCATCAGCTATTTGTTCTCATCTATTTATCTCTAACTTCATTCTCAGAAAGACCATTCAGGATATCTGATCTCAGATTCACAATTCTTTGCTGAGATTTGAGGAAATGGAGCTTGACAAAGTGTGGCACAGGGCAGTAATGTTCCAGGAAGACCATCTTTGCTGAGCCATGTTTCCCTACCCATCTAATTACCTTCCACAAAGGCCAGGAATACATCAAACTAACCAACAGGGAGCGTCAGCAACGTGTGGGCACTAGAGGAGATGGGATGGCATCACCGTTTCTTCAAGTTCTGATCACATAAAACCACACAGATGGGAGAGTGGGCAATTGTATCCCCGACACCCACACAACCCACTTACAGGTGGACACTCAATAAATGTTTGTTAGAGAATGAATGAACAAATTAAGTGAATAGGAGTTAGACAGCTTGTTATGTGGCCAAATGAACCTGAACTTGCTTGAACTATGTCCCTTCAAACTGGTCTCTTCACACTGGGAAAACGGGGGCAGCTAAGCTAGTTCTTAGAGAGAGGTCCGGATATCAGAATCACAGGCTCCTGCCCCAGAAACTGGTACCTGGTGATGAGAATGTAAACCCCTGACACTGAAGCTATTAAAACTCAACATTTACAGATTGATACGAGCAAAGTAACCCAACCTTGGAGTCTTCTCTCTGCCTTCAGTCTCTCTCTAGGACAATCCATCGGAGTGGGCATTCTAAAATAGAAATGTGATGGAAACTCTGCCTTGCTAGAAACAACCGCCCTTCGCCTATGCCATAAAGGGGAAAATAACGCTCCCTGGGAGCCTACCGTGTGCTAGGAATTTATAATTCACCTGGTTTCATCCTAACAACATCCCTATGAGGCAGGCATTACGTCCCCATTTTACAATCCTGGATGCATAAACTCCGAGGGGTAAAGTAACTTGTCCTCAGTCATCTGGCCAGTAAGTAATGAAACTCAGATTTGAAATCAGATTTGACTCCCTCTGAACCTGTAGGTAGTATCTCCTTATACTGTACTGCCAAAAATCATTTCCATTACAGCACATTGTCTGGAAGCCTGTGTAGGGCTATGGGCCCTTTGTGAGCTCACCCTAGCTTCACCGCTCTTACTCATGCACCCTCCCTCTGTGCTCCTGCCACAACCAGCCACATTATTCCAGGACACAGAACTTCTGCAGTGTTATTTTTCCCTCTTGTTTATATACCTCCCCCTTCCTCAACCTGACTGGACAACTCCTATTCATCCTTCAAGATCCAGCTCAAATATCCCTGCCACATGAAAGTTTCTCTGATCACTATTTTCTCAACTAGGCAGTTGGTGGTGCCTTGTCCAAGGCGCCCCGTTCCCTTTGTACACACCTTCATCATTCCAAGCAACTCCTGTCTCTTCCTGTCTGTCAGCTCTTTGATTCCATGCTTAAGAATCCTTTGCAGGAAGGTTCTGTGTGCTGCCAGCCCTCCAGCTAGCAGATGCCACCCCCTCTCTGTGGAAAGCACTCACACAGCATTCCCTACAATGAAATCAGGCAATAGTTTTAAAACAAATTCCTTCCCGAGTGGAAGTAACCATCAAGTGAGCTGTGGTTCTATTGGCAATGCAACGCGGAGTATGTGGTGACTCTTCTGGTTTTTCATAAGGTACTACATTCATCTTTTTTTTTTTTTTTTTTTTTTAATTGTGACTAAGTGGCATCTATGAAATATATGGGCTATGGAACTTTGACATTAAATTAGCCTCACACTCTCCCTGCCTCTCCCACTCCTATTCTATGAATAGTAGACGATGCAGAGAGCAAGACATATGATTCAACATGATCCCATCTTCTGCGGAAGCTACATCCCAGGAGTACGTGCCAGCTGGCTGAGGGGTTGCCATCCATACATGAGAACTGCATCACCATTCATTTTCTGCTGATTCTGTTCATTTGGCTAGAATATTGTGTTGCCATCTGCACACCTGACTGAGTTGGTCATGAAGATAATAACTATAATTACTAATATATAATAATAAACCGCTGTTGTTAATTGCTTATTATGTTCCAGGCGATTTTTATATGCTTTGTCATGCCACTTTCACCACAAGCTTGCTTTGTGGTTAAAAACAACTTCTGGAGTCAGACAGATGTGGGTTTATATATTGATTTTTTTTTTTTTTTCCTTTTAAAGAGGGAGAGAATGGGGAAGGAGAGAGGGGAGGCAGAAAGATAGAGACCGAGAGAGATCAACTTGTTGTTCCACTTATTTATGCATTCTTTGTTTGACTCTTGTATACGCCCTGATCAGAGGTCAAACCCGCAAACTTGTCATATGGGACGAGGCTCTAACCAACTGAGCTACATGGCCAGGGTCTTAGATGTGGGTTTAAATCCTGACTCTTCCCTTCCAAGCTATGTGATCCAAGGTTTGCCATTTAACCTAAACTACATAATCCTCATGTATGTAAAATGAAGGAAATAAACGTATACTTCCTTGAGTTGTGGGAACTGCATTCATTACAGTATGCAAGGGCTATTTAGCATTTCACTAGCCTTATTATTCTAGATAAAAATACTGAGGCTCAGAGAGCTTAAGTAGCACACACATGGGTACATAGCTCATAGGTAGTAAAGTTGGCTCGGAATTCAAGTAGCATGGCAATACTACACAGTAGTTATGAGTACAGCTATTGGGTCCAAATTCTGGCTCTGCTACTCACTAAGATTTGTGACCTTAGGGAAATTATTTATCCTCTTCTCTATGTCTTAGTCTCCCCATTAGACAAATGGCTGTAATGGGTTTGTTGTGGAAGTTAAATGTGTTGACGTAGGTACAACTCCTAGGACAGTGCCTGAAAGGCAGCATATGCTAGATAAGTGTTTGCAATTACAACGATTTTCTTATTCTTCCAAATATTGGGTCTAGTTCCACACCTATTGCAATAGTCAAGGTGCGTGATCATGGAAATTTGGGCAGTTGCTCTAGACAGTTCAGTTCTTCCTGTTTTTCTAGGATATTTCTCAGGTCCCTAAATCTCCTGCAGAAGAAACATTCGCAGTTTCTTCACCGGCTTCTAATGACACCCATTGTAAAACTAGTTCCCTTCAATACATGCTCTGGACTCTTCACCCTCTAGGGCAAGATCTCTCAAGCTTGGTGCTTATGACATTTGGTCTGGAGAGTCCTTTGTTGCAGGGTGTGTGTAGGGGAGGGTGGGAAGGAGGCTCTAGTTCTTTGTAGGATGTTTAGCAGAATCCTTGGATTCTACCCACTAGAGGTCACTAGCATCCCCTCCCAGTGTGACAACCAAAAATATCTTCAGACATTGCCAACTTTCCCTTGAAGGTCAAAGTCACCTCTAATTGTTAACTACTAATCTAAAATGTGCCCCCAGGCCTCTACTTCCCCCCAAAACCTGATAAAATTATCGGGAGCTAGTCTGGGAGTGTGGGAGTGGCAGGTTACTTTAGCTCCCCTGAAGGTAAGCAGCTCAGTGGTTGCTAAGACCCCTTAGGCTTCATGGCCGCCTCTGTTTGCACAAGTGAACTTTGGCTGTAAGTGCATCTGTTCCCCAGAAACATGTTAGAGGCTGCTCAGTGGCCCAGCCTATGTACGATTACTAAAACCATCTTCTCCAAAAACCACCTTCCAGCCCTGGCTGGTGGCACGGTGGATAAGGCTCCGGCCTGTGAACCCAAAGGTCGCTGGTTCGATTCCCCAGCCAGGGCATGTATCCAGGTTGCAAGCCAGGTCTCCAGCCAGGTCCGTGGCAGGTGAAAGGCAACCATACATTGATGTCTCTCTGCCTCTCTCCCTACCCTTCTCTCTAAAAATAATGAACAAATGAATATTTTTAATAAAAAAAATAAAAATCACTTTCCCCAAGCCCACAAGTGACCACCGTCTTCTAGTCTCCATACCCACTCATCCACTCATTTTCAAGGTCTGGTTGAAATGCCACACCCTTGGGAACTTCCCCTTATGCTTCATTAATACTGTCCTCTCCCAGCTCTGGCTCACTGGGCTTTGTTTGCAGCCAACAGGCTGCTTCTCCCCAAAGATTGTCAGCTTTTCAAGAACAAAGGCTTACTTGGGAAATCCTATAGTTTCCTTTGCCCGCTTGGTACAAAATCTGTTGCAGTGAATGTTCTTTGAATGGAATTATGTCCTGGCCTTTTAAATAAACCCTTTGGGTCCTAACACATCAACACCCAACAATTCTTCCTGGCATTCAACACCTTGCACACACTGTCTCCATCTGCCCACCCAACGAGTCTCCAGATACATTCTCCAAAGTGGGCTGCTCGCTGCTTCTGCCCAGGAACTAGTCTGTCCCAAAGGCCGCAAACACCTGCTTCTCTAATCGGAAGCACCTATCTCATCTTCAAAGCCTACTTAACTTCTCTGCCATAGCCCGGGTCATGTTTAGTTACTTTAAACTGAATTTGTAATAAGATGGGAAATAAAACACAAACCCTCTTATCACAGCAGAGCCTTTCATTTGTTCTTAAAGGCAGAATGTTGGCGTGATTAATAAAGGCTGACCAATCAGATCAGCATAGGTTCAAATCCCACTTCATTAGAGTTCATGACGCTGTGACTTGGTGGAAATTATTTTACCTTATGATCTCAGTTTCCTTATCCCTAGTGAGTATCACACGAAGTGCCTGCAGCATAATGAGTTGGAAAGAATGAGATAATAAACAGAAAGCATTTAGCCTAGAAGCCAGCACCTGGTAAACACTCCAGAAACATCAGCTGTTAACAGATCTTTTCTGACCAGCTCACCTCCTACAGATCTCCCTTCTGCATTCCTGCAGTCCATAGACTATGTGTTACCTAATGTTTCCCTCCGTTAGGATCGTTCACTTGCATGAATGTAGGACTTGTTTATTTCTCTCCAAACAGACTGCATAAGTATCCTGGAGCCAGCAATTTACTCCTTTGACAAATATCTGCGGTGTAGTCACCATGCACATTGGGCTAGGTAGTGTGGATGGAAAGCACATAGGTATATTGTTTGGACATTGACCTCCAGGAATTCATAATTTAATGAGGAAGATAGTATGTGAACAATAAAGTTATAACCATGTTAAAATGAGTTAGTGTCATTGGAAAGAGGTAAGATTCCAAAGACTAGAAGAGTTTCCTTTTGCCTGAAGGCAACCTGGAAAGATTCAGGACATCTGGATCTCACAGAGACAGGGGTTGGTGTGAGAATGCTTTATTGGAGCAGGTTGGCCGAAGCTTGGAGGTGGAAGGCAAGAAGGTTATGTGGGACCCTGAGCACTCCAGTGTGACTTCATTTGGGGTATGTGAAAGGCAGCAATGAGAGATAAGGTTGGCGGGCAGGAGGGGCCTTGACTATAGGGCCACCCAAGTGGCATTTCATTCATGTGATGTGAGGAGCAATGGAAGGACAGAGGAAGGCAATGGCTGGCTCAAACTTGTGCAATGGGAAGCTAAATCCAGAAGGATGCAGGAATGTCATTTATGAGGCCACACAAATAATTCAGGTATGAAATGGAGGGCGCTAATTTAGGGAAGTAGCTGTGAGGACAGGAGAGGTGAATGGATGTGGGACGGACACCTGTGGATGTGGAAAGACGTGGATTTCTGAGTGTTTTTCACACGGCAGCCAGAGGGACCCTTTAATCTTTGTATACAAGATCAAGTCACTTGTCTGAGCAAAACCCTCCAAAGGTTTCTCATCTCACTTAAAATTTAATGTTAACTCCCTGTCCCTACCTTACAGTATCATCTGTCAATTGTAAATCCTGCTTCTCTGGCCTCATCTATTTACTTTCAACCTGTTACTTGATGTATACCAGCTACCGACCTCTCTGCTGCTCCTCAAACATGCTGCTCCTCTGGGCCTTGTGTTTGCTGTTCCCTCTGCCTGGGACAGTCTTTGCCCAAATACCCACATTGCTTGATCCTTCTTCTGGCCTCTGCTCAAATCTCCCTCCTCAAAGAGACCTTCTCTGATGAAATAAGCAGCACTTATTTCATCACTATCATTTTCTATCTGTTTTATGTTTATTTACAGCCTTTGTTATTTACTAACTGACATTAAATTATACACCGATGTGTTTACTGTTATCCCTACCCAAATGCAAGTTCCATCAGTTTTGGTTCCTGCTGTATGCTCAGGAAAAATAAATGAATAATGAGGGGTAGTCAAGAAAACACCAACATTTTCGGTCTGGGAAAATGGGAGGCCAGTGGCATTGCCCTTGAACAAGATGGGAAATACAGGAAAAAGAGAATTTTGGAAAGGAAGATGATGTCGGTTTCCAATGTTTATATCTGCAGTACCAGCAAGAAACCCCATTGGATAATCCCAGCCAGTAGCTGAGAAAAGGACTGGAATTCAGGAGGGCTTTAGGATTCAGGCATTAACCACAGAGAGGTAATAACTCAGCCATGGCCAAGTGAGGGCAGAGCACCAAATACCAATCTTTGGGGCACATCCAAAATGGGGAAACAGGTGGCACAAGAGAGGTCTTCAATAGCCACTCATTGCTCTTAGGAGTAAATGCCCGGCCCCCACAAGACCCTGCATGACCTGCTCTTTGCTCATGGCCCAAACCTCATCTCTCCTCCACCCAATCCCTGCACTCCAGCTACACTGATCTTCTTTCGGTTTCTTGAATTTGCCAAGCTTCTCACTGCACAGCCTCCCTAGTTTTTTATCCTTTCTCTGGAGGCTACCCCTCCAATCTCTCCACTCCTTACCCAGCTAACACTTACCCACCCTGCAGATTCTTCCTTGACTTCCCCCCTGCCACTCTTCTTCTCTGTTATGTGCTTTTGTAACACTGTAAACATGTAAATACACACAGAGAAAGAGCAAGTAGCTGATACAGAGACTGTATATGACCATTTGTCTGATGTCTGTCCTCTTAGACCACAACGCTTCAGGGGCCACTTGGCCAATGATGATGTCTGTGTTGTTCACTACTTCATCCCCAGCACCTAGCACAGTTGTGGTATATAATAGATGCTCGATAAAATATCTTAAATGATAGCTATTGGAGGTGGTTAAGGGTGGAAGGATGAGCAAAAAGGAAAAAGGACTTATGGTCCTGGACAACAGAGTGAATGGTATGGTGATTGCTGGAGGGAGAAGGTATAATGAGACTAGAAAGTAATGGAAAAAAGTACAATGGAAAAAACACAATGAAGATTAAATAAAAACATGTTAAATGAATGAAATGGTGACATGAGGGCAAGATGGAGTGTCCCAGCAGAAGCAAGACATATCAGTGTCCAGTACGGAGCCGAGCAAGGCAGGCTGAAGACCAAGAATCCCATGCTACTGTGTTACCGTGGCTTTGGGAACTCAATTTAAATGCAGTGATGAGGGACAGAAAAGAGGTGGGGAGGCAGGAAAGCAAAGGGTGCAAGAGAGAGTGGGTGGGAGAGAAGCGGTAGTGAGTGCTCTTTTAAGGGATTTGGCAGTAAAATTAAGACAAAGGGGAAGGAATTGTTAACAGTCACAAGAAAGCTTGTGGGGAGGTAACGGAGAATTTCACATTTCTGTAAGTCAAGAGACAACATTTAGTCACAGGAATAGATAAAATATTTATAAGTAAGTAGGAGGTAATTGATGAGGCAAAGCACCTACAGGGATTGAGAACTCAAGTGGAGAAGTTGGAGGTGTGAGCTGGGAATCCTAGGCAGGCGCTTCCTGCCACATGGGCATTGGGCCAGTTAATCCTCTCTACAAATTTCCTTGAGACACGTATTATTATCACCCTCACCTATGGGTAAAGAAAGTAAGGCCTGAAACATTAAATAAATTATTCCAGGACACAAGACCACTGGGTACCTGAGCTGATTTCAAGACCAAGGTTGTCTGTTTCCAAAGCCCCCGCCCCCTTTTTTTGTTATACTTCATGAGCACACCAAAGGACACCGGGAAGAGGTGTAGTGGAGGGCAGGGAAGCTGAGAGAGCTCAAGGGAGGTGCCCTGCCCTCCACAGCCAGGAGGAGGAAAAGACAGCTTGGAAAAGTGGAGATCAGCTCTAGGAGACAGAAAGGTTTAGAAGAGGTGCTACAAAATGGAGAAGGAAGTGAGTTGGTGGTGATGAGAGAGTATCCAAGCAGCAGGGAGGGTCCTTCTGAAGTCCAGCCAGATGAATTTGTAACGGATCCAAACAGCCTGGTTTCCTGAACCTCCCCAGCAATGGGGAGGAGCAAGGACAATGGAAAGCTTTTGTCCAGGCTGAGAAATTATCGAGGGGCTGGGGCAGGGAGGCTGCAGTAGAAAGACAAGAGAACCAGACAAGAAAGGCACATCTTTGCCATGAGTCAGGACTGGCCTAATGCAAGACACGTTGGAAGAGAAAGGATATTCGATTGTGAAAATAGAGGTTTTGAGGGCAGAGCATGGAAAAGGTCATTAGTATGAGGTTTTGAGGGCAGAGCATGGAAAAGGTCATTAGTATGGCAGTGGGAGTTTTAAAGGGCGACGATAGAAGCCAGAGAGGTGAAGACTGTGAACCCGTTTCTAAAATTATTAAGGAAGGACAGGGAACCCACCCAGAAATCAGGAAGTCATAGCACAGGGGGACCGGTGGTTGCTAAATGGATGGAGTGGATTCCAGAGAGGAAAGGCCATTGAAGGACAAGGATGGAATCATGGTCTGTAAGCCAGCGAGGAAGGCATATGCTTATTGTTTCGGCAAGAAAGAGGGGACAGTGAAGTGGAGTGTGAGTGGCCCTGGCTGAGAATTCTGTGAAGGGAGCCATGCTTTGACCAGGCAGCCCAATTACCTTGAGAGAGTGGCAGTGATGCTTGAAGAGGTCACTGACCGCCCAGGGGAGCTCATTCCCAGCGAAAAAGAAGCAGCTCTTGGTGCCTGGAAGGAAGGTCAAGACTTAACTCATAGAGGAGTGAGATATGGAGGAAGAGATGGGAATGGTAGTACCTGATCTTATACATAGAATGCTGAGTTGAAGTAATGAGAATTAATTCACTCCAAAAATAATTATGGAGGACCTATGCACTAGAGTTGAAATACAGATAAAACAATATTCACAACTGAAATTGGAAATGCCACCCGTGTTCTTGCAGCCTGTCACCTACCAGACCCAATTAGCAGAGACAGGGATTGAATCTTTCTGGGCGCTTTATTCAGATGGTAGGTGATCTGAGAAGACAGTGGGTTTGCACCCTAATAGACTGTCTTAAAGTCCATTATAAACGGACCCTTTTTATAAGGAGAAGAAAGGTGTAGGTAAGGGGTTTGGAATTCAGGGAAAAAGTTAATAGGATAAAAGCTGCAGCACTCTTCCATCAGGGTCCTGGGCTGAGGTCTCTGTGTCCTGGGTGGAGGTCCTCTCACCCTGGATTATAATGACTCAGACACCATATTGATGGCTTGCGTCCTCCTGAGGCACAAGTATGAAACTGCTTATGGTTACCTGGAGCCAAGGTGGATCATTTCTCCAATTCCTGAAACAAGAGCTTTTGATATACATTGATTCCTAAGCTTATTAGCCAATATTTGGGTCCTCCATCACAACCTTAGGGGGGAAATAAATGGAACAGCTTTTTGGTTAGAGTCAGATTACTTGGATTCAAATCACAGCTTTGCCACTTGCCACTGGGAGTGACAAGTTTTCTCATGGTTAAACAGGGATAATAGGACTCACCTCATTGACAATGAAGATTAAATACATGAAGAGAACTTAACACATTGCCTGGAACACAAGGTATAACTACAGTACCTTTATTACATGAAGAAATCAGGAAAGTACCTGATTATTTTAGGGTAAGGCAGTTCTCCAAACAAAACATAAAACTCCAAAGTCGTAAAGCAAACAATGGTCATATTTACTGACATAAAAATGTTGAAGCTTTAAAAAAAATGTTCACCTGCTGTATGACAAGAAACACTGTGAGGTTAATATAAAAAGCAAGCTAAACACTTGGTAAAATAGGTTTACCTTCTCTAGCAAACAAAAGTTTATATGGCTGCTATTTAAAAAGCCATGACAGTAGGTAAATTCACAGTGACAGAAAGAGAAGAGTGGTTTCCAGGGCTCAGGGGATGGGGGCAGAGAGCTGTTGTTTCAGGGGCACAAGTTTCAGTTTTGCTAGATGGAGGAGCTCTGATATGAAGGGTGGCCATGGCTGCCCAGCAATGTACATGCACTACGGCCACTAAACAGCACCTTTAAGATGGTGAATATTGTGTTACGTGCACTTCACCACAATTTTTTAAAAAGCCATCACAAAAATGAAATCGAACACCCCAATTAAAAAGTGAGCAATGGATATAAACTGTAGAAACCATAGAAGAACACAAGTGGAGATTAACTATGAAAAACTACTCAGCCTCAATGACAATTAAAGACCGGATTATTTCTGACCAACTGGAGCAAAGGTGATAGATAGACAGTGAAAATATCCAGCCATATGGCTGTAAAGATTCAGGCATTATTACACACTATTGGTGGAATTAAGGGGGCACTGCATTTTTTTTAGAAGATAATCGGGTGTTAGCTGCCAAAATGCAAAGTGGGATATCATTTGATGTAACACCACCACATTGAGGAATATGTCCCCGAAAAATAGCCATTCAGATATACAAGGGGAGTTATCTCAGTATTGCTTATAATTTTAAAAGATAGGAGCTACCTAAGCAGCCATCAAGAAACTGATCTTTTAGGCGGAGAGGTGAGAAAAAAGCTTGTTTAAGGATGGAAGATAGATTGGCGTGACTCTTTTCTAAAATAACACCATGTAGTCGCTTTTCCTAGTGTCCCTTTACAGTACCTAGCCCTGCTGAGGACCTGCTGTGCCCTCCTGAAAACACCGGTTAACTAGTCAGCTCTTTGTATGACATGGCATTTAAAATTTTTATTGCATACTAAATTTTGCATCCTAAGCCTCATTTATGTATTGTTAGGAATTTCTATGGTGTGTGTGTGTGTGCAAGACAGAGAAATTTGGAGTGTAATATAGGTATGCTATCTGTTTCTATCTTCAACACAGAAATCAGTGCACCCTGAAGCCATTACCTTGTTGAAATGGGATATCCAAAGTCCCATGATGCAAGCCAAATTTCACTAAAAGTCAGATTGGAATCACGGAAAGCTATAAGGAAGGAGAGCATTGAGCCTAACCATTGTTCCAGTGCGACTTCTTTTCAACTGTGGGCCAAACTGAATACCAAACTGAATATCAACTGAATACCAAAGAGCATAATAACTGCTGTGTCAAATTCTCCTTGATTCAATTAAATGTTGTCAAGTGTTTTAAGAGTCAAAGTTAGAGCAGACACAGGACCTGTCCCCCGGAGCTCACAGTCGAATTGGGGAGACTGGTGCATGGAACCCCACAGGGGTAACGGCTGCTCAAAAAGAGCAGCCTACAAGTGCCCTGGGAACGGGTCAGGGAACAACAGACCCCTGAGGGGTGGGAACAGAAGCCTTTCTGCACCAGGAGGAGATGGGGTCGGGGCTGGACAGGAAGTCAAGAGTAGGCAGGTGGCATTCCAGATAGAAGGAGCATCATGAATAAAGAAGCAGAGCTGACAGCACACAGTGTTTTCAGGAAACAACTGTGAGGCAAGTGTGAAAAGGCCGGGGAGTGGCTGGTGATGAAGCTGAGAGCCGGCAGAGTCAGGAGTGAAGGACTTTGAGCAGCTTGTAAGAACTCGGCCATTTCTCCTGTAGGTGTGTGGGGGGAGGGCTCCCTCCAAGGTTTGTAGGGGAAGAGGAGTGATCAGAGTGTTTAGTAAGATCACTCTGACGACTTTGTGGAGGAGGGACCCCTGCCTGGCCTCCAAACCCTGGTGAGCTTAATGGGGGGTGGGGAACACCATCAGCCCCTGCCCTTCCTCCATGGCAGGGTGGACCCTGCACACCCACCCTGCCATGTTCTCTAGGGATGAGAGAGGCATCAGGAAGGTGGGGTTGCATCCTCACCCTGATGCCCCTGCTCAGGAGATGCCTGTAGGCCCTGTGCAGGCTTAGGCACAGCTGAGACCTGGCTTTAGACTCCTTCTTAGAGGGAGCAAAGTGGAGGCAATCCTTTACGTGCCTAGGAGAGAGCCCAGCTTGGTGCTAAGTTTATTTCCTAAAGCTGAGCTTTCTTCATTATTTTATATTCCAAATGGGGAAAGCCTCTGTCATTTAGAAGCTATTTTTCTGGCTCCAGATCAACAGTGGCAAACATGGACACTGGGAACGGACCCAGAGCCAGAAATGATTAATATCCTGTGTTGTGAGATGTCAAAACACAGGGATAACTGAAGCTTTTAGAGAGCCAGGCAACGCAGTGTGATGGCAGTCAGCCCCTTGAGATATTTGGGGAAGAGGGGCCAGGAAGGATGCTATCATTTCTATAGTAAGTGAATGAAATTGAATAAGGAATCCGAAAACAAACCTGGTGGACGTTCACTTCCAGAAACTGCCCCGAGTGCTGTGCTGAGCTCTCGTTACCCGTGGATCAGCCATCCCGGGTCTACAGTCCCCTCAGGTAGACCCGGTCACTTGCTTTGGTCAATTGCAACCCTGTCTCTCCAGACTGTCGCATTACCAATTGCTTTGTTTATCTAATTGTCTGCCTGTTTTGGAAACATTCTCCTAGACTCCTGTCTGACTCATAGGTTAAGGAACATGAGTAATTCTTCTGGAACTCACTTGGAACAGGAGGGAACCCTTCCCATTCGATTTCCGATCCTAAAAAAAGACAAGATAGTTCACACAGGATGCTAATTAGCTTTGCTGTTCAACCGTGAGCTCGGCCTAGCCCTGCTTGGAAAACTAACTGCCTTTGTCCGATAGGGCTTAGAAATGTGAACACCTCCAGCTTTGACTCAGAATTATGAAATGACACCAGAATATCATTTTGTGGTGATTAGATTTCCTGCTGAAGTTGTTTTCGCTACGGAGGAAACCCAATAATCTCTCTTAATGAGACACGGAAATGAGGAGGAATGAACAACCAGATTTCACCTCCACTGCATTTTTCTTACTCAGTTGCTGGGGTAGTAACCCCTCATTGTCCTCTTCCTGCTATTTTTGGCCTATCCTTCAAGTAGTGATGCAAACTCGCTGAAGTTCTTTTACCCCGAACGGGTGTGGCTCCTTTTGGAGCCAGAACGATTTGGCTTCTCCTTTCTGTAGCAGAGATGGTAATAAAGTAGCTCCAGATCCCTTTGTTTCTAACTCAGTGTCAGGGAGCTGCAGCCTCTTCACAGGACCTGGGTTATCTGAGAGCTTCTCAGCACGGCTGAAAATACAAAGTAGTGCAGCATGGCTGGGGGCAAACCACAGTGAAAATCCGAAATTACATCTTAAAGGCAGCATTATGAGGAGCTTTAAGTTTCTACTTAGTGGAATCTTGTACAGTTTGAATTTCCCATGAGTATGGAAAACATTAAAAAGAAAAAAAAAACAAAAACAATTGCCCTGATTGGTGTGGCTCAGTTGGTTGGGCGTTGCCTAGCAAAGCAAAAGGTCACTGGTTCGATTCCTGGTCAGAACACAGGCCTGGGTTAGTCCCTAACTGGGGTGCATTCAAGAGAAAACTGGATGTCACTGTTTCTCTCCTCTCTTCCTCCCTCCTTTTCTCTCTCTAAAAACTAAAATCTTTTTGAAAATAGAAAGGAAAGAAAGAGAGAGAGAGAAAGAAAGGAAGGAAGAAATATTTAAAGCCTGACCAAGTTTTTCTGGAAATGCTGTTTTTTGTCTGAGCAGTTAGTGACTTTGAGCAACTTCACTTTTCTGTTCTTGTGAAATAAAGACAACCAGATACCCTTTATTGAGCATTAAAACACAAATACGTAAGTATTCATATTGAGTGTACATAGCAACATTCCATAAAGCTTTTACGGTTGTTGTTAATGGTGTTGCTCATTACCAATGGCCAAGATTCTCTTTCTCTGAAAAGGAGCCCAACTCTCACCGTTTTAGTAGAAGGGAGAGAAGCAGTCCTAATTCGAAGGACATTCTATCAGGGAGAGGCTAAAAGATAAAGGTAAATGTACAGTTTCCCTCACTTCTCCAGTTTCTTCTCCAGAGGACAGTTGCAAAGATCAATGTTTATGCTCCATCATTCGAGTTACACATCTGAGGCCACCCCTCCCATGACTCTCTGCAAAGGCTTCTGCAGCACGCTGAATGATCTAACAGCTCCTTGCTTGTTCTCCTGGCCCCATGTGATCTGCCCCTGCCCACTTCTGCCCCATTCCCTCCACTCTCCCCCCAGTTTATTAGGCTCCCACGCTCCCTGCTCCTCATAGGTGTTCCTTTAAATGTCACCTCCGCAAAGAGGCCTTTTCTGGCCACCCCGTCTGTTAGTCTCTCCATGGCCCAGGCATTCTTAAATCTGAGTCTTACAATTTTTCAGTCAACATTCTGTGAAGTTAATGTCAAATACACGTACAGCTCATTTCAATGTTTCACCGCCAGGATGGTTCCTTTACCCATGGATTCCCAAGCAGGGCCTTTTAACCAGCTCCTAAAATGTTTCCATTTTAAGGTTCCTAGTGGTTTTAAAGGATAGACATTTTAAAATAAGCAGCACCGTATGAGAGGAAGAACCACTGTTTCATAAATCAGGTTTAATGACCCGGGCAGGATAGAGCGAGCAGGACCCTTTCATTGGCTGAATTGGTCTTAAAAACAGTAATGCACAGGAAACGGATGACAGCAAATTTCAAAACACAGTGAAAGCCTCTTTAATGCTGAACATGGACGTCATACTTCAACTTAAAATGTGCTGAAACAAAAATGAAAACATACACAAGGCCTTTTGGGTCTTCATGTGTACAAAAATATATATATATATGAGTGATATGTTATTCTACAGAGTTCTATGATAATCAGGTTTGACTGCTTGTTTTTCAAGGAGCTTTTATCTTTTTAGACTCATTCGCAAGGCAAGCTCATGTAGCGCACTCTCCCTAGTGTGTTCAAGTGCACACCAAGGACTTCCCTGCAAACAGAAACTTGGAGAGGGAAGCTTAAAAGAAGAAAAAATAAAAAGCTTTCTGCATTGCAGTTAATGGCCTCTCGCTGCTTGCTTTGCAGAGGATAAGCACAGTTTAGAAGCACGGCTAGTAATAAATCAAGAAAAATAATAAAGCACTATTTATGTTTTTTGTTTTTCTAGTCTTTGTTTTGTTTTAGAGCAAATGCATTTTTTCCAGTTCAACCAACCCAATAGACTCTTTGCAGTATAAGAAAGAAAAATGAAATGTATGCCTTTCAAAATACTGCAGTACCTAACATTTTAGAATAGGATCCTATTTTCTAATCTTGATTAATCCATAACTTTTCAATGTAGTACATTGCAAACAGTCATTTATAAAGTGATCCTTTGGAAGTTTGAAACGTTTTCCAATGGGGAAGAAAAGTTCTTTGCAATGACTGGATTTTTTACCCTGGCGCAGGTAAGTCTAGTTAAGCCATGCAACTCTTAAAAGGACAGTCAAAATAAAAAGTGCTGAGGCAGTGTTATTTTGGGGATGGAAAGAACACAGATAGTAGAGCCAGAGAGACCCAAAGCCTGGGTTGAAATCCAGGTTAGCTGCTTCCCAGTCTTGCAATGTTGGGCAAATAACATTGACCACCCAAGCCTCAATCTGGGTAAGGTTGAAATCTCCGAGTTGCTTCTACAAGGACAGAACATGTATGGAGAGCAGAAACTCTGAAGCCAGATACCCTGTTTTGATTTTAGGCTCTGCCATTTACTTGCTAGAAACCTTGGACAAGTTATTTAACTTCTGTGTGCATCCGTTTCCTCATCTATAATACTTGGCACATGATAAGCGCTATAAAAGTGTTAGTCACTTTTATTATTAAATATGCTTCCTGTGTCTTCTTAAACAATAACAAGGTAGGTAATGAACACTGAGGACTAAGGAAAAGCCATTTGACTTCAGGGGTCATTCAGAAAAATGGGTATAGAGGAGGATAAGGAAGAATCCAGAAATTGTTTTGGTTCATGGTCATTTACCACTATATATGGGAAAAAAATTTATCCCCTGGAATGTGCAAATAAAAAATGGAGAAAGAAGAGAGGATTGTGTCTAGCCAAAACCACAATTTCAGATGCACCATTCAGTTGGTTTTAAAAGAATGTCGTTACCTATTCTTCACCAGAAGGAAAACAAGCAACACGTCTCTGCAGCCAGACATAGAAAGCGTTGTTTTGTGAATATGAAAAGGAGATCTTAGGCACGCTTGGGCAAGGTTATCATTCCATTGCCTTTTACTTACAATTACCATACTAAAATTAGTTGTATTTCACTTATTCATCATTGTCCCATTGCCCCATTTGTGGAACATGAAAATATCCGACGCCTTGCAAATGAAGACACCTGGGTGCTTAAAACCCGATCTGAAGCATTAAATAGACTGGTAGTTAATGTATTCTTTTCCCCTGGTACAATGGAATTGCTTATCAGATGTACCCTTAACTCCTAGGGATTAGGCAGGAGTGGAGGAGGAAATGTCATTTTAATAGGGAGGCTGCCAACTAGTTTAGCTTCACCTACTTGGAAAGGTTAATTCCTAAACGTTATAATCAACCAGGAGACATGGTCAAGAGGCCAACATGACACCTGTAATAGGGGAAGAGAGTAAAGGAGCGAAAGAGGTAAGGGTCACATCAGAAGAGCTAGTCACCTTCATTTTAAAAATCCTCCAGTCCCTAAGAAGCATGAAGCCACTGAGACCATGGGAAAAAAATACACCTTCCTCTTTGGAGCCCCAACTGGACCCTTGGTTAAGTTAATGACTTGGTGTAGGGTGTGGAATTGTGGTGTTAAAGTGTGGACAATACCTTAGCTTCAGATGTTCCTGTGCAGCAGGGGGATCTTCCCTAGAAGCAAGGCTTCCAACTGGAAAATACCCGAAAATAAAGATAATGCTAAGCACCACTAATACACTAAGTTATTTTGCATTTCATCCTAAACCTAAAGCTTCGCAATGCAACTCTTGCTATTTCTCAATTAGTGTATTGAGACAAACAGGGACCCAAGGCCTAAGAGCAGATTACACTGGAATTTTCCAGGGATCCCAGCCCAACAAAGGCAAGTTATCTCCAGGGCTGTCGAATTTGAAGGTGGGTAACTGTGACGTGAAGGAGAAGAACTGAGAATAACAGGAAGAGATGCCAGAGAACACATGAAGTTTCCAGAAACACTTGGCTCTACTGGTTTCCTTTTAAAATGATCTTTACTATTATAAACAACTTTGCAGAAAGTTTATCCTATAACCGCTTTAGCAAAATTATTGGCCTACTTCTATAAACACACCTTGTTATAACAGGTATATAAATTACAAAATTCTAGTCACTCTGTTTACTATGGGGGCCTTACTCTTCATGTAGCATTATCGATAACATTTTCTTTGATTTTTTCTATCTATTGATGATGGCTTAACCTCCCATTTAACATTTTAGAGGCCAGTATAATATCTTATCCAGTTGATACAGCATATTTTCTCAGATGATGAATCAACTGCTTGCCCCTTATTGTTGGACTCTCTGACCAAAAACCGTAACAAAACAAAACAAAACAAAAAAAAACCCAGCACCCCGCTATAGTTTGAAGAAAAAATTGTTGTTTGCTTCTTTTTATACCCACGAAATACTTTATTTGAACATACTGTCAACTCATTATTAGGTGCTAAAATATAAAAATATTGATCATGGCAACTCTAAAAATAGCTAACAAATGATAAGAAAAAATGCAATTAATTAAAGGGAAAAATAAAGAAAATTTTGTTTATTCTTTTGGCCTCATATGATCCTGTAACAAATTTTGCTGAAGTCTGATAACGCTACTCAAAATTGTCCAATTGTATTAGAAACCATGGTAAATGGGAGATAGGCAGTAAAAATACTCCTTCCCTCACAGACCTTGTTGCAAGGAACATACAATAAATGAATTAATGCATAACAAAATGTCAGGTACTGGTAAGCATTATAAAGAAAAGTCAAGAAGGGTAAATGTGGTCCGGGGAATTTTCTCTGATGGAGGTTAATTGACAGGTGTGATTTCTACATTTTTCTATGAAAGGCATTGTTTCATGTGTATCTGTGGCAGAAGTACTGCTCACTTTGACCACTTCCTGGTTTTTTAGTCATCATTCAAACAATATTTGTTTTTGTTAATGTGCGACTACTTTGATAGCTATGAGAGACATGAGTGAACCTGTGGGAGGCATGGTTTATGGAAGTCAAGAAATTACAAGGGTGATAGTGCTGATATAGAGGAAGTGTAGGGTGCTTTTATGGCTGGGAGGTCAGGGAAGGCTTCCCTGAGGAAGTGACCTTTAAGCAGAGAAGCAGGTGTGAGTCAGATGAATGTGGACAAAGGCACTGAGAGAGGGAAGTTTACATACAGATGGGTCACAGGACAACCTTGTTTTACTGATGACTTTCAACTTTGTCACCTATCCAATCTCCCAAGGGCTAAAAAAGTAACATCAAATGCACAAGGAAACAATTTAGTTGTAGATAAATAAAGAAAAAGATACCATAGGGGGCAAAAATAATGACAATACAACCAAGACTAAATGACTCTATTTGTACTCAAGCTTTGGATATCTTCATTTACAGTACGTTTTTATTGTCAATCAATCTTTTTGATAGCTGAAGTGCTCTTTGAAACACAGAATTGGGGTAATAAAATTTCCAAAGACACTCATCAACCTATAATCATTTTCAGTTTTGTTTTTAACTGGACAACATATAAATTTTCCTATGTCTTTAACATAAGATTTATGATAGACAAGCAGTAGCAAGAGAAGAAAGTGCAAAATCCTTAGAAGAATATGTAAGTTTTATTCCCTGTCTATACCAATGGATTCTTTGAAACCCAGTATGGTAATAAGGTAGGGTAGGAAAACTGTGTGGGCCCATCCCATAAGCCTATGCTCTATTCAAAACTGTTTAGGCCCTGGCTGGTAGCACAGTGGATAAGGGGCCGGCCTACGAACCCAAAGGTTGCAGGTTCGATTCCCCAGCCAGGGCACATAACCAGGTTGCAAACCAGCTCTCCAGTCATGTCTGTGGCTAGAGGCAGGTGAAAAGCAACCATACATTGATGTCTCTCTCCCTCTCTGCCTCTCTCCCTTCCCCTCTCTAAAAATAATGAAATAAAAAATCTTTAAAAAAAAATACAATTAAAAAAAAAACTGTTTATAATAAAGAAAAATTAGAAACTGAGGTTTTTGCATAATGGTGTATGGTTCCTTCATACAACAGAATACACTGTAGCATTTAGACATCATGTTGTAGAAAAAGGCTTAATGATATGGGAGAATGTTCAAAATGGATTAATTTTAGCCCTGGCTGGTAGCACAGTGGATAAGGCGCCAGCCTGCAAACCCAAAGGTTGCTGGTTTAATTCCCAGTCAGGGCAAATAACCAGGTTGCAAGCCAGGTCTCCAGCCAGGTCTCCAGCCAGGTCTCCAGCCAGCTGTGTAGCTGGAGGCAAGTGAAAGGCAACCCTACATTGATCTCTCTTCCTCTCTGCCTCTCTACCTTCCCTTCCTTCTAAAAATAATAAATAACATTTTAAAAAGATATTTATTTTAAAAGTTGATTAATTTTAAAGAGCAAGATGTCAAACAAAATTTCAGTGTGATAAAAATTAGGCCACAATATAATGTAATTATTTAAAAATCTTGACAAATAAAATGCATCAGTATTTTAAAGGGGTTGTACCTGCTCAATAAGATTATAGATTATTTTTATTCTTCATGTTTGTGTTTTTCAAGTATTTTTTTCTTTTGGTTGTTTGTTTTTTGTCACAAATGTATTGCTTTTGTAATCTGAATAGAAGCAACAGATGTTCTTGTCTTTGTTTTTTAACTACAAAGAGAAAGGAGAGATCTGAATAGGCATCATTCCTCTAATACACATGTATCCATGTGCAAGATGAGAGTTTCCCTTAGGTAGGTTTTGAATCAATAGTTTTTATGTAAGTAAAGGACCCAGAGCTTTTGAGAGGCTCCAAACAGGCTTTGTTGCCTGGGGTAGTGCCTGGGGAGTATTCTTTTTTTTTTTTTTTAAATTAAAAATGAAAGAAAGAGAGGTCCAATGAAATTTTTTAAAAAAGTAATGCTTTTATTTTTTATTTTATCTTTAATTTTTAATTATTTTATTTTATTTTTTAAAATTTTATTGTTGTTGTATTACATTCATCCCCTTTTTCCTTCCCTCTGTCCCCTTCCCCACCCACCCACTGCCCCCCAAAGTCAATCCCACTTGCCCATGTCCATGGTTTTTCCATACTGGTTCCTTAACTAAACTGCTCCCCTTCTTTGCCTTAATTTTTTTTTTTTTTTTTTTTTGGTTATTCTTCTTTCTTTTTTCTTGGAGCAATGCTTTAAAATGAGTAATTCTTCTATGACAAATGACAGGTTTAAATAACACACCTAAGAGAGCCCTGACTGGTGGCAGAGTGGATATAGGACTGGCCTGTGAACCCAAATGTCCCTGGTTCAATTCCCAGCCAGGGCACATAACCAGTTTGCAAGCCAGGTCTCCAGCCAGGTCTGTGGCTGAGGCAGGTGAAAGGCAACATTGATGTCTCTCTCCCTCTCTGCCTCTCCCCTTTCCCCTCTTTCTAAAAATAATAAATAAAATTTCTAAAAAAAAAACCTAAATAAATAACACACCTAAAAAACAACACTTATGTCTCACTACCCAATTTCTGACCTTTTAACTAGAATGTGCATGGTGCCTTTTGTGTGGGCCTATTTGCTGGTTGGCCCTTTCTTTTGTTCATGGTGTGTGTGTATGTACGTAATTCACTTTTATTTTTATGGTCTCTAAAGTTTGCATTATGTTGCATTAAGTTTTATAAACTTTCAAGTTTATAAAAATTTTATCCATATTTTTACTTCTGTAGTGAATTTACAGATTTTACTTTTTACATTTTAATCATAAATAATAGTGGGTTATATTTAGGTGTAAAGATTTGGATGGAGAGCAAGTTTTATACGTTTCCAAATGGCTAGCTAGTTGTTTTAATAGCATTTATTGAAAAATCCATCTTTTTCCCAAGAATTTAAAATTTACCTTTATATTATACTCGATGTTTATGTCCTTTGGGAACTGTTTCTGGATGTTCTGCCTTTTCATTCATCTATTGCTTTGTTTCCAAACCAATACCAAACTCTTTATTTTTATTTTTTTATTTTTAGAGAGAGGGGAAGGGAGAGAGGCAGAGAGGGAGGGAGATATCAATGTATGGTTGCCTTTCACCTGCCTCCAGCTATGGACCTGGCTGGAGACCTGGCTTGTAACCTGGTTATGTGCCGTGGCTGAGAATTGAACCAGTGACCTTTGGGTTCTCAGGCTGGCACCTTAGCCACTGTGCCACCAGCCAGGACTCAGACTATTTTATTTCATTTAATAAATTTAAAAGTTTAATTACCACAGTTTTGTAGTCCAATAACGTGTTAGGTCAAAACCATCCCTCCAGCCCCCATCCATCTATCCCCTCTTTTCTTTTTCAAGAAGAGCACATTGTAAATTATTTAGTTACTGCATTTCTGAAATGGCTTGACTTAACACCTCACTTTTCTTTACTAGCTAGAATAAATTCTTCCCTTAAAAAAAAAAGGAAAAGTACCCACAGAGTGAGTTTTAGCGCTGCTCATTCTAGTGAAGCTGGGCAGACCATGGCAGTTTTGCAAAGACAGCATCTTTTTGCTCTTCAGGGCTCCTGTTGAGAAACGATGTGGTTATTGGTACTTTAGCTCCCTCAAGCAAATGCCCCTCAGCCAAATGGAAAAGCCCCTTTGACGAGTGCGCACCAAGATCTCTGGAGTCTTGGCCGTGTGTCTGCCAACAAGCTCTAGTCTAAATCGTAATTACATGGTCTAGGACCCACTATTCCAAGTGAGGCATCACTGCTCTCCCATTTTGAGCTGCTATGACCATCCACTCAAAAAAAGAGTCAATGAAGGTTTTTTTGAAAACAGCTAAAAGAGTTCTAAATACTGGCTAACCCATTCATGCCTCATTTTAAAAAATTCCCATTTTTATAAGCCCACATATGTCAACCTTGATTAAAAAAAAAAAATCAAACTAGGCCCTGGCTGGTAGCACAATGGATAAGGCACTGGCCTGCAAATCCAAAGGTCGCTGATTTAATTCTCAGTCAGGGCACATAACCATGTTTCAAGCCAGGTCTCCAGCCAGGTCCGTAGCTGGAGGCAGGTGAAGGGCAACCATACATTGATGTCTCTCCCCCTCTCTCCCTCTATCCCTTCCCCTCTCTCTAAAAATAATAAATAAAATCTTTAAAAAAATCAAACTACATACACAAATATAAATATAAATTACTCTCAACTGGGTTCACTGCTAAGAGATTGTTATAATTCATTTTCTTTTCTTTTTAAATTTATGTTATTGATTATGCTGTTACAGTTGTCTCAAATTCCTTTCCCTTTGCTCCCCTCCTCCCAAACCCCCCATTCCCTCCTGCAGTCCCACCCTCCTTACTTCCTGTCTATGACTTGTGCACATAAGTTCTCTGATTTCACTCTTTCCTCTATTCTTCCTATCTTCCCCACTGTCTATCTTGTACTCATCAACTATGTTTCCTAATCCCTGCACCATTTCTACAGTTTGCCCTCTTCCCCCTCCCAGCAGATAACCCTCCCAGGGATCCCCCATACTATGATTCGGGTTCTAGTCTGGTTGTTTGTTTGGTTGGTTTTTGTTTTCCTTTTTATTTTTGAGGTCCTGTTGTTGATAGTTGTGAGTTGGTGGTCTTTTTAATGTTCATAATTTTGATCCTCTTTTTTTTTTAAATGAGTCTTTTTAACATTTCATATAATAATGGCTCGGTGATGGTGAACTCCTCCAGCTTTACCTTGTTTGGAAAGCACTTTGTCTGCCCTTCCATTCTAAGTGATGCTAATCTTGGTTGCTGGTAATCTTGGTTGTAGGTCCTTGCTTTTCATAAATTTGAATACTTGTCAGTTTCTACTTGCCTGCAGAGTTTTTTTTTTTGTGTGAGAAATCAGCTGATAGTCTTATAGGAACCCCTTTGTAGGTAACATTGTTCTTTGGCTGCTTTAAGATTCTCTCTTTTTCTTTAATCTTTAGCATTTTAATTATGATGTGTCTTGGTGTGATCTGATTTGGATCCAGCTTGTTTGGGACTCTCTGTGCCTCCATCTTGGATTCTCTAGCTGTGATTTACTTTCTAATTTTCCCTTAAACAAGAAATGTCTTTAAAAAGTGACCTGTACTCTCTGGCACTGTGTCATCTTCACTTGTTTCTGTCCCTGGTTTCTCCTCTATCCTCTTGCACATCTTCTAGTTCTAGAAGCAGTTTTAGTAAAACAGCTTTCTTACAGTGTAATAAATCTCTTGTGGTAACCAAACCTTTTTATCAAGTGTAACTTTCCTTTATCTTGCTCCAAACCTATCTGTTGAGACTTTCTTCCAAAGTTTTCCAAACCTCATTTTTCACTCATTGCTTCTCCTTCTTTTGGCTCTTATTACTCTGTACTTTCTCCAGATCTGAGTCTTCTTTCACTTTAGTGAGTACCTGTGGGGAATCTTGCTCAGCCCATGCCCTCCACTTTGAGAGTTACCTATTTGAACCTTTCTTCTCCTCCCCTCCCTTCCCCTCTTCCTCTTAGCAGTTGAGAGCATTCACGAAGGTCCATATACAAATGGGCTGAAGGTCAAAGAACTACAGGAAAAGAGAATCATAAAGCAGGCAGGCAAAGAGAAGATGAGTCCAGAGGCCACATGACCCTAGAGAGAGGAGCAGATGAGGACTGCTTCATGCCTAATGGTGCCCCAGTTCTAGAAGTCCTTTGTGAGGTCTTGCTGGGCTCCTTATTCTAGGGTTCCAGGAGATACCCTTATCGCCTCTCAATAAATATCCTCCTGTATATTTAAATTAGTTGAAGAGGCTCTTGTTTCTTGTATTCCCTAAATGTGAGACAACACCCTTGTCTTTGTTTGAAATATAGTCCTGGATATTTGCCTATCCGCGCTCCCCCCATTTTAAAAACTAACAGTCTCATGTCCTTTCAACTGATGATTCCTGAATATACAAGGGTGGGGCAAAAGTACATTTGTTCATATGAAAAATAATACAATAATTAATAAATAATAATATAAGAATGAACTGTGTTTTGCATACTCACAACTACAAACCTATTTTTGCCTCACTCTGTATGTCTGTAAATCATTAAGTTTCTGTGTTTTCCAGAGGAATTTTCCTTAAGATGAGGCAATTTACTGAAGTAATTAAGAGTATCAGCTCTGGGGTCAGGCTACCTAAGTAGCCTGAGACCTCAGGACCTCTCTGTGCTTCTGTTTTCCCATCTGTAAAATGGGAATAATTGAAGTATCTACCTTGTGAGAATTATATAAGATAATGCATATAAAGCTCTTAGAAGAATGCTTGACACATTATAAATCTGTAGTAAATGTTGTTGCTATTTATAGCAACACACTTTATTTTGGTTTTCTGAAAGGACTTTAACACATCAATCTCAGAACCTCTCAACTTCCTTCCAAAAAGAGAACCAAAAAGAGAATAACTCCCTGTCTCTGTCATTGGCTTCTCCATTGGCCTCAGGTCTGTTGGACTTCATAGTCCGGGTTATTCCATTAGGCCAGAAGTTCCCAAATTTGACTGCATCTCAGATCCCATCCATATTGAATCAGAATCTTCCCACCTGGGACTTGGGAATCTATAATTTAGAAGACTGCTCAGTTAATTCTAATGGGCCTGACCATTGAATCAGAGTGTGGGTAACTACTGTGGATTACACTACTTTATACCCATTAACTTTATTTCTAAAATAGGTCCAGTAAAATAACAACAATCTTTCATATCATTATTAATCTAATATGTATTGAATTTTTGCTGTGTGCCAAGGGCTTTCTATTATTTCATTTAAGTCTCACAACAAACCTATAAGGTAGGTGCTAGATTATTCTCATTTTACATATGAGTAAACTAAGGTATAAAGAAATTAAATTGGTAAAAGTCATTTTAGCTAGCAAGTGTGGAGAGCAAGCATGTCATTTGCTGGGGTTAATATGAAGATTATATTAGATTAAGTACTTAAACTAACACACAGTGGATGATCAATAAATGTTTTCTTTTCCCTTCATTTTATCCATGTGATTTCATTCATAGCCAGTGAATTTTATATTGAGGACAATGATATGACCTGTAACAGTGCCCAGAGAATTAAAATGTAATATCCTGCAAGGTAGCCATTAAGGGGATTTAGGTACCAATGGAAGATGGAGGTGTTTGAGATCTCTAACAGAGAAAGTATAATTTATATTTGGAA
Source organism: Noctilio leporinus (assembly GCA_004026585.1). Classification (NCBI taxonomy): domain Eukaryota; kingdom Metazoa; phylum Chordata; class Mammalia; order Chiroptera; family Noctilionidae; genus Noctilio; species Noctilio leporinus. Next base: position 623,338 of record PVIW01000117.1, read on the forward strand.
GAACAGGTGCATGTGAACAGAAATAGCTGCGTGACCACCGAGGCCACGGGATTATGGTGAGGACAGGAAAAGAGGAAGACCAAGGTATGAGGATAGAACCACATCATCTCAGGATGGAGGGCAGAGTCTTAAGCAGATGCCTATTCCAGCTTCACTCTTGTCACATGGTCGTCCAGTTCTCACTTGGACATTTTCTGTGACAAGAAACTTACTAAGGCAGAGGATGCTCTAGTTAGGAAATCCTTCATTCTAGAGTTTCTACCTATAGGTCCTCTTTAAACCCCTTTAGAACTCTGAAGAATAAGTCTAACTTCTATTTGACAGTTCCTCAAATATATAAAGACAGTTACCTTGTACCCCCCAGGGACAAAAGCTTCTGTTTCTTTTAATCTTTCCTCATATAACATGCATAGTTTCCAGTCTCTTACCATTCCCCTCTCTGTACATGTACAAAATTTTTGTTTGCTAAGCCCTAGTTGGAAACTACAGTCTATGTGCATAATGACCAGCACTGGGCAACACCATAACACCCACCTGGCTTCATATCCCACTTCTATCAGCACAGCCTAAGACAGCCTTCCTTCATTTTGGCAGCCACATTTCATTGAGGACTCAAATGGAGTTGTCTGTCACCTTCGATCCATTTTTGTCTTGCTCTTACATGCAACTATTAAAATAGCTCTGCCCCCAGCCTGCCCTTCAGCAGTTGATTTCCCAGTGTGGGACCCCTCACATTTTTCCCTATTAGGGTCAGTTCATTACTACAACATTGCCTTTGGCTTATGTTGTATAATGGCATCTCTTCCCTTCTGGGCTTTGTGTCATTTGGAAATGTGATGCAAATTCTCTGGGGTTTCATTCAGAAAACTAATAAAAGTCCTGACATCTGGGCCCTGGAGAGAGCCTTATGTCATCCTGATGATAACTGGTGTGGTATGAAGGTTCTAAAGTCAAATAAACCTGGTTTGAATTACAACTCTGCCACTTACTGTGTGACCTTGGGCCAGCTGGCTAAACTCAAAGAGTTTCAGTTTCCTCATTTATAAAATGGGGCATGGGGATTAAGGGAGAAGATGCAGGGGGAGCAGTTAGCACAGAATAGATGCTGCACAAATAAATGTTGATTCTATCCACCCTTTCTTCTGGTCATCTTGGATTCATTAATCAGCATCATTTGGTTATGGCTACTTAATGTTTCCCCCCTAATTCATCGTAATAGAATCCAGGCTCATATTTCTTTACCTTATGTGCAATATTAGAAAGTGCATTGCTAAAATCCCTCTTACACAGAGTAGTCTCCTCTTCAAGGTAGAGCAGAGACTAAGTAAACAGCAGTATGATTCTACTGGCATGTAAACTTAGGGAAAGTAATAAGCTACCTTCCCTAAGATGATGATGGTTGATCTTGAAAACAATCAACACTCAGGTCACAAGCACTACTGGGCAGCCACTCTGTGCCTGGCTATGAGCTGGAAATGGACAACAGTGTTACAATGATTAAAATTCAGTGTCCTGTTCAAGGAACAAGGGTAGAATTCTAGAATCAGAGGGGCTAGTCTGGGTTACAGAAATGAGTGCAGTGATTTAGTTCCAGTTGTTCACTAACCAGTCAACAGACATTCATGCCAGACCCCTGTGCCCCCACCCCTTCATCTCACCCGTTAGGTGCTAACCGGGTATGTGCCTATCACAAAAAGGACACTCCTAGCATACATGTAATTTAACATCTGGAAGGGTTAGAAGTTCTTTGTGTCAAAAGCCCTCTGCTAAGTGCTTGAGACGCAGAAATAAGTCAGATTGCATCTTATTAAAAAATGTTTATTTTCTGTAACTATTTGTTTCCTTCAGTCTTACTCCTGGGGACGACCACGGCTGCAGGGATGAGGTCTGCCACACATACTGGTGGTGAAAACCCAGCTACTGGAAGAAAATGCAATGGAATCGCTCCAGGTTTCAGTTTTCTTTTTGAACGAAAATGACAGCTCCAGCAGGACGCTTGGAGGTCAGTTACGAGGAAAAAAAAAAAAAACACTTAAAACAAACAAAAAAAACACTTGCATGGAGAAGCCTTCTAGAAATACTAAGTATTCGTTCTCTCGTTTGGACTTGGGGAAACCAAGGTGTTTTAGGTCCTCGTGTTCCTAAAATTGATTTCCTAGATGGAGTTGGAGGGAGGGGGATGAGGAAATGCTGCTTTTAATCGGGATGCCCCGAGTGAAGAACGGGAAGGAGAAGTGAGAGTGGTGATTCAGGCGCAAGCCAACGATCCAGGGAAGAGGGACATCCCAGGCGACTGCAAGAAGCACGGAGTCTGCGTCCGCAGTAGCGAACCGGAGACCTGAAGGAAAAGAGAGAGGACAGGGGCGAGGAAATCCAGGGAAAACGCACAGATTGGTTCTCAGCTCCGGGCGTGCGCCTCTGTGTACAAAGCGATTGGTGGCGGGAAAGTAGCAGGTAAACCGGCCCTTGCCGTCTTGTCATTGGCTAGCGGTCTCTCCAGCAGCCACACAACTGGCCAGCAGGGCGCCGAGGAGCGTGCAGATTGGCCGGGCTCAAAGGCCGAGTTCGGCTCTCTTCGGGCTCTCTGATTGGCTAGGGAGAAGAGGCAGGTATCCGGGCTCCGCGGCTCCTCCATTGGTGGGCGGGGAAGGGGGGTTGGGCACAGCGATTGGTGGGCGGGGGGCCGGGCCTGGGCCGGCGGGGAGCGGATTGGTCGGAAAGTAGGTTAGTGGTGCGACATTTAGGGAAGGCAGAAAGTAGGTCAGGGACGGAGGTGCCTGTTTACCCGCGCCGGACTCACCGCCGCCGCTGCCGCGAGATCGGAGTGGGGGCGCGGGCGCGGGCGCTCCCGGCGAGCCACGGTGAGTGTCGGGCTGGCGGTGGTCAGCGGCACAGCTCCGAGCACCCCGTGGGGGTCCGTTAGCACCCTGGCAGGCATGGCGACCTCGCCGCCGCCCGGGTCGCAGCCCGGCCTCCAGGGAATCCTGCCCGATGTGCCCGCTGCCGGCCTTAAAGGGCCCGTGCCCGCTCCCTGCCCCCACCCGGGCTGTGGGGAGGCTGCGCCCCTTAAAGGCGCCGCGCCCGTCAGTCCCCATCCTTCCTCACGGGGGCTGTCGCTGCGGGATAGGGCGTCCAGAGGTGCCGCAGGAGCCCCTAAAGAGACCAAGAAAGTACCTACCTCTCTTCCGTGGGCATCGCTACCTGAGGGGGGTAGGGAGCAGCCAGCTGCCTCTTAAAGGGATAGCTCCGCCTTTGGGGAGCAATGACCGGCCGAAGGGGAGTCCTAGGATGTACCCTCGGGAGCTGCGGGGACACCGGAGGGGACTACCCTTGATGGCTGCACCGCCAAGGGCGTTGGGCGAGTGATGCCGCTTCTGCCCTTCCTCCTCCTCTCCTTCACTTCCCTTTTGGGAGTCTGCAGGGCTGGGTGGGGGCGGGGAGGGCGTCTCCATCGGGTTTAGGGAGTCCGAGCCTGCCCGCCCCTTCGGCCCTATTTTGGGGGCTGGCGCTGCACTCGGGTATCCCTGACCCGAGATAGGGCCGACCCCAGCCTGCAAACTTAAGTCGGGTCTGCGCTGTGTGGGTTCTGGACAGCCCGGGGAGAGCCCGGTGGGTTTGCAAGCAGGTGCCCCAAGGCGCAGGGATGTCGCCGGGCGTCCAGGTGTGGGCCCGCCGCGGGTCCTGGAACTCCGGAGCTCCGGGGAGGATACGGCGAGGCTGGCTCTAGCACTAGGTTTGACAGATGTCAGATAAGAAAAAGGTTCCCGCTCGTAATTGCCGGGCATTGACAGCCTAAAAAGCTTTCGTTTGCGCGGAGGAAGAAGTGGAATAAAAATTAATGCCGACCTTGTGGGGCTTGAGTCATCACCCCGAAGGGTCTCGAGAGCTGGTTGCGGGGCACACGCAGGTGCCAGAGGGCAGGCGCAGGGGAAGGAAGGGCTGGCTACACTGGTCTTCGGCATTTTTTGGTCGAGTTTATCCTGGCCGGCGGGGACCAGGCTGTTACTCCTCACACAACATTCCTTGTCCCCCTTTCCCTCCCGCCCCGGGCTAGGTTTCTTCTATGGTATATAGCGTTGTTTTGGCATTTTGGCGCTTGCTATTTCGTCTCTCTGCTTAGTTACGCCTCAGCAAGAAATTATTAGCCATGTTTTGTCACCTAGCTTCCAGAAAAAATTCGGTATTTATGAAGAAGCATTTCTTGACTGTACCTGTATTTCCAGGGTCTTCTTTAAAAAAAAAAAAATTAAAACTGTCGATTAGATGCATCTTATTTGTCCCAATACTTGCTTGTCACTTGCCCTTCTGACATTTGCTGCTGTTCCCCTCTTTAATCTATTTTTATATGACAACTATTTTAATTCTTCTGGTTCCATTGATATCAGGAGCTGTCGGTTTGGGTTGGTGGAGTTCTTAATTAATGTACTGGTTGAATTATGAGCTTAAAATTATCATTGCTGCTCCTGAGCAGTTTTGAATAATTTCATGCTCTCTGTGCTTACAACAACAACAGCAACAACAACAACAAAAAAATAGTGCTGTTAAATTTTATTTCCGTATCAATGAAATTTCAAATATATTCTTTAAAACAAAATTGAATGTTTCAGTCCATGCTCTGTTACTGAGTTCACTTTATTAATAAGTCTATAGAGCAGTCTGTTGAACATAATTAGAAGACTTTAAAATTTCCTGAGCATGATTTGAAATTGTCTCACCTGAAGCTGGATCAATAGCAGCATTTTGGTTTTGATTGTAGATGTAGTCCATGAATAATGATAATAAGTTAAAACCATAGTTAAATATGCACATTATTCCAACCCATAAAACCTAAAATGAGGGAGAGAAAAAGGAACAAGTGTGGTGGAAGGAACAAGTAGTAGTAAAACATTCTAACTAGTTTCAGCTCAGACCTGGTCTTTCATGGCTCTGCTGCTTAGGGCAAATTGCTGAACCTTTCTGCGTTCCATTTGCCTCGGATAGAAAGTAAGGTAGTCAGAATAGGTGATCTCAAAGGTTCCTTCTCCCATAAAGTTATGTGTGTCTCTCAATATTTAATACATTTGAATTCAGGTTGGTATTTTACCTGCTGGAACCACCAGAATATGTAAGCTGAAGTTCCTTTTTCATAAAAGCTTAAACAGATCAACAGATGGTGTTTTAAGACTCCATTTCAAAGGATTTATAAAATGATGACTTCTTACGAGTTTTTTTAAAGATTTTATTTTTTATTTATTATCTTTAGAGAGAGGGAAGGGAGAGAAGCAGAGAGGGAGAGAGACATCAATGTATGGTTGCCTTTCACCTGCCTCCAGCTACAGAGCTGGCTGGAGACCTGGCTTGCAACCTGGTTATGAGTTTTTATGCTGTTTGCGATAGAGATTTGCCTACCACAAGGAGGAAAAGGAAGTAGCTGTGCTTTCAGATTTATCCTTTTTTACCAACAATCTCTACCCAATTTATATACTAAATGATGGACAAGTACTATAGAAAGACTTGACTACGTTAAAAAAAAACAACTCTGAAAGAATATATAAGTGTTCCTTCTATGAGCTTACTTTCACTTGTGATTTCCTTCATCGACGTTCACTGTGGTGGAAGAAAGTCAATATTAAAGGAATACTGCCCCTTACAATGTTACATACAATCACACGCAGTGATTTTAGTTAGTATCATGGTAAACACTTGTAGGGAAGTAAAAAGAAATCCTTTATAAACCTTAAGATTTAGTTAGGAGACCCAAACACAGGTATGTTGCCCTCCTCTACAGTTCTTCACTCCTCATTGTCACTTTATTACAATACCCAGACTTATCCCAAACTCCATCCTGGTGCGAGCTCTTTCTCCCTCTCTCCCTCCCTCTCCTGCTCTGTCTGATTTAAGCTCCCTCAGTATCTCAGTATCTTCCTTTCTGCCCATAATGTCCTGTCTCTTTCCCCCATGTCTCCTCTCCTCCTAGTTCAGAAAAAGCAAGTGAATCTTTCCTCTCTTCCCTCTTTTTAGACCCTCACTTTGGGTGGATGCAGGGGGTTCTGTAGCAGGACTTAGGACTTGGGTTTGAAGTGTGTGGCCTTGGAAAGTGCTTGACTCCTCTGGCTGCAGGCTCCCTTTCTGTGGTGTAAGGTCAGTGCCTGCAGCATGGAATCTGTATGAGGATCAAAGGCGCTGGGGAGATGAAGCATGTAAAATGCCTGGCGCACAGGAAGCCCTCCCTCAGTGCCTGCTGCCACTCCCTCCCACTGCTGTCAGAGTCCTTGAGCTGGAATAGCCTTCATGCCATTTTTCCTCAGCCTAGTCACCAACCCCAGAAAAACCTTTGTCTTGATTTAGGCGAGGAAGGATGGAAGTGGGGGAGAAACAGATCTGTTACGGGCCTGCTTTCACACATTTACACTTGGTCCCCTGAGTCTGTATGTCCCTCGTTGTCCTCCCCGCTGTCTGGCAACCTCTCACAGGCTGTGAAAATTCTTATCCACATTCTCATCTGCTCCATCCTCAGCTTCTGCCCTCTGGCTTCTCTGTCTACCTCCTTTCTCTATATATCTTCTCAAAGATCTCTAAAACTTTAAATCCTGAATTTCAGGGGCCTGTTCTTAGTCCAAAATGGTTGTTGATGGCTCCTTTACAACTTTAACCCTGCCTTTCTGTCCTTCCTTGAAATTCCTTCATTCCTCTGATTTGGGTCATGATACTTTTTTGATTTTCTTCCTGCATACCCTAAAGCTAAGTGTCTGTCCTATCCTCCACTCTTCACATTATCCCCCTTGCCCAGAATCCCATTTTTAGTCCTGATCTGATCTGTTTCTCCTGTTTCAGCTGCTGGCAGGTTCCACACTCCAACAGCAGCCTGTAGCCAGCATTTGTGGCCTTGGAGTTACAGATTGCAAACAACTTGCAAGCATGGTCATCCTTTTACTACCCTGGTGCCTGTACCCTTTCACCCCCAGGTTGTCCTGAGAGGCAGTTTGGTTGGGTGGTTAAGAGCGCAGACCTAGGAGCCAGATTTCATACCCTGTTTCTTAGCTAGGTTTATGACTTGTGGTCAGGCTGCTTTGTTCCTTGTTTCAGTGTCCTCATCTATAAGACTGGGATCATTGTAGTCCTTATCTCAAAGGGTTGCTGTGTAAATTAAATGAGTTAAAACATTAAAAATACATGAAGCTATTCATGGCACATAGCAAACACTCCATGCATGTTAGCTGTCTGCACTGCTGTTCCTTCTTGCCTTTCCATATCCAGCCCACATGTGTACCAGGCTGTGCTGTGTGCACAGAACTGCCCCATCAAGTTGAAGCACTATCATTCCATGGACCAGCCTTGACCCATTCCATTCCCCAACCTTCTCATGTTCACACCCTATACCGCTGTAAGACCCAGCTCAAATGCTTGATCCTCCAGGAGCTATTTCTTCATTGTGTTTCCCTTCCTTGCCATATGTGGCAGCAGTGTGCCCCAGCCCTTGATCTACCTAATCCTCCTTGGTGCTGAAGCATCCTCTGGGAATATCTCACCAGTGTGCTCAGGGCAAGCACTTGGGGGAATCCATCTTGGTTTCTCCAAATGACTGGTACAGGGAGGCTTCAGGATCGGCTTGTCCAATTCCAATCAACTCCCTGGAGGAGGAAATGGGATGGGATGGTCACTCAGGAACTAAGTAGGTAGAAGAAAGAGGGATATGCCTGTGGAGAGGTGGCTGAGCTAAGGAATGCAATAGGACGTGAGTGGCCATGGTCACAGATAAATAGGTCTACATGGAAAAACAGTTTGAGTTGGGAATGTAATATCTGGGGAGCTAGAATTAGATAAGCTTTAGTCATCTTTGTTTCAGAGAAATGTTTGACATTTGATGGCAAATGATTTTTGTTAGTATGTGCTGTTCTTTTAAGTAGTGTAAATTCTTGTTTATCCAGCCTGGTTAAAGAAGTTGGATGGTCTGTCTAATTTAATATTCTGATTAATACTCTACCCATTGTATTTTGTACATATACTACGTAAAACATTTACAATGTTTTTAAAAGTCAAGAGCAGCCTTCCAGTGAAGACGGAGATGTAGGTAGATACGCTCTGCCTCCTTGCACAACATTAAGAAGGATCACAACTAATCTCAAAATAAAAGACAACCAGAACTGCCAGAAAATTGAACTGTATGGAAGCCTGGCAACCAAGGATTTAAAAAAAAATATATATATATATATATTCATCCAGATGGGAAGGAGGGGTGGAGATAGGGAGCCAGGGCGGAGAGGATGTGGTGTCGCGGTGGTGAGGGGACAGTGGCAAAGTGGTGTTAGCAAGGTAGTGGCAGCAGCAGCAGCCAGCAGATCAAGTGGTCCCATATTCACACGAGGTGGATAAGAGCCAGGAGGGACAACTGGGAAGCAATCCCAGCCCCAAGCCAGACCATGCAACCCTGAGTCCAGGGACAAAAAAAATAAATCATCTTAGCTTCTGGCTGCAAAAACCAGTGTGGTTGGGGCAGCAGAAGAAACTCTCTGTGTCTTAAGAGACCCCCATGGTCCAAAATCTTATGCAAACCCACCCACTCTAAGAACTGTCACCAGGGGAACAGCTTGAGGGGCACCAGTTGCATATGGGAAGTGGCTGAAGTGACTGGAAAAGGGGCGAGTGCTGAGCAAGTGGCATTGTTCCCTCCCTGACCCCTCCTCCACGTACAGTGCTCAAGTGGTGAAACAGGTCGCCCTGCCCTGGTGAATACCTAAGGCTCCACCACATACAACATGACGGGTACACCAAGACGGAGTCCAAGCTGCTCTACCTAATACACAGAAACAAGCACAGGGAGCCTGCCAAATTGAGGAGACAAAGAAATATGGTCCAGGCCCTGGCTTGTGGCACAGTAGGCACAGTAGATAGGTGCTGGCCTGCGAACCCAAAGGTCACGGGTTCGATTCCTAGTCAGGGCACATAACCAGGTTGCAAGCCAGGTTTCTAGCCAGGTCCATAGCTGGAGGCAGATGAAAAGGCAACCATACATTGAAATTCTCTCTCCCTCTCTGCCTCTCTCCCTACCCCTCTCTCTAAATAATAATAAATTCTTAAAAGAAAAAAATAAATACGGTCCAAATGAAAGAACAGATCAAAACCCCAGAAAAAGAACTAAGCGAAATAGAGATAGCCAGGCTATCAGAGTCAGAGTTCAAAACACTGGTGGTCAGAATGCTCAGAGAACCCATTGAGTACAGCAAATGCATAAGGGAAGAAATGGATGCTACACTAAATGAAATAAAAAATCCACAGGGAACCAACAGTGAAGGGAAGGAAGCTAGGATTCAAATCAATGAATTGGAACAAAAGGAAGAAATAAACAATCAACCAGTACAGAATTAAGAAACAAGAATTAAAAATAAAAAATCAAACAAACAAACAAACAAAAAAAAAACTAAGAGAATAGGAAGATTCCGGGACATCTCCAAAAGTGAAAGAAAATGCCCCTAATTTGGTGAAGGAAACAGACATACAAGTCCAGCAAGCACAAAGAATTACCTACAAAGGAGTTCTCATTAGACTATAAGCTAATTATGCAAAAGAAACTTTGCAACCAAGAAGTGATGAAAAGCAAAGACCTACAACCATGATTACTGTATCCAGCAAAGCTATCATTTAGCTTTGGGATAACTGTAAATAGAATAATAAAATAAAAAATTTAAAAATAAAATGCATAATCATAAAGTACAAAAAATAAAAATAAATCAAGAGACATCTTATATAGCAAACTGCCTCTACCTGGCAGCCACTAGTTTGAAATGTGTGACCTAGGCAAATTAGTTTCTTTGACTCTGACTTATCTCATCTGCAAAGAAAGAATAACACTCTCTTATGTTAGTCATCTAATGTTTATTAACTTGTTTAATCTTCGTAACAACCTTATGAGGTGGGTGTGATGATTATCCTCACTTATCCAATGAGGTGGTTTTGTAAACTGCTCCAGGTCACTCAGTTGGTGTGGCGTAGGGCAGGATTTGTGTTGGGGCTTTGAGTCTGCCCTCTAATCACTGTAACAGATACCTCCTAAAAGGAACCATTGGATAAGGTCCTGTATGTGAATCCTCTGCCCCATGCCAGGGGCCATCTAGGTCTGCAATGATTAGTGACCATTCATATCGTTGACAAGTATGATGTGCATCTCCCTTTCTTTCTTATTTTTTAAAAAAGATTCTATTTATTTTAGAAAGAGAGGAAAAGAGGGAGAAAGGGAAAGAAACATCCATGTGTGGTTGCTTCTCACACATCCCCAACTGGTGACCTGGCTTGCGACCCAGGCATGTACCCTGACTAGGAATCAAACCAGTGACCCTTTGGTCTGTTGGCCAGTGCTCACTTCACTGAACCATGCCAGCCAGGGTGGTATGCAGCTCCTTTTAAGAGGGAGGACATGAGCCCTTGGCAGGGGGACACAAGGGATGCATGTTTGGCTGTTACCCTCGGAGCAGTTACAAGGGCTTGTGAGCATTCTTCTCACATCCTTTTGTGTGTTTCTCTCTCTTACTTATTCCTGACGTTATGCAGCATTGCTCTTACACCGGCTTTGTGCGGCTCCTCCTCCCCAGGCGTCTTCTTGTGTGAGATGAGCCTCTGAACAGAACGCATTACCCCCACGTCCCTACCCCATCCCAGCCATCTGCAGAGTTCCTCACTGGGAGGAGACCTTTTCAAAGTCTCTCACCTTCTTCCTCCTCTCTGCAGCTAAAGACAGACATTTACAGCCCTGGTGTATGTCTGTGTGCGCGCGCGCGACTGCGCGTGTGTATGTTATATATATTTAATGCCAGTTATTCCCCAAATACACTTAGATGGTAAGGGAAACATTGCTTTATGTCAAGAACCTGTTACATAAAAACATGTTATATAATGTTCATATATATATTGCACAGGGAAATTAGATACCACTCTTTCTCCCAAAGAATAAAAAGATAACAAATACAGGCTATACCGAATGTAATTAATCTCAGATTTAGAAGGCATGGGAAGACATGCTCTGCCCTCCCAGCTATCATTTTGAACCTCTGTCATTCCAAGGATAGGATATATGGGAAGTTGACCCGAATCTGCCATGGAATCTGTTATGAGATAGATCCTTAGAAATTGTCTCTTTTTAAGGGGAAAAAATGTCTTGACATCTGGCTCACTAACATGTTTCTCATGTCCAAGCAGAGGGAAGAAGCTCTTTTTGCCTTTCCTACTTAGACTGCTCAGTTCAACTTCTAACCAGTGTCCTGCTCTGCCTTCAATTCTTCCCCTATAATATGGCAGCATGTGGTTGACCATGCTGTGTCCGGTCCTCCAGGCTCTCCAGTTGGACCCTGTGTCTCCTCACCAGCCCTGTTCCCTGCTCCGTCCCCTATTTCAGAAAGAGCAGTGTGCTTGAGGTTCCATTCTGCTTGTTTCTGTCCTGCCTGGGCCACCCCGTGCTGTACTTCCTTTCCTGCCGTATGGCTTTGTGCACAGCGTTGTCTTGACCTGAGAGGCTTTCTTCTTTGCCTTAGCCTGCCTTGACTCTCACTTCTTTGGAAGCCTCTTCTGATGACGTTATCCCACTTGTGTTTTCTCTCTCACTCTCAGTCCCTCCCTCCCTTCCTTTCTCCTTCCCTGCCTCCCCCTCCCCTTTTGATTGCCACCCGTTCATTCAGAAGCATTGGTACCTTATATTTAGCAAATTATTTCATATTGTATTTCATCAGATGGCCAATTCTCGCATTTTAACATTGTTTCATAAATAATTACCTTGTCCTCACTTCCTACTTTCCAGCTCTACTCATTCACTCATTTGGTGACGTTTATCGGATGCCTACCATGTGTATAGCACTGACCATACACCAGTGAACAAAACAGAATACCAGTAGGAGACGGACAATAAACAGTTAAACGTGTTACCTCCTGATAGTGAAAGATGCTAGGAAAGCAATCAAATAGAGTAAAGCAGAAGTGATAAATGGTAGGAAGGAGCTTGCTTTAGCAGGGGCCTTCTAGGGAGGTCTCTGAAGAGGTAACAGTTGAGCTCAGCTGCAGGAAGCTCAAAGGGAAAGTATCCCAGGAAGAGGGAACAACAAGTACAAAGGCCCAGAGGGTGGAAATAGCTTGATTGTTTTTGAGTTAAGTGAAGGCCAGTGTAACTGAATCATGAGTTCATTATGTACAAATGTTTTATCCTCCCTGTAACCTTTAGCCCAGTGCTAGAAATGCCCTATAAATACATGCGTACAGAATTGGAGTATTTGCTATTGGTTATATATTGTATAAATAGCAGTTCACTGGACGCTGCTTAGAAAACTTTTACTGAAACATATTGCATGTAAACAAATTAAGGATTGGAAGGGACTTCTCAAAAATTTAGCATGTATCACCAACCATTACTGTTTTCATTAGGTTTAGTGTGGCGCTTCAGACCTGACTTCCGTTTCTCACACATAGCCATCTTAAAAACAGGTTTTGTTCCAAAAGTTCATTTGTAAAAGAGTTGATGGAAATTTAGGATAGTTTTTTCTACAGAAAAAAATGAACTAATAGGTGGTTTCGTTCCCAGGCAAGCCCACAAAAGCCATTTAGTGCTAACTGTAGCTGAAGCCATACTGTTGAGCACTAAAGCAATACCAGAATTAACTGAGCCTTCTGAAGCTAGACCCCCTCAGCTCTGTGGCATTCATTATTAGCATTTATTTTTAGCATTCACTGTTAGGTCATTTATTTTTAGCATTAATAGGACCCATTTACCTTTGTCACGTCTTCTACTCTTTTTCGTCTGTCAGAACATTTTATAAAGCAGGTTTTCACCTCTGCCCTTATGGCTTTGTGTCATGTGTTCTGAATGAGGCAGCCGTGTGCAGTGTGGGGAAAACCTTCACTGGGAGCTGGGAGAGGCCCAGCCCCAGCCTTGGTGGAGCCACTGATTTACTGACTACCTTTGAGTAAGTTGCCTTCATTGAACTTTGATTTCTCAAGTCCTTGTTGTCTATAAAATCTTGTTTTCTCACCATGATAGGGAAACATATACGAGGTCTGGCCCAAAAGTATTGGCCGTGCAAACTGTGTTTATTATATTGACATTGGTGCGATACTTTCGGGACAGGCCTTGTACATATATTTCATTGTTTAAGCCCGCCTGCAAATGGCTACCTCAGATTTTTTTTTTGACAAAGCAGATAGCACACAGAAATGAGGAACTCAAGAAGTCCCCATGCATAGTGGTCAACAGTTACGCCGTCAGCATGAACCTTGCTTTTGATCTGCTATCTTTCTTGATGAGTTGAAAGAAATTTTGTCCTAGAACTTTTGGTCCAGATAAGATTCCTGTGTTCTTGGCCAACTTATCTTTCATATAATTATGTCAAGTATTTTTCCTCTTTAACTCTTAAGGATAAAAATGGTGACGGTGGCTTGTTGCTTATGAAATATACTTATAAATGGCCTTAAGAAATGGAATGAGTTTGCAGGAGAGAGCAGAGCTGAAAGAGTGTGGGATCAAAACAGTTTTAAATGTTAACTGCAAAGCTATTTTCAGTATCCTGCTGGAAGAAAAAAAAAAAATTTAAAGGCCTTAGATGATACAAGGGTTTCTTCTCTGAAAGAGAAAAGAGCCATGGGGTTTGCAGCAGTGAAAACTACCTGATCCTTTTAACTACCACCCCTTCCTCATTTCCTACCTCTGAGTTTGGTTTCTGGCCTCATGTGACACATTTGCTGTTTGGAGGTTTGATATTTAAATAACGATATAGTGGCGGAGGTCAATTGGGACCTCGGGTGTTAGGGATGTAGAGTTTATGTGACTTAGGGTACAGAATGCTATATTGGGAACTTCCCAGTAAGTTTAGAGTGGGGGAAGCCTCCCTGGGGGTGATAGGATACTTTTAGCACTGCTTCTTTTTGGTCAGTTGAGAATGGCACATTCCTCCTCTTTTTTTCTTTTTTTCTTTGCTTCAAGGCATAGCAAGGATTGTTGCAAAAAGTTCTTGCTTTGTGAATTTCACTTGGGAGCTAGAAGGTGATGTGGTATCTAGCCTTTCTCCTTAAATGCTGAAATATAAGCAGGTAGTTTAGGTGCTGTATCCCCAACAACTTAGATAATATCTGCAGAGTAGTCACTCAATGAATAGTTGTTGAATGAATGAATTCAGCTTGGGGAACTTCAGTTTTCTTTCCCTTTCTGAGAGTGCAGACTCATGAACTCAGTCTTACAAAGGACTTTGGAGTTTAAGCTACCATTCCCTTTTGTCATCATGTTCTTCTGGTTGGCCATGTATCAGTATTTTTTATTGATGATCAGTAATTAACTGGCAGTGGTTATCCCTGCCCTGCTGATGTTCATCTTTATGTTATCTTTACTTGGCTTCAAAGTACAGTAAATTAATAGCTGAGCCATATCATCTTAAAGAAAAGTTACTGTGTATTTGTTTGAGTGTAGTACTACACATTTATTTATTTAATCAACAGTTATCTGAAGGACCATATATGAGGGTAGGCCCAGAAGATGAGCAGAAATAGTTATTATGGCCAAGGAGCCTGCAGTTTTACATACTGATAGAAGAATAATCCAAGGCCATATATAGTGGCTATAAAGTGGTGTAGACTATCTGTAAGTGTGACAGAAATTTACAGACCAGAAAGAGCTTTTCTAGGAGGGAGGAGTCTTCATGGAGGTGATCAGGTTTAATTCTGACCTTTAAGGATGTGTAGGATTTAGAGTCACACACGAAGATAGCACAGGTATTTCCAGGAGATAGATAAGTGGCAATATAGTAAAATTAAAAGCACAGAGGTAGAAATGACCAGTTTGTGTTCAGGTACATGGGTTTACCTAGAAAGGAGGGTTCACAAATAATGGTGGAAAGTTAAGTTTGGAAGATCATTCAAGGCCTGCACCAGAAGCATGTCATTTCAGATGATAATCATTGCTAAGACAGAGTTTCATCTAATTCCTACAAAACCCTATGAAATAGGTCTTACTATTAATCTCATTTTAGAGGTGAGGAAATTGAGGCACAGAGTGATCAGGTTACCTGCCTAAGGTCACATAGCTGATAAGTGGTAGTACATTCATGCGTAAAAACCAGGCCCTGGAGGTTCTTGACGAATGGACTTTGCTGTCTCCTAATGTCCTCCAGATGCAGGATTTGGGATCAGTTGGGGGTGGTTTTAGAGCCATGCGCTGGAAGTGGACGAGATGATGTTTAACCTACTCCTTCGTTTTGTAGGTGAGGAAGCTCAGCGAGGTTAAGTGACGAGTCAGAGTTTACTTAATGAGGTAGAGACTCAGAGGCAATGGAGAACCACTGAATATATTTTATTATGGTTATTATGTTAGTGACATGAAATAATTCTTTTTAGAGCATTAGTCCAGTGTAAGTGTTCCAGCTGGATGGGGGCAAAGAGGGACAAGCTGCAGCAGAGATCTGATTGGAGGCTGCTAGCTTGAATCTAGACAGAGGGTGGGAGGGGAGCCAGAGCTGTGAATTAATTGTCAGTTATGTTCATCAGCATGGCTGTTCTCAGTCACCCTTTAGACTTTTAGAGTGCAGGAACATCTGCCTATACGAGTGGCTTTCAAGTATGTGAATGTACGCTATACTGTGACTGTGACACCTTGGTTAATGAATTCTCCAGAAGCAAAGCACTATTATGGAAGTCGAATGTTTAAAAACAAGTATCTGCATTTTCTGGAATGAGCACTGGATTGAGCACCAGATAACCTGCAGCCTAGGCTGTTTCTACTATGTAAGTGACAGGTAGTCTAAGCCAAATCTCTTAATGCTTCAAACTGGCTGATTTCTTATCTGTGGAATAGGTATAATAATTCTTGTTGTACCTTAAAGTATGGATCTAATACTGGAGTGAGATAAGGAAAGGGTTTGAAAGCTGTAAGTTGCTCCATAGTTGTAGGGAGCAGCTTTCTGATTCATATATGGATATAGATATAGATATAGATATATAGATATAAAATTATTGATTTTAGAGAGAGAAGAAGGGAGTGAGAGATGTTGATTGGTTTCCTCCCATACAACATTGAACCCACAACCTACGTTTGTGCCCTGACTGGGAATCGAACCCCCAACCTTTTGGTGTACTGGACACACTCCAACCACCTGAGCCACAGTCGCAAGGTTTTGATACTGGTTTTGATAAGAAGGGGTACTATCTTGCAAGAATAGAGATAGCCTAGAGGGCACAGAAGGAAGTTTCCCACCTTAAGGGCACTGTTAGGGATGTGGCGCTGTCCACAAAGTGGGTGCTGATAGGCTTCACTTTGTTGTGTAGGGCCATATTTCAAGGGTGATATTATATTTCACTGTTAGACACAGGGAGCTACAGCCTAAGCATGGTTAGACGCAGACATCGAAGTTAGTCTGTTTCCCTCTGCGCACACTTCTCAGTATAATGATGCTCTTCTGTGAACCTGAAAAACAAGTGTCAGGATCTAACCAACTGGCTAGTTGAGCATTCCTGGATGTTTTACTATCCAAGAGCATAAGTTGAAAGTCCAGAAAAACCCTGAATTGCTTCAGGGATAAATAGGTGAGCCAGTATGCTGCCCAGGGAATACCTGGTTGTGAAGCCTGGAACAGAGTCTTAACTTGAAGGATGAAAGATTTGCCAAATCTTAATTTGTGTTAGTATTGCATGATGTAGCTATTATTATTATTGTCAACATTATTAATAACAGCACATACCCTTCAAGTATTTACCACCTGCTAAGTACTGTGCTAAGTGCTTACATGCCTTTTCGTATTTAATCTTCACCATAGTCCTGTGGGATGGGACCTTCAGTCTCACTTTCTAGTTAGGCAGACTGAGACCTAAAGGTGCCTCAGGTGACAACAAGGGGAAAAGCTGGGATTCAAACCCAGGACAGTCTCTCTCCTGAACCTACACTTTTAACAGCAGCAATATTCGTCCTCACTTTTCCTGGCACCCTGAATGCTTCCTGTCTCTGGTTTTGAGGTTTCTGACAGTGCAATGAGTCTTCGGGAGGCATTTTGGTGGATAGACATGTCCCCACACAGCGGTCTCAGCCCATGCAGCTCCCCCTTCTCTGCAGCCACAGCTGCCATCGAGCAGTTCCTGTCGGTGGCTCTGTGGCTCACGAGCAAATGGATGCCAACTATGAGGGCAGCAGGTTGACCAACTCTTACCAGCTAATGCATGTGGGGGATTTTAAAGAGGAAAAAAGAGGACAGAGCCCTGGCTGGTGTGGCTTAGTGGATTGAGCACTGGCTTGTGAACCAAAAGATTGTCAGTTTGATTCCTGCCCAGTCAGAGCACCTGCCTGGGTAGTGGGCCAGGTCCCCAGTTAAGGGTGTGTGAGAGGCAACAGATGGATTTATCTCTCACACATTGCTGTTTCCCTCCCTCTCATTCTCCCTCTCTTCCCCATATCTAATAAATAAATCTAAAAAAGAAATTGCTCTAGGTCACTTTTTCAAAAACTGGCGTCAGTTTTCATGTGGGTGCTTGCCAAAATCTCCCCATGAAAGCCTTTCCAAACGCTGTGATCCTGATGATGCCATTTACCTCTGTGTGAGATTTACAGAGAGCACTTTTTACTGCACTGTCCTGTTTAACCTTGACCACAACCCTATGAGAAGAGGGGAAATAAAGATAAGAGTTTAAGCTTGTGCCCAGGATTCCAAAGCTAGTGGCAGAGCCTGGGCTTACACCCTGTTTTGTTTTGTTTTGTTTTGTTTTGTTTTACTTTAGTTTCTGTCTTCCCAAGTTCTGCTGGGCTTTCTTTATTGAACACGTTCTCAAATGAATGATTTACTGTATGAAGGAGTCATCAGTCATCATTAAAGGGAAGTATTTTATGTTACACACTTGCGGAATCAGACTTGCTAATTCAGAATAAAAGCCATGTGATTGGTTGTTGTGTTGGGTTTAATTGCTTGACACTTACTTTGTATAGTCCAGACTATACACAGATCTTTTCTGGTGTATTA
This sequence comes from Noctilio leporinus, assembly GCA_004026585.1. Classification (NCBI taxonomy): domain Eukaryota; kingdom Metazoa; phylum Chordata; class Mammalia; order Chiroptera; family Noctilionidae; genus Noctilio; species Noctilio leporinus. Next base: position 641,280 of record PVIW01000117.1, read on the forward strand.
TTGGGTCAACAGCCCTTCTAGCTTTAAAAGTCCCAAGGCTTTGTCCTGGCTGGTATGGCTCAGTGGATTGAGCGCAGGACTGCAAACCAAAATATTGCTGGCTTGATTCCCAGTCAGGGCACATGCCTGGGGCATGTGGGGGTGTGTGGGAGGCAACTGATCGATGTATCTCTCACACATTGATGTTTCTCTGTCTCTCTTCCTCCCCCCTCTCTCTGAAAAATAAATAAAATCTTAAAAGAAAAACAAAAGTCTCAAGACTTTAATAGATTATAAAACATGGAATTTACATAATTTATTTAACAACTTGACCATGGAGTTCTTGGTTAGGAATAGAAGGTCCTATTATCACAGTGTTTCCATGGAGAAATTAGCCTTGGTTCACATGATTTCAGCTCTCAGTGCCTTTAGAGTAGATAATGATCTAGGCCTTCTATCTTCAATCTGTGGCGGTTGAAAGTGGAAGCTTTGGTTGTTACCATCCCCCAGAGAAAAGATCAGGGGCACACATGCACTCATTTTAAGGGCCAGACCTGGAAATAGCACATTCTTTTATCCCAGTGGCCAGAACTTAGTATATGGCTACATTTAGCTGCAAAAGAGGCTTAGAGATACCTGTAGTTGATAGACCATGAGTCCAGCGAAACCTCTGCTTTTAAAGGATACAGAGGAGATAGGACAGTGCGGGGAGCTAGCAGCCTGCTACATCATGGTACCAATGAGAGGGAGTCAATAATGATCGAGCCTAGTGCCATGATAGCTGGGGAGATATGAGTCCAGGGTAAGAATCTAGGCAGGCACATGGAAATCAGGGCATGTACAGCCATCTAGAGGTCAGGACAGCTCACTGCTCAGAAACTAGGCAGCCAGGTACAACCCAGATGCTAGAGGTAAAAACAATAATCCAGAAGACTTCATTTATAAGTAAGAGGACATTCATCAGTGTGAATAGTACAGTAGAAAGAGCACTGGGGTAGGAGTCAGGCGACCCAGATTTGTGTCAGGCCTCTACTTCATTACCTGGGGCAAAACACTCCAATAAACATTGCTTTATCATCTAGATAAGGGACTAATGGCGATGGCCTTTCCTGTCTCCCAGGCTTAATGTGAGGGTAATGAATGGGGAAGTGTGTGTAAATCACAACCCCATGAAATGGACATAGCTCCTTTGTATCCTGTTACTCACCTCTGTATAACCAGCACCCAGCCCAATGCCTGGATGGACGTATTTGTTGAATGAAGTGTGAAATATTATGAGAGGTGGGGGGAAATGCATTGTGCTAAGAACACCCTGATTCTGAACGGTCTTCTCTGCTAAGCAGAAAAGTTTTCTGCTGTCCATTGGCCAAGGCCTTGGGCCTACATGTAAAACCAGGTACCCCATCAGGACACAGGCAGACACCAGGACAACTCCTGACTGAGCAGCATATGATGCATGATATGTGCTTGGCAAGACTATTTGCTTATGCTACTGTTTAGGTGGCAGAGTAAAATGAAATTGGAGATAGGACTTTCATTTGGATATTGTGGTCCATGAACGTGAACTGATCATTTTTAAATGGTTTGATCCATTTGCAGATTGGAAGATGAAACCTTCCTAGGGCCACCAAAACTCGATTTCTTGCTTCAGAATAATCAGGTGCAATGATAAAATTTAGTTGATTTGGGAAAAATATATGGCTTATTCAAAACAAGTAACTATTTTTTGAAAATACAGTAAGAGGATACAAAAATGAGCTTAATGGTGCTTTTTTATGCATTATTTCTTTTCTAGCAATAGGACTTTTTTCTTTTGCTGTGAAAATGGGGGTTCAGTGGAATAATCAGGGTTTCTTTTTAACTCCATGAAGGGTTTCTTTTATTCATTTTGTTATTTAATTTGTTTATTCATTATGTGTGAACTTCTTTCTTAGAACTCATTGGAGCATTTTTAAATGGACTTAACTGGAAAAAAGCAGGAGTTGAAATTATATTCACAGTATGCACTTGACTGTTCAACTTTCATGCATAGAAGGAGGGAAATGCACCAAAATGTTAATAGTGGTTCTCATCTTGTGCAATGAGAGGAGATTTTTATTCTCATGTCCTTCTTGTGGTTTCCTACTTTTAAAAAATAAGCATGAATTACTTTTATAATTATAAAACCCAATTAAATATTAGACCCACAAATTAATTGTCTCCAGCCAAATCCAGAATCTTTATTTTTGGCAACCTGACCTGGGCTGTGAAGCCTCATGTTAACTCAGACCTATCCTGATTATTTTATGACTGAGACATTTAAGAACTTGTTATAAAGAGGATATTTTCCTTCTAGGAGTCAACATAGAAAGCTAAAGGTTTATGATGTATTAGGAAAGATGTCCTAACTAACTCTCCTCCTCACATTTGACTAGCTTTTATTACGGTCACTTACGGTGATGAATTTTGAAGGTTTCTCACTGCCTGTGTGACTGTTTTTTCTCTTCTCCTAGTCTCCTATGTTTCTCAGATACCTCTGACTCTGTTATCCTGGGATTGGGTGACCCTGTCCTTTGTTCTCTCAAGCCCCTTTCATTCCTAGCATTTGCATTTTATATCTCCATCCATTCGTGACTTTATAGATTTGGTTGTGGCTTCTTCCCACCAACATTTTGATAGACTGAAGAGAGCTGATTGTTGGTCTCTTCCCTGTAGCAGTTTCTCCTCTCTCCTTGTCACTGCTCAGGCGTTGCCCAGCAGTGCTCCTGGGGTGCAGTGAAGAGATGGGGTTGGGACTGCAGGGAAGGGGCAAGAGCCCCGACCGGCCTGACAACCTTGGGGAAGGTCCTGGGCCATCCACCTAACACTTGACCCACACCTGCCAGGCTGGCTCAGGCATGGTTCCTGGAGATGACCACTTGGTGTTTGAAGTCAGGCAGTCTGCAAACCATGTACTCCTCTGTTGAGTTCTTGCAATGTGGTAGCTACTGTTCTAATGTTGGATGGGTGCAAAGATGAGCAAGGTAGACTTGACCTCTAGTCCCATGCCTACAGTCTCAGTTTGTAAAAATGGTCCCAGAGGTAGGTAGAGGTGCTGAGGAGGGTTGGCAGTGTTCCAAGGCCTGGCTCCTTGTATGTCCCCAATACTTTCTGTCGGGAAGGGATGAAACCAAGGAAACCTCTTGGTAAGGCTGAGCTTCTCCCATTCAGTCAGCCTAGAGCCAGCCAGGACCCATAGGAGAAAGCAAAAGCTGAGGGCATTAGCTGTCTTGGTCACTCCACCTGCCCATCTCTGGACTGCCTCAGTAGCTTACCCATCTTTTCTGAAGCATGAGGAGCCAGTTTGAACAGAGGGTCCATATTTGTGCCTGCTGCAGCTTTGTCTAAAGGTGAACTTGCATTTTCTCCCTTATTTTCAGCTTGTAATGAGTGCCAACATGTCAGCGTCCCTTCAATAGGATATTGGGCTGTTACCTTCAGGAAACTAGTTTTAATTAAACTTCTTCCTGCCTCCTCATCATCCAGCTGCCCCCAGTCCTTTTCCCCGTGGCTGAGAGTCTGGCATGTATTTACAATATTTTTCTGTGCTGTTGCCCTTTCTGAAACTCCTGCTGACCAACCCTCACAGGTTCTTTCTGCATCTCTGTCTGCTTGACTTTTGACTACCCAGCAAAGCTTGGAGTTGGGCAAATGTAAGTGATTTCCCTGAGCACCCTTGTTGAGTCTTCTTTTATGCTTCTCTGTCAGGTCCAGCACTTGGCCATCCATCCTGTTCTTTGTGTCCCCTCTTTCTGAAAACAGGGATGAATGGGACCCTCAACCCCCTTCCTCCAATGGAAGTTAATGACTATATGTTTCTGGCCCTTTTCCTCCTACCTTCCTGTTTAAAGAACAAAGCCTTGCCTCACACCATTTTGATTCAGTGTGGAAAACTTCAGGTTATCTGCCTCCTGAAGGTCTCACTTGGCTTCCACAGCTTACCACTCCTCACCCACCCACCCCGGAACTGTAGAATTCAACCAAAGAACAAGTCATTCATCAGTGATCACTTAACAACTCCTACCAGGTCCCACTAGGAAGGCTCTTTGTTACTCAATTTTCTTGGGTAGGTGGTAGGGAAACTTGGTACTATTCTCATTCTTTTGGTGGTGTTACCATTCCTTTAAAGATATATCCACATTCATGCATGTGTATATATCTGTTTATACATCTCCACTGGCATATAACAAAGGTCTTTAGAATGAGTGTGGCCCACAAGGGCCTGGATTTAAATCCTGAGAGTGATAGTGGTCCTCTGGGAAATACATCCCTTCGGAAATATATTCTTTTGTTCCACATATTTGTTGGCTGAAATTTGTAGTTTTGTTTCAGACTTCATTTCAAAGCTCTCCCTGGTTTCTGAGATATCTTTGGGGTCCACTGTATTCAGCATCCAGAAAAATGTATAGTCATTGGATTCACCCCTTAAGTTTGGACCTGCTGAGGAAAACCTTTTGCTATAGGCCTAGTGCCTGTGGCACTGTGTGCTTTTAGCAGCTCTCACACACCGGCATCATTGAAACGATGTCGGGAGCTTCGGGGGCTCAGAGGGCCAACGCTCCTGTCTGGAATGCGCCCTTTGCAGTGATTACAGCCCAGGCAGACCTGTGGACCAACTTTTACTTGGCTGCAATGTGGTAAAGCACAGCCAATTTGCCTTGGAGTATGCAATTTTATTTTTTAAAATTGAATCCAAAAGTTGTCCCTTAGGCATTCCGAATGGCTGTCCTCCTTGTGTGTTTTGACTGGCCAATCCTCTGGCCTGGCCTTGGTCTGACTGACCACACCCTGCTGGCAGGCACCCTGCGTCCCTCTTTGCCAAGGAGAAAAGGAAAAGGTAGATTTTCCCCCTGTTTGGAGATAGGATAAACCTGGATGAGGGAATGAATCATCCATTCATTCAATATCAGTTGAGGGTCTGACATGGTGAGTAGCCACTGAAGTGTGGAAAGCAAGTAAGTCCTATTCAATTTAGTTTATTTCAGGGTTCTTCTGGCTGGCTGTGGACAGGTGTGGGGAGGACAGGTGTGGAACAGGGACACAGGTTAGGAGGTGGTTGTCCTGGTCTAGGGAGTCACGCTGTCTTGGATACCGCTGGTTGGTATTGGGGTGAGAGCAGGCGGAGCACAGCATTCCTTCCCGGCTGCCCTGGTCGTCTGCCCCAGGCCCTAGTCCCCTTGACCATGAGCCTGCTCTCCCCCAAGTGTGCTCCCTGGTGATGCTGTCATTCCACTGGGAATGTTCTCAACCCCTGCGTCCAGTCCTGTGTTTCTGCCTTGGCCTCACGCAGCAACCCTGGGCAAGTGACTAGGTCTCTCTTGAGCCTCCATCTCTGTATTGGTGAAAGAGGGATCGCTGAACCTACCTCAGGGGATTATGAGTGTCACACAACGTGTACTTGAGTGGGATTATTGCAGTAGCCTCTGAGGCAGTGTCCGGCTTGCAGCCTTGCCCCGCAACCGTGTGCTCTGCCGGTGAGCTCATGGAGCAGGGTCAGATCAGGTCGTGCCTGTGGTTGAGAACTCTCTAGACAGTAGCTTCCTGCCTTCCTCAGGGGAAAAGCCAAATGCTCGGCGTGGTCCACAAGCTTCCCGGTACTTCTCTGACCTCATCACCCACCTCAAGGCCGGGTTCTGCCTGTGAGTGGCACCCCCAAGTTATGCGGTTAGACACACTCATCCTGCCGGCCTCTCTCTTGCTCGGCTCCAGCCATTGGCGTCCTTGCCATTCTTCAAGGCCAACAGCCAGGCTTCCTGTTCAAGCTCTTTCTACCGATGGCCCCTCTGCCACCAACACTCTTCCGCTAGGTGTCTGCTCGCCTTGTTCGCTGTCACCTGCTTCAGCTCCTCCCTCAAATGCCACCCTGTTTTAAGTTGTACCACCCAGTTCCCTGTCCCATAGGGGCTTCCTGTTTTCTTTTTCTGCTTTATTTATTTATTTATTTATGTTATTAGGACTTATCACCATATTCTACAGGTTACTTATTTATTTGGTTCATTGTCTATCTTTTCTCAATAAACCATAAGTATGGGGGCAGAGACTAGTATTTATTTTGCTCACTAATCCATCCCCCCATGCCTAACAAATACACTGTAGTAGAGGCTGAAAAGTGAAGAGCGATTGAGTTTGCAATCAAGCAAGGGAATGTTTGGTACAGCGCTTAGCACACAGCAAGCACCCCATCTCTGCTGGCTGCCATTATTTTTATTGTTATTGATTACCCTTCAGGGACCAGCTCCATGGAGGCTTTCTCGGAGCCCTTGCTCAGCCCCTTCTGGGGTTGAGCTGAACCACCCTGGCTGTGCCTTCTCTCTCAGTGTGGCGTTTATCACGCTGCATCAGTGGAGATTATCCCTTTTCCCTGCTTGAGTCCGACCTTTTGTAGGGCAGAGGCTGGCTTGTTTGGATTTGTGTGTTAAGTGCCCTGTGCCTTCTGGTCAGCACATAGTAGGAGCTCAGGAAGTGCTTGCTGCAGGCAGCCCGGACGGGTGGGAAGAGCTCTGGAATCAGGACCCTTACCAGCTGTCCTGGCCCAGTGTCACTGCCTAATGTTTGCACCCCCAGGGGGATGACAGGGGTGGTGCAAGGGAGAGTTTGATACCCACTTAAATAATAGGATTGCTAAGGTTATATTTAGAGCAAACTTTGGGGAGAAGAGGGCCTCCTGTGCATAGTTCTTTGGATGACAGCATCTGAGTGGCCTGCTTGTCCCACATGTGAGAGTCTGGTCCTAGGCTGCTCAGGCCCCAAGGGGTTGCGGTCACTCAGTGGAGACAGTGAGTGATACCAATGTGTTTGGAGGAGGACTGGGAGAACAGAGAAGGCTTGAGCTGGCTCTTAGGGGATTTGGGGTGGGGAAGGAGAGATTGGGAGGTGACGTAAAGAAGAGGGGACTAGCCCCTGTCCAATCTGGGGAGAGGGTGAGTGCCTCAGAGGCGTGATTGGGTGGGTGGTTTGGACCATATGGGGGAGAGCCTTAAATGCCAGGGCAATGAGTCTGGCCTGTTGAATTGGTGGGAGGGTGGGGGGTCCAGAGTGGGGATTCTGATGGGGAGACTGGGGATGTGGAGAGGAGCTCTAGAGTCATTCTTCTTCTCTCCAGAGATGGAGTTGTCTTGTGCGACCCACAGGTGATGGCACTAGCTGTGTTATTACAGGCCAGCATTGGCACCCACAGGGCAGCAGAGTTTCAGCTGAACCAACGAAGTGTGAGGGACTTGGGGATTACAGGTGGGGTTTGGCATGGGCTGGGGTGTAGGAAGGGGGACTTTTCCCTTTGGGGCAGCTGTTGGTGCCCAGGCGTCACCAGGATTTTCCTGCGCTGCACTGGTTGGGCTCACCTATTCCTGAGCCTCTGTTTCGCTGTATCTTGGGTCCCCTCACTGTGTGCTAGCCCAAGCGGTCCAAGTCATCAGTCGGCCTTGTATCAGGTTGCTGTACAGAAAAGCTTTAAACCCAGAGACAGGCAAACTCAGAATCAAGTGTCAGCTCGGCCCGCTGCTGTCTGCGTGGCATTGGCCAAGCGGCTTATTCTCTTGGGGGTTCACTTTCTTTACCTACCAGCTTAGCAGCAAGCAAACTAAATCCCTGGATTCTAGGCTAGAGCCCCTTAAATCTCTCCTGTGTTGGGTCAGAAATTAGCTTTGGAGGCCTGGCAGGGACTAAGCTTTCAGGTGGAAACCCAGTAGCCACACTGGAAAAGACAAGGCTTGACATTGAGTGTCCTAGTGATTTTGAAAATTATTTGCTCACCCAGGGATGGATAGATTGTGCAGAACTAGAGGGGGCTTTTTTCCCCACTCCCCCTGTCTACCTTGGGCTGGAATTCCTAAAATGACCTTGGCTTGGTGGAACCTTCGCTGTATCCAATGCTGCGCTTCTAAAGAGGGATGCTGCCCCATGCCAAGAGTTCTGATTTTACTGTGGCTACTGCCATCCTGTACATATACTGTACATCCAGCCCTGTACATATACTGAGATTTCCTCCTAGTGTTCCCCTAGCTTTCCTTGGCACCTGACTTCAAATCTGGGGTCTAATCTGCTCAGCTGGGGCAGCCTTGATGGCATGAGCACATATCCCTACACATTTTGCAAGCCCTTTGTTCTAAGATTATGACCTCAACCTTTTTTCATGTGCCTCCCTCCTTTTCATTATGCTCATTTAAGATGGCTGCATAATATTCTAGCAAGGGAATGTCTTCAATAAGCCATGAGCTGGTAATGGGGCATTTAGATTGCTCCTAATTTTTGCTCTTTCAGCTAATGCTGCATTAAGCCATCTTTGTGTATTACAGAATCATTTTATTAGGTTGGCATTTATCTAGGTAATGGCAATGGCCCAAGATTAGATAAAGAATTGGAGTTTCTTTTTTCAAGAAGAATGTTGTGAGGCTGTATTAGGTTTATACTTTAAATGCCAAGGAATACCTTTGTCACGTTTTCCATGAATGAAGAAGCAAAGGTAATGGTAGTGGAAAGTCAGATGTAAGTGGAAGGCTGTGTGTTTACAAGTAATATATGATTTGTTGCTTGCTCCTGAGTGTGGAAATGAGCCAGTATATTCTCTTAAGAAGTAACCTATTTGCTCAAATAGGGGAATTCTATATCCCTATCTCTCTTATGCTTTGATTAAAACAATAATAAAATAAAATACACAGTGGTCCTTTTTTAAGGATGTTTTTTAAAAACGCCCTAAGAAAGGGATAATTAAATAGGATTTCTTAGAAAAACATGTCTCCCTAAGCCAGAGGGAACCTGGCAGAAAGTATTGTGCTCAGCAGTGGAAGCAGGTTGCAAACCTGCTGAAAGGATTTGGCTTTTTGTTGCCGTTAGGAAATGACTGAAATGAAACCTACAAACAAACATCACTGACTTGGTTCCCAGTAGCCTTCTGAGCCTGAATTTGTGTGTGGGCTCAGGAGTGAAGGGAAAGGCTTTGTTTCTGTCTCTGGTTGGCTTTTGCATTTTAACTTAATCCAGCAAATGTTTACTGAGTCATTACAGAACATCAGCGTACAGGGAATAAAGATTTGGGAAAAAAACCAATACATCCTTGTTTTTGAGGAACTCATGAGCTGGGAGTGGGAAGGATAAAACAAGTCTAAAATTAATGATTACTCAAGGGAGATTAAGAAGAAGGCCCTTCCCTAACAGCCCCACCCTATTTGAGAAGGGAGGAATTTCATCCCATCCAGTGGGGCCGCTGGAGCAGGGGAGGCTGGAAAGGTGATGTGGAGTGGTTGCTTTTGTCAACAATGCCTTTTAAAGGGCTGGCTGAGATGGAGGCTGGACATTCCCAGCAAAGGTAAAAGGCCTGAGTAGAGGAAATGGGGATGGAAGGACATAGGGTATGTTCGGGTTTGGCCAAAACAATGGGCCCGTATTTTAGTGGTTTAGGTAACTATCTGCCAGGCATGGACCTAAGAGCGTTCTATGTATATTAACTCATTTAATGACTACAGTGATCCCACGAGGTACTATTATTGTTTCCATTTCACAGATGAAGCAATCACCCTAAAGCAGTTAACTAAGTGCCCAAGATCATACTGCTATAGAGCTAAGATTAGATCCAGTTGGTCTGACCTCAGAATCTGTTTCTAACCACAAAGCTGTCCTGCTCTGATACAGGGGAAGAACAGGCCCTAGGACCAGAAAGGTAGGTAGACACTGCATTGTAGAGGCTTGTGGTACCAACATTTAGGGGTACAGAGGTGGAAAAGGGGTCCCAGATGGAGATGAGAGGCATGGCAGAGATGAGGAGGGGAGGGGGATGATAAGAGACCTGAGGGGCCTCAGGAAGAAAGAATTTCAAGCAGGGGGGTTTGTCACCAAGGCCCAGCTTGCAGGGAGTTGCAGGAGTTGAGACTGAGAGCGGTCCGAGTCCAGGAGAAAGCCCAGAAGGCCTTTGGAGAGAGAGGACCTGCTGCCGGGGCTGTCCCAACTGCGCAGTGCTGTTCATTCTTGAAGGGCTCTGTATTTTGAAGCCGATGAAGCAGGCACAGGACTGGGTATCATTGTGTCCTTTTGTCAGTTGAGAGAGGCAAGCATGACAGAGAGGGGAAGGTGAGAGCTGGCACTGCTTTTCCTGCAGCCTAATGATTTTTGTAAGCTGTTTGCTATGCCGAAGCAGAAGTGTGACTCCCTCATCTGAGCGCTGAGGCAATTGCTATTTTTCCTGGAAAATTGGGCCCACGTGGGCTCTCTGTGTGGTTTATTTCAGTTCCATTTTTATAGCCTTATTACCTTGTTCCCATGATGCAAGAGGCCTCTCTTTTCTCGAGCTTTGCTGTGAAAATTGTTTCTTAAAAGGCACAGAGTGATCTCTTATCATTTGGGTGGTGCTCTTCCGCCAGCAGCAGTTTTTCTGCAGACTTGACGCACACTTTTCATCGCCCCTGACACCAGTTGTCATGTTTCTGTAATCGTTGGCAATTTACTGGGAACTTTTAGGCAGCTCTTGAATCTCACTGCCTAGGTGTTTGCCACAGTGTCTTCCAGAAGAGTTTGTGTGTGTGTAAATATCCACTCAGTTCCTTCCTCTGTGAAATGTCGTCTTACCAATAACCTTGCTAGGACCTGATGCCCAGTCGTGTCCTCTGGCCTTGAGCTGATGGCAAAGCAGGTAGCATTTGTGGAGTCTGAACTGTCACTAGCCACCGTGCTAAGGGATTTAATTATGTTCATGATCTTAATTATTCCCAGTCTCTATAAAGAAGGTGTGTACTACTACTTCCCTCAATTTATAGATGAGAAAGCTGAGCCTTAAAGAGGTAGAGTAACTTGCCCCATGTCACAGAGCTAGTGATCACAGACCCAAGCCTCAACTCATGTCTTTCTGGCCTTGGAACCCATGTCATTCATTCATTCATTCAATAGTAAACATTGTTCATAACATGCAAGGCATTGTGCTGTCCCTAATGGATACAGCAAAGGGAAAAGCGGAGATGGGGGTGGGGATGGTGGAATCTTACATTCGAATTTGGGGGTATAGAGAAATATAATAATTAACAAAATATGCATTATGTTGTATGGCAGCAATTTTCATGTGTCATAGAATTTTTGTTTTATTTTTTAATTGTTTAAAAAGATTGTATTTATTATTTTTAGAGAGAGGAGAATGGAGAGAGGCAGAGAGGGAAAGAGACATCAATGTATGGTTGCCCATTGCCTGCCTCCAGCTACGGACCTGGTTGGAGATTTGGCCTGCAACCTGGTTACATGCCCTGGCTGGGAATCGAACCATTGATCTTTGGGTTTGCAGGCTGGTGCCTTATTCTCTGTGGCAGCAGCCAGCAAGAATTTTTAAAACATGCAAAACATGCAATACCTATTTAGTCATTGGCATTGACTGACATTTTCCCCTCAGGTTGTCAAATTTAAAAATGGCAACAGCCAACACAATAATAGCTGTCTGGTGTGAATGAATCAAAATTATGTCTATTTTTTGTCGGATCAGCAAAAAATGTATTTTTTTTTAATTAAAATGTCCATGCTACCCAAAGTGATTTATAGCTTCAACACAATTCCTATCAAGATTCCAATGACATATTTCACAGAACTAAACAAATATTTCAAAAATTCACATGGAACTACAGAAAGCCCCACATAGCAACAGTGATACAGAGAAAGAAGAACAAATTTGGAGGAATCATACTACCTAATATCAAACTATACTATAAGGCCATAGTAATCAAAACAATATGGTACTGGCATAAAAACAGATACATAGATCATTGGAACATAATAGAGAGCCCGGAAATAAACCCATACCTTTATGGTTAATTAATATGTGACAGAGGAGGCAAACACACACAGTGGGCTAAAGATAGTTTATTCAATAAATGGTTTTGGGAAAATTGGACAGATACATGCAGAAAAATGAAGCTAAGCCAACTTCTTATGCCACACACAAGAATAAATTCAAAATGGATCAAAGACTTAAATGTGCCTGAGAACCCAAAGGTCGCTGGTTCAATTCCTAGCCAGGGCACATAACCAAGTTGCAAGCCCAGTCTCCAGTCAGGTCAGTAGCTGGGGCAGGTGAAAGGCAACCATACGTTGATGTCTCTCTCCCTCTCTGTCTCTCTCCCTTCCCCTCTCTCTGAAAATAATAAATTAAAAAATCTTTAAGAAAAAGACTTAAATGTTACACCTGAAATCATAAAAATCCTAGAAGAAAACATAGGCAGCAAAATCTCAGACATTTCTCATAGCAATATTTTATTTGCTGTTTCTCCCAGGCAAGGGAAACAAAATAAAAAGTAAACAAATAGGACTCTTATCAAGTTAAAATATTTTTGCATAGCAAAGGAAATCATCAACAAAATAAAAAGACAACTCACAGAATGGGAGAATATATTTGCTAATACATCTGATAAGAGGTTCATATCCAAAATTTATGAAGAACTTACAAAGCTCAACACCAAAAACAAACAACCCAATTAAAAAATGGACAAAGGACCTAAACAGACACTTACCCAAAAAGGACATACAAATGACTGGTAGACAGGAAAAGATGCTCAACATCACTAATCACCATAGAAATGCAAATTAAAACCACAATGAAATACCATCTCTCATCTATCAGAATAGCTATCATCAATAAATCAACAAACAAGTATTGGTGAGGATATGGTGAAAGGGGAACCCTTTTACAATGTTGGTGAGAATGCAGATTGGTTCAGCCACTATGGAAAGTAGTATGGAGATACCTCAAAAATTAAAAATGGATCTGCCTTTTGACATAGCAACCCCACTCCTAGGAATATATCCAAAGGGATCCAAAATACTAATTCAAAAGAAAGTAAGCACCCCTATGTTCATTTAAGTGTTATTTACAATCACCAAGACATGGAAGCAGCCCAACTGCCCATCAGTAGATGAGTGGATAAAACAACTATGGGACATTTACACAATGAAATACTACTCGGCCATAAAAATAAGAAAAATTTACCCTTTGCAACACTATGGATAGACCTGGAAAACATTATGCCAAGTGATATAAGCCAGTCAGAGAAAGACAAATACCATATGATTTCACTTATGTACAGTCTAATGAACAAACTGAACTAACAAGGAAAATGGGAACAAACTTTTTTGTATATATGCTATGAGATGAAAAAGGTTAAAAATTGCTGCTATATGATAATAAGGACTATGGAGAAAACGCAAGGAGGTCTGCTAAGAAATATTGAGAGGATTTAAAATAAAGTAGTCAAAAAAGGCCTCACTAAGAAGGGAATGAAATTGTTAGGTTAAGTAGCAAACAAATCACCTCCGAATCGCAGTGTATCAACTCAAGATAACTATCTGTTGCACAGAAAAATTCTAGTGTGGCTATTCCTGGTTAGCGGTCATACTCCTTACAATTATTGAGGTACCCTCACTCCTTGTATCTTGTGGTGCTGCCTTCTTACGGCCCTCAGATTTCTTTCCATTCAGCTGGAGGATGGGAAAAAAGAGGATTTTGTGGCAATGTTTTCATGGGCTCATCTGGAAGAAGCATACGTCCCTCCAACCCAGTGACCAGGACTCTTGTCCTGTATTTATGTTAAACTGCAAGGGAGGCTGGGAAATGTAGTCTAGTCATGGGTCCACAAGAAAAAGCAGATGGGTTTTGGTGAACTCATAGCATAATGGGTGCCACAATTAATGTGGTGAAGAAGTGAGTCATGTGTTTAACTGGAGGAAGAGTATTAGGCAACAGGAACAGTAATGTGAAGGTGGCCAAGAGTGGCCAGAGTGGAGTGAGGAGAAGGGCGGTAGAAGGTGGGACCAAAGAAGTAATGGGGTTATTGTCAGGACTAATTTCCATTGTGAATGACAAGGTGAGCCAGAAACATGTCAAGGTTTTGAAAGAGGGATGCCATGATCTGAATTACATCTTGAAAGGATCATCTTGCTACTGTGTTGGGGATAGACTGAGGGAACAAGGAGGATTCAGGGAGAAAAGTCGGAATCTATTGGTGTTGCCCAGGTTAGTGATGAGAGTAGCCAGGTCCCAGGTGGTGGTAAAGGTAGAGACAGTAAGAAGTGGTTGGATTTGTGAGCCATCATAAAAGTGAAATGACAGGTTTTGCTGTGGGATTGGTGATGGAGTGTGAGAGAACGAGAGGGATCAAGATTGTTCTGAGGTATTGGCTTTTGCTTAATGACTATTCTCACTTTCTACCCTCAGAAGTAAGACGAGGAGGAAGGTTTTTAGAAAAAGATATCTGAATGTCCTCTGGGCCCCGGCCTACCTCCCATAGCCTTTTCTCCTCCACAGTACTTTCTGCAAAACAGACAGGCGATTTTCATTCATAACTGAGCTGTCAGATGGGGGGCAGGGGACACTTGCAGCTCCTCCCAGTAGAGACAACAGTGGCAGTGTCTGACACCATTCATTCCCCAGGGGCTTCAGGCCAAGTGTTGGGGCAACTTGGACCGATGTGGAAGGAGCCTAATATCTCCTGTGAGTGGCCGAGAGATGCCTACATGGGCCACTTCCAAGCCCTGTTTCTGTCATGTAAGAACATTAAGTGTGTTTGGAGTGGGAGCACAGACAGTCTCCCTGGTTCTTCCTTAGCCATCACGATCTGCAAGGTAGAAATTAGAGATGGCACTTTTTAATAGTCAGTGATCTTACTGGAGCATAGAGGGGAAAGAGTCTACTATGTTAGTGAGGGTTATGAGCTATGGCAGTGAATAATGCGTATCTAGTATGTGCTGGGCAATGGCTAGGTATTTTGGTTTCATTAGAGGGAAAACAAATATACTGTTTCTACCCTCAAGAAAGAGGTAGATTCATATGGGTAGAACGCAGAATTTTTTTTTTCCGGAAAAAGTTCTCTTTACACTTAAGCTCTTTATTTTTCAATGATAGTGAGTGATATTGTATTTTTAATTTTAGTGTTCACATGTTCATTGTTAGTTTATAGAAATGTAATTGCTTTTTATTTATTTATTTATTTTAAAATATTTTATTTATCCAGAGAGAAAGGAAGGGAGAGAGGCAGAGAGGGAGAGAGACATCAATGTATGGTTGCCTTTCACCTGCCTCCAGCCATGGATCTGGCTGGAAACCTGGCTTGCAACCTGGTTATGTGCCCTGGCTGGGAATTGAACCAGCAACCTTTGGGTTTGCAAGCTGGCACCTTATCCACTGTGCCACCAGCCAGGGCCTTGCTTCTTATTTTTATCTTGTGTTCTTCATTCTTGGTAGACTCGCTAATTTAGTCATAGACATTTAAAAATATATATGTTCTTTGGGATTTTCTACCTAGACAGTCATACCATTTGCAGATAGATTGTTTTCTTTCTTTCTTTCTAATCAGTATGTGCAGTATGTGTTTTATTTCCTTTTGTAGCCTCTGTGCTAAGACTTCCTACTGTGTTGAATAAGAGCTACGAGAGTGGTCTTCGTTGCTGCTTCATAATCTTGGGGGGAAAGCATTCAGTCTTTCACCATGACGTATGTTGTTAGCTTGAGGGTTTTTCCAATCGTCATTTGCACTTTGGTGGTATGGGTGTGGCTAAGAGATGAGATTTTCAGTAGTCTTTGATTGAAGTGGAGTAGTTATTAGCTAAAAGTTTTCTGTCTTGCTAGACAGAGCAAGTTGTATGGTTTTTTTTTTCCCTCTGTTTGTGCCTACTGACATTTCCAGGTCACTGCCTTCTTTAGCTTCAAGGCTTGGATACGTGCGACAATGAGAAAATGCAGGGAACTCACCACAGTGTTCTTCCTGGGGTCCTAAGGTCCGTAATAGGTCTGCCTTCCTTACTCTGCTTTTCAGAGCCTTCTTGTGTTTGTTTTACGTATAACGTCCAGGTTTTTAGTGGTACGTAGCAGGTGGAATAGAGAAAAGCACATCTGCTTCATCTTCCTGGAAGTGGAAGTGATTGGGAGGAATGAGAACACGTGGGCTGGGGCCAGTTTGTGGTGGCCAAACTACCAAGGGTTTGCCTCTGTAACCGGCAGGAGAGCTGCTGGGTGTTCAACCTGACAACAGTGGAGGAATGGTTGGGTTGGGGGAGAGGCAGGGGACCAGGAGACTGTTGCCCGAGGTTCTGGATGGTGACAGTGGACGTGGAGCAAAAGGGAGCTGAGGAAAGTCTATGTGGGCAATGTGGAAGCAGAAAGAAATGAGGTTGAGTTTGCATGTCTAGTGCCGGCAACTAAGTATGAGATTGGGAAGGCAGGGGAGGAGTGTAAGTACAACAGAGGGGGTGTATTCTAGGCATTTTAGAGCACATCAGGAAATTTGGACTAACTGTGCTTCCCTTCAGGGAAGGCTCCACAGAGGAAGCCTGACTGCTGTGTACAAATCTAAGAATGTGCATTCTGGGCAGAGGACACAATGTGGAAAAAATCATAGATGCAGGAAACAGCATGGTGGGCCTGCTGGGACTCAGCTAGCTGAGGCATAACTAGGGAATTACTGGTTCCGTAACTGGGAAGGATGCTGTAGGAGTTCACGAGATGAAGCTTCACATGGGCGGCAGTGCTGCTGGTGGTTTGCCTGGCTCCTTGCCTTCCGTTCTCTGTGGTTTTGCATCAGTCTTTTCCCCTACAGACAGGCCACCCTCCCTGCGGGGGCTTCCCTGCTAACAGCCCCAGTTAACAATTGCAGTGAAGGGAGAATTCCCTTCTCTGCACCCATGTATCAAGTACAGAGAAAGGTTCCGGTCGGCCCAGCTTGGGCTGTGTGCTTACCCTTCGATACCAGACACGGTTGCTAGGGGATGGAGTATTCTACCTCCGACCGGAGCATTTGCCCATTCTTTTCAGCGCAAGCAAGGTCTTTTTAAGAAGAATGCAGAAGCACCCAGGGAAGATTTTTTTTTAAAGGATATTTACTATGGTTTACTGTAATATGGTCTTGAAGAATACGGAATACGGCAACGTAGGAACTCTTTGGAGAGCTTTAAGCAGGGGACTTGATCACATTCAGGTTTACTTAAAATTATCCCAGGCACTGTATGAGGTTGTAGTTGGAATAAGTAAATAGGAGTGGAGAGATTGGTTAGGAGGCTGCTGTAGCTCTGAGGAGAACTGATGAGACCTTAGTTAATTCATTTGGATTTCACTCCAGCCTCAGCATCGGCCAGGTAGAAGGGGGAGCGAGGCTAGCGACAGTGAGGCAGGCGGAGCCTGGTGAGCAGCCGCAGGGAGCAGGCAGGAGAGGGGCTTAAGGGCGATTCACCACCACCACTGAGCGGGTAATGACTCTTCTCTGGAAGGCTAACCTGATCTTTGGAAACTAGTTATTAGGCAGCAGCAGACTCAACACATCTTATTGCTTCTTGAGAAACGTGAGTGAGTGTCGTTGGCTTCATGTGGTTCACTAACTCAAAAAGGAAGCTGATTGATTGTATTCTTCTCCCTTTAAAAAAAGTTTCCTTTCTTTAAGAAATTGGATAATAGCAGGTGCAGTCAAGACTTGTTGTCAAGAAATAGATGGATGGGAAGAGGTCGCTGGCCTGAAGTCCCTACCCCAACATGATACCAGCCTGCCCCAGGGCTACTTTAGAAACATTCGTTCCTTTGGCATTGTCCTTGTTAGGAAGATCTTTAGTATTTTAAGCAAAAAAAAGAAAGAAAGAAAGAAAAGAAAAAGACATAATCTGACTTTGTTACCAAGTCTCTTCCTTGCGAATGGACTGGGGATGGAGGTAAGAATGACATCAAAAGTAGAAGCAGGGAAGCAAGGACACCACTTAGAGGCTTTTCCAATAACCTAGGATGGTAATGGTGGAGGGGGTGAGAAATGATCATATTCTGAATATACTGTAAAGGTAAAATTCAGTTTTGGTGAGGACTGGATATGGAGTAAAAGAGAAAGCAAGGGGACAATGACTTCAACCCTGTTGGCCTGGGCAACTGGGAGACCACTGGTTAAACTAAAATGGATAAGATTCTGAGAGGAGTAAGTCTAGAGGAAGGCCAAGGGGGTCTGTGTTAGACATGTTGAATTTGAGACATTGAACATGCCTTATACAGACCTCTTATCCACTTGAATCTTACTTGAAGTAGACAGTAAGAGTTCAGAGGAGAGATCCAGGCTTGGAGGGAAATCTGGGCATCATGAGCATATACCCGATATTTGTATCCCTGAGACTAGATAAGATCACCTGGGGATGATTGAAGTTATATGGAGAATAGATGAGAACAAGGATGTCCCAGTGCCCTGGGACACTCTGACATTAAGAGGTGGGGACATAAGGAAAAACCAATAAAGGGAAAGAATATCATTGGGGTGTGTGGAAAATCAAGAGTGCTATTCTGGAAGTCAGGGGAAGAGAGTAATTAGCTAAGAAGGAATGATTCATTGGTAGCAAAAGCTGTAAGATGAGTACTAAGACCTGCACATTGTATCTAGCAACATGGATAGGTCTATGCTTTTGGATCCAAGTTTAACCTTTCTAATAAGTCATAGTTCCTGCCTTGGAGGAGAATACCATTGCGCAGAAAGGGCCATTTAAGATTGATTGAAATAAGTCTAAAGTATGAAGATAGCACCATGGGAGTCCAGCAGAAGGGGACAGTATTTTTGGCTTTTATGGGAAGAGTCGAGGTCAAATTCATTGATGTCTTCATCTGCTCATTCATTCATTCATTCATTCCACAAATATTTTTGGGTGCCAGGGACTTGGAGGAAGGGAGCTGGTGGAGTTATTGTTAAAAGGTACAAAATTTCAGCGTTGCAACTGAAAGGAGTTCTGGAAATGAATGATGATGGTTGCACAATAATATGGGTATACTTAATAGCACTGAGCTCTATACTTAAAAATGGCCAAACTGATCTATTCTGCTATGCATACTTTGTCACAATAAAAAAAAAAAAAAAAAATCAGAGAGGAAAAAAGAACATCATCCCTACCCCCTCTCCATGTGAACTTAGTTGGAAATATGATGTTTGAAATGAGTGGCATTTCAGTAGAAGGAAATACTGTGAAGAGAAGCAGAGGAAGACACTCAGCCAGAGGGAATGCTGAGAGGGAAGGGACTTGCTATCAGTCCTTTTTGTCTGGTTATAGGGCTCGGCGGGGGAGAACACTCACACTGAGCTTGCGACATCAGGCCGGGCCAGTTGGTGCAGGCCTGGCAGCCTGGCTCTAGCATCGGGCTTGCTTTCTTAGATTCTGGGAGTGTCATTCCCAAGGTGTGCGTTTAGAAGATTAGTCTCATTAATCCTTCCTATTAAACCATTGCCTATTAAAATCAGCGGGATGGAGGCAAGCATTTATGTGGTGAAAACTGTAGGCCAGCAGAAAGTTAGATACCCAGGCATATGTTAATGAGTTGAGTAGGTTACTTTTCCACCCATTTTACAAATACTTACTGAGGATATCTAAGTGCCTGCAGTGTGTTAGACAGTGGGGGTAAGGGAGGGAATGAATTGACTAAATCTCTCCTCTCGATAAGCCCACAGTATAGGGAACCCTATTGCTAAATAAAATATCATGCTGCATTGTGCCAAAGTGTTGCCATAAACATCTCCCCAGAGTTCCAGGGGAGCAGAGAGGAGGTGTGGCCGGCCTCCCTGGGACACTTGGGAGACTTCTAGGGAAAGACCACGCAGTGGGTTTGAAGGATGAGCGTTTTTGAAGCGGAGAAGCAGAGATGGGCATTCTGGGAGGATGGTAAATCAAAACATTGTTGGGAGTTGTTAAGTTTAAAGAAAATGTATAAATTATTCTTTTTTTAAAGCTAAACTCTTATTGTCGTTGGCTTTTAGGTGGTGCTGGCTAGAGTGCATGCTTTTGGACCCAAGCTTAACTTTTCAAATGTGGAATCCTAGGCCTTCATTGGTGAGTTTGTTTGATGCCTTCTTACCAAATTATGCTCTCACGGATCAGTAGCTATTATGGGCACTGCTCTGTAGAGGTGACCAAGCTGGACCCTAGAGAAGCTACGGTGGAGGTGGAAAGGATCCGCAGAAGTAGAATTTCATGCAGACTGCTGCGGTGGTTGGACAGCGGGCAGAGGAGGCACACCAGGGTGGCAGGGGGTGGATGCAGCTGGCTTCGTGGAGAGGTGGATGGAGCTCTGACTTTGTTGGAAAGAAAAGCCCAGGCAGGAGCGAAATAAGCTTTTTGGGCTGCGATGGTGGGTGTAAGATATCGTGGAAGTGGACTCAGCGACAGACAGGAACAAAAACCTATGAGCCAGGTGATTTGGGACAAGGTGCTTAACCTCTGTGTGCCAGGCACTGCTCCCTGGGGCTGTGGTTAGAGAAGTGACACAGGACCAAAATCTGCTGGTATCTGATTTTTCTAGGCCAGGGTCAGCAAACTTTTCTTTCCTTTCTTTTTTTTTATTATTATTATTATTTCATTATTTCTAGAAAGAGGGGAAGGGAGAGAGGCAGAGAGGGAGAGAGACATCAATGTATGGTTGCCTTTCACCTGACTCCAGCCACAGATCTGACTGGAGACCTGGTTTGCAACCTTGTTATGTGCCCTGGCTGGGGAAGGCAAGCTTTTCTATAAAGGATAAAATAGTAAATAGTTTTGGCTTCATTGGCCCTTGGTCTCTGTCAGAGCTACTTAGCTCTGCCATTGAAGCATGAAAGGAGCCATGGAGATTACGTAAATGATGGGTGTGACTGTGTTCCAATAAAGCCTTATTTATAGAACAGGTAGTGGGCTAGGTTTGGTCTGTGGGCTATACTTTGCCCACTCCTTTTCTAAACCCTGAATACTGGGCTAAGGCACTTGGACTTTTTCCTGTAGGCTGTGGGGAACCATTAAAGTTATTTTGGGCAAAGAAGTGAAATGGCAGAAGTGACATCACCTGATACCTGGACAGGAGACATGGGCTGTATTCAAAGGCGGCAGCAGCAGCAATCCAGGCACGAGGTCACGTGGTTAACAGTGGTTAAAATGAGAGCAAGGCCCAATCGAAGAGCTTTTGCAAATGGAGAACCACAGGATGTCCAGTCTTAGTTAGACCTTAAAGACAGGAGCCAAAGAAGATGGCAATTTAAACTTGGGAGTTTACAAAAGTACCACTGACAAAAATGTGGATATCAGGTGGAGAGAAGAGGGGTTGATGTGCCTGGTTTTAGACACACTGCATTTGAGATGACAGTGGTTTGTAGGAAATGTTTAGTAGACAACTGGAAATGCGGGGCTGAAGCCTGGACTTAGAAGGGTGGGTGTGGAGATGTAGGACAGGAGCCATTGGACTCAGTACATTCTCCCCATAATGAGCAGAGGGCTGAGCCCCGGGGAATGCAGATAACTCTGGGATGGAGTGATGAAGGTGGAAAAAATCCAGGGGCCAAGGAGAAGAGTGTCCCAGGAAGGAAACGGGAAAGGAGAAAGGACCTGAAGGAAAGGCTGCCAAATTTGTGGTTATAGACGGCCTTGACTAATGTGGTGTGTGATGCTATGAGGCGGGGAGAGGGTAGGAAGAACGGGGGAGAAGGCCAGGCTGCAAAGGGTCAGACAGAAATAAGGAATGAGGAAGGAATCAGAGACATTAGTAATGTAGACCACTTATAAGGGAGACACATAAGATTTCAGTGCTGGCATGTCCAAGTATCCTTTTCTTTAGCTTTGAGGCAGGCCAAGCATGCTGGGACCAGTTCTCATTTCCTTCTCTGGAGCCAAGCTGTGTTTGGGAGTTTGTGTGTACCTTGGGCTTGCATTGTGTCCCTCTGAGGTGTGGTGCTCATAGCTCTGTCACAACTTGCACCACGGAACCCAGCCCATGTTTGGACTCCTGCCATGAGACAAGATGGGATCTGTTCAGGGAGAGACTTGCATTTGCCTAAGTTTGGAGGACCAAGAAATTGAAATAAAACTTCTTGCTGCAGAGTCTGCTCAAGTATGGTAATTCATTCAAGTAGATATCAATTTATACTCTTAATTATTTCAAATGCATCTTCTTTAGTTTGAATTCCAAGGAGTTTTTGGCTTGGTTTATGTGAATACAGAAGTTAAAAGATAGAGTAATAAAAGGAACAGGTGTCCCTGGGTTGGAGCCGCCATTTATCGAACACTCACTGTGTACAAGGTACAGTGCTAAGTGCTCTATATCTGTCACTTTTATCTTTGCAACCTCCTGGGACATGGGAAGTAGTATTTTCATTTCAGCAATAAGGAAATCAGATCATAGGTTGGGTAACCTGCCCAAGGTTACAGGGGATTTGAACTCACCTCTATCTGACCCCTACTTTATGCTGCTTCCTGTTTGCTCCTATCTAAGTCTAGAATTTCTCCTCCTACATACATAGAAGTACTAGAGACAGCTTGAGCTCTTCCGGTTAAATATTCAGAGATTCTAGTGGGTGTATCCACTTCCTAGGCATCTACTAAAAGGGTAGAAGGAGTGTGGGATCTCTGGAAGAGACTGAGACCAAACTTCACACTTAGTTTAACTGTTTCATTAGATGAAGTTTCTCTTTAGTTGGAGAAGGTGGCAGCTTTGGGCTTGAGAAGGAAAATGATGACCAGATACCAGTCCTAGCTCTAAGGCAATTGCAATCTCCTTTCTGCTTAAACCCTTGGTATTTCTCTCTGCTCACCTGCACTTCAAGCTTCAAGGACAGGATCCTATTTGCCTTGTCTACTTCTGTGCTCTCAGCATCTACATAGCTCACTAAATATTAGTTGCTTCTAATGAGCCAAGTGATCTGGGACAAGGTGCTTAACCTCTGTGTGCCAGGCACTGCTCTCTGGGGCTGTGGTTAGAGAAGTGACACAGGACCAGCTCTCTGTCCTCATCAGGCAGACATCCGGCACAGACAAATGAGATGTGCAGCAATGGGAGGGCAGGCAGGCAGGCAGGATAATGCTCTGAACTAAAAGAAAGTGAGAGGAAGGGGTGGCTGGTGATAGTTCAGTCAGGGTCATCAGGAATGAAGTGAGACCGTGAGGCTGTTGGGGAAACATGTCATAATAATGCTATTGAGGTGACAATAGATATGTCACCTGAGCCTTCGATGCTTTGGATTAATTCCTTCGTCTGGTTGTAGCTGCTAGCACCCAGCTAACGGTTCCCCTCAACGAGGGCTCCCTCCTCGGATCCATGTCTCTGGCCCTGCAGAGCACTTCCTTCCTCTTTTTGGTCTATGCATTCTCCTCATCTGGCCCGCCTTCTCCTACTTCTCCAGCCTCAAGATCTCAGCCTCTGCAGTCTGCTTTGCCAGGTTTCTTTTCTTTATCCTTAGCTTAATCAGGTTTGCTCAGTCCCTTTAATGTCACCCTAAGTATATTCTCCCAGGGTTCACTTATCCACTGCTTACCTCTGTCTGGAAGTCACCCAGGTCCACATACTCAGCCCAGAGCCTCCTCAGTCATGGCTCCCCTGGTGCCAAATGTGCCTCTCTGTCTGTTGCCTGCCTGGGGTGGGACTACACCCCCGCAGCTCTGTCTGCTGCAGGAGTCATCCTTGGCTTTTTCCTTTCCCTCAACTGTCACCGTCCATCAGTTACCACGTCCTGAGGAGCCCATCTTTCTAACTTGTCACCTCACTCCTTCTCCCTCCGCAATCCTTCATTTAGGGACTTACATAGATTTTTTTTTTTAAACAGCCTCTTCATTGGTCTTTCTGTGTCCATCTTTGTCCTCCCTCAGTCCACCCCCACACTTCTATCAGCATGATGTTTCTAACTCACACATTTGATCACGGTTTTCTGCTGCTCAAAGTCCCCAAAGGCTTTTCATTGCTTCTGGAATAAAACCTAAGCTCCGTCAGCAGGCCTGCAGCCCTTTCATAACTTGGCCTTTGGCCACCTTCCTCATTTCACTTTTCCCCTAACCCATATTTCTAACCCCAGCCCAACTTTCCAACAACCATAGTCTCTTGGTGCCTCTGCTGGTGCTGGGCCCTCTCCTGGGAATGACCCACCCCTGCTCCCTATGCTGGTAGCTCAGCTCAAGTTTCCATTCTTCTGGACACCTTCCTTCTCCACCCTGCACTTCTCTGTGACCTGGGGATGACCTTCCTCCTGGCTCCCAGAACAACCCACATTTCTCTCTCTCCCAAAGCACTTATCAGCACAACTGTTGATTTACTTACTATCTGTTATGTTCGGTAAACTGAGCTCCTTAAGGGTGGGGACCACACACACACACACATACACACAGTCCCTGGGTTCTTGGTGCCAGCACAGTGCACCTGGCTCAGCAAGTGTTTGTTGAAAGAGTGAGAGTAGCAAAGTCTGTCTGTGCAGCCAAACAGCAGATTTATAACATGATCAAATGTATTTGAAATTGGAAGTTCATTGGCCATTGAGTTTGGTGGGGCGCCCCCCCCCTTCTCAGTTGTGAATGTGTGTGGCTGTCTGTTTTGTCTCCCAGCGTACTGAGGCCTTGGAAATAGAACCTCTCTGTATTCTTTACTCCTGACTTAAAAAACAAAAAAACAAAAAAAAACTCCTGCTGTGGTTGGTGAGCTTAATGGGTTGAGCACCAGCCTGTGAGTCTGAAGGCCACCAATTTGATTCCTGGTTAAGGCACATGCCTGGGTCGCAGGCCAGTTCCCCAGCTGGGGGCATGCGGGAGGCAGCTGATCTGTGTTTCTCTTGCTCTTTCTCCCTCCCTTCCCCCTCTTTCTAAAAAATAAATAAAATCTTTTTAAAAAATCCCTCCTGTTACTGATGGAATAGTTGTAGTAATTCAAAATGAAAAATAATCCATCAAGAGATGCTTAGGAATGAGATCCACCCAGCTTATCCTGGACGAATCCCAAACTCCCTGAATTAGCAAAACTAATGATTCTTGATAACCACTGACAGCTTTCCTCCTACAGTTGAGCTGAGAATGCTTTTCTGGTTGGGGGATGAGGATAGCTAGTGGTCCTTTGTGGAAGTGCCCAAGAGCCTCTTTATCTTCGTTAAGTCCTCGGTGATTCTCAGGGGTAGCCCTGACCTCAGGGGTGCCAGGTCCATGTCTGGATTCCCCATGGGCGCTGGCACAGTGTACCTAGGAGACAGCCAGTCGCTCTCATGTTTTCGTTCGGGGCCTTCAGCTTGATGCTCGTCGCATCTTCACTTCCTAGTTCTGCCACAGAACTGGGAAATTGTGCTGAGAATGCAGCCTTTCCTTGGGGTTTCACAGTGATCTAAGAACACTTTCTAGAAGTCCTTCTTAAGACAGAGGTGTCCTGCTGACTGGGTGCTCCAGCAGGCACTGGGGACTGCAGTTCCTGCCTAGAAATATTTAGAGTGCAGTTTTCCCTTTCAGGGACTTTCCTAGCTCTTCCCTCTGCCGCATAGCATGTGTTTTCCTTCTGGCTTGCCTGGTCCATGCCTGTTCACCCCTTAGACACCAGCCAGTTTGCCTCTTGGGGAAGCTTTTCCCACATCCCTGATGAGGTCTCATCATCACCATTACCGTTATCTTTTTACATGACTTAGTGATGGCTCCCCAGGTGACCAGCACCGTCAGAGTGCTTTTGGGTAACCGCTCAATGTTTAGGGCCTCGGTAGGTGCTGGCCGAAGTCTGTTATTGTTACCCAAGGAGGCCGCTCAAAGGGACTGAGGCCCAGATCAGTTGAGGACCTGTGAGCAGGACGTTGGCCCGGTGCCTGGCTGGCTTGGTGCTGTCAGCCATTCTGCTCTACCCCACATTCCCGTAGTGCATCCTCCTGCCGTTCTCCGCACTCATCACAGAGGCCATTTTACATCTGACTGTGTGGGTCTAGATCAATGAGTGTTTGTTCCTCAACCAGGCAGACCCCGTAGCCCCATGATGGCAGGAGCCTGACTTCTAGGTAGTTCTCAAAAGAGTTGACTGACGGCCTGCCTGCCTGCCTGACAGACAGCCGCTCGCCCGCTGCTTCTCGCTGCTCCTTGCACCCCAGGCATCTGGGCTAGGAACATGAAGGGGGTTCCCCAGGGCCCCCCACACTTTAGCCTGCACTCTTACCTCCCGTTTGCATCTCTGAGCCAGCCGTGCAGAGGAGCCAGCTATGCCCTGGCATGGTTGTCCCTCCGCATACCCTCTTAGCTCTCCTCCCAGGACAGAGCCAACATCTTTCCTTTGCTCCTCTGGGCTGATATACACTCTGGGGGTGGCTCCGACCACCACGGGTCATAACGACCTGTGTGCCTGACCTTGTCCTTCCAGAGTCCCTCAGGACCGGTGCTGGTGTGGTCTCCATGACAGGGCAGGACCCTGTACGCTCAGGCTGAGGGGCCTACACGAGGGAGTAATGGTGGACAGAAGTTACTGCCATAGGAACAGCCAGCCCATGAACAGCCAGTGTGTGTGTACATGTGCCTGTGCTGATGAGTGCCTGTGCTGGTGGCTATGTGCAAGCATGTGTGCCTGTGCTGGTGACTGCGTGTGCATGAGTGCCTGTGCTGGTGGCTATGTGCAAGCATGTGTACCTGTGCTGGTGACTGCGTGTGCATGAGTGCCTGTGCTGGTGGCTATGTGCAAGCATGTGTGCCTGTGCTGGTGACTATGTGCATGAGTGCCTGTGCTGGTGACTCTGTGCAAGCATGTGTGCCTGTGCTGGTGACTGTGTGTGCATGCATGCAATTCTGGTTTTTTACAAATCAGACATGCCTACCTCTCTAATGTGGCACTTCAAATAATAAATATTTTATAGTTGTTGGCTAAATATCTTCTTCTCTCCCAAGCCAAAGGTGCCTCCTCTTCCCCTAGCCCCCACCTTGGTTCCTTGGTGACCATTTCACAGGATAGTTCTGACTGTAGGACCCTCTTCCCAGACCCTGTTCAGGTCGCAGTGATGTGAAAGCCTGCTCTAGACCCCGCAGGCTGGGCAGGGAAATGGCCACTTTGCTTAGCAGCAGGGAAGCCTGGTCCTCCCAGGGGACCCTACCAGGCCTCCAGAGCCCTCTAGGGCCAGGCTGGCTCACCTATAAGTGACACTGGTCCTGAGCAGGCAAAATAAAGATTAAAAGTAGCTTGTGACCAAGTGGGGAAAGTGGGCAAGGGGAGGAGCAAAGGTGGACATCAGCCGTGCCTTCGGTACATTTGCTCCCCGCAAGCTGAGATTGGCGTGAAGGGAAGGTGGCCTGCACCGTAAGGGTGTCTTTCCAGGGCACTGGTCACACCGGGCTCAGTGGGACCTGCTTCGAAGTGTCTGGGATGTGACTTAAGACAAACCACACAAACTCTCTAAGCCCCAGTTTCCTCACCTATAAAATGTGATGGTGATGATACTGAGTGATCACCTTTATGAGGTTCTGTGAGGGTGAAATGAAAATGTGCTTTGCGTTGTACCTACATGTAGAGAACACCAAATATCTGCTGTCATTGGTGTTTTTAAAAAGTTGTATTGTGGATAATAATTGCAAGCAGGCTTTGGAGGAGGTACAAAGTCTGAATGCACAGTTAAAGGCTGTGAGAAGTGCGTGTGTAAGAAAAGCACTTTGTGAATTATAAATTGTGTGCAGTATTATTATGAGCACAAAAATCCTGTTATTGTTTTGGCTTTGGGAAAAATGAACACAATCGTATGATGTGAAGTCCGAGTTTGTTGTTTTTGTTTTTCCATTTTGGAGAGAGACTTTTCAGAGAAAAGTCTGAAATGTTGGAATCTTGCTAGGAGGCTGTGAGACCTGCATCGGTGGTGCCCGAGTAGCACCTAGCACAGGGGAGCATGGCTATGTGACTGTTAGTTTTCAAATATTTCATGATAAACATTAAATACCCAGTAGTATAAGCTCTTGTAGGTTCATTGACAGTATATTGTAGGAATTATATCTGGACCTGAGAAATTCTCACTCTCAGAACTTCGGTTCTAGTATAGCTGAATAAATTTAAATGATTTATTCGCAATTTGAAAATATACTTAAGAAAAGACAAAAACCAAAAAGAGAATTTGGTATGGACCACTGCCATTGTTTTCTCACTGTTACAACTATTTTCTTAATAGCAACTGCTCTTGTGTTTGTCTCCGTTCTGTATCACACCCTCGTCTCCACCTATCCCTGAAAATAAAATTGAACAAAAATTACCTATTTTTTAAAATGTAGAGATTATTATTATTTTTATTATTATCCTCACTCAAGGACATTCCTTCATTGTTTTCAGAAAGAGAGGAAGGGAGGGAGAAAGAAAATGAGAGAAACATCATTGCGAGAGAGAAACATTGGTTGCCTTTCTTAAGTGCCCTGATCAGGGATTGAGCCTTCAGCCCAGGCATGTGCCCTGAGCAGGAATTGAACCCAAGACCTTTCAATCTGTGAGATGATGCCCAATCAACTGAGACATACCTGCTGGGGTGAGGTGGGGGAAGGTTAATACTTTTAAGCAGAGGTTGAAAAAAAAACCCTTTATACACTAGCTGCATCTGGACTACAGATGTATTTTGTTCAGTATAAGACTTAAATTAGTGACTAACATTTGAAAATCAGTGGGTATTGTCTCAAAATCTGGGTTTCCAGCTCTTCATGAGAAACCAAAGGTCTGGCAGCACTGGGCCCACCCCCTCACAACTAGGCCGAAGATGCCTGCTCCCCGCCTCATGGACTTGTTCACTAGCACCTTTGACCACAGATAGGTCATTTCACTGGCTAAGCTGTCCCATTTAGACAACCCGAGGGGCTATTATAGTGTTTTATTTAGGCCCTTTTGGGTTGAGTAGAGTCACTTTCTCTCCTTCTGTGAGAATTTCTCATTAATAATTTTAAAGACGTCTTCAGCAAGACTTAAAAGTCAACATAAAATGTTGGATAATACGGGATATAAATTTTGATTGCCTCTCCTCAAGGAAAGTTGAAAACAAGTGTACTGCTTTAATTCCATAATTGATAATGTTGTAGATTTGAACAGTTAAAGACACTTAGCCCTTTTCATTTGCTATCTCCTTGAAATGGGTTTAATTTGTAATAATCCTTTTGAAAGAGGTGAGGAGTTTGAGATTCTCCCTACTAGATACCATACTGGTTGTAGTTCTTTTCTTAGGCAAGTTCCTCCCTCCTTTTCTTTTTGTAGCCAACTTCTAATTACTGTGTTATCTCTTTAAATCTAGATGTACAGATAAATGTGCCTCATTATTTTTAACAGCTGTACTCCACAGTACAGGTGCACTTTAAGGGTATTTACATACTCATTTCTGTATTGGTAGACCCCAGTTGTTTTTTAACTTTGCTATGGCTGCTATGGAAATTGTTGCAGACGCCTCTGAACTTTTGCAGGAAACTTCCTGTGATACAGCTACAGAGAAATGAGAACTTTTGACTTGGATAGTTTGCCATTTAAATTTTATTTTTAGAGAGGGGAAAGGAGGGAGAAAGAGAGGGAGAGAAACATGATGTGTGAGAGAAGCAGCGATTGCTTGCCTCTCACGCCCCCAACTGGGGGCCTGGCCTGCAACCCAGGCATGTGCCCCAATTGGGAATCGAACCGGCAAAGTTGAAGTCCACAGGCCAGTGCTCAATCTGCTGAGCCACACCAGCCAGGTTTCGCCATTTAAATTTTAAATCAGTATTGCCTGGTTGCCCTCCAAAAGGCTGTACCAATTCACAATCCTCCCAAGAGTGTCCAGTAATTGCTCCAGTAATCCAGTTTTTGCTTAAACATATATAAAGTCAACTTGAGAATCTCACCAATATGCCATCAGAATGATACATTTGTCTTAGGAAAGCATTCAAATATATAAATCTATAAATGTAATTAAATGATTTCCATACCTTGATTTTGGTCATTATCATCTTGTAGGGTGATAAAAACGCTCCCCAATGACTGTAACCAATTTAATTATTAAATACTTGTGTAAGAGTTGCACACATGCCAAGGGTAGCCTTTGTCAAAATAACAGCCAAATCACAGCCTCCTTTTCCTCGGCTCTCCCAGGGCTGCCTTGTCCTTCCCACCACGGCTGGGCTGGCATCTTCACGGGCTGCACCAGGGAGTGCCAGGCATTAGGCCCGGGAGACCTGGGGAGAGGGAGGTGGCAGGTGATGAAGTGAAGCCCCGAGGGTTCTGCACATCACCTCCTTCCACCAGAATGCCGCATTCTTCCCATGTGTATTTTCTCATGGCAGGCACTCCCCTCTCCCCACTATTTATATCTGGGGACACTTGAACTCAAAGCAGGTCTGGCTTACTGAGCGTCGCACAGCTGGTAAGTGCATTGGACACAGGACTTCTGATTCCAAAGGCAGTGGAGGCAGACCCCTGAAAGGCTTTTTGCATGCAGCTCACCATGGATGTTTCCTTTGCTGGGCTGCGGGGTGGAGAAAGGAAAGGGAAGTAACCTTCCCAGACTTCCTGTGGCCGCATTTGTCCACAGCTTTCTCCTTGGAGTACTGACATTTATGATCATGTTTTAGAACATTTCCTTAGCCTTTGGGAGGGGTCTGTGAATTCTTGATAAGGAGCCTTAACTGATCACACATGATTGAGAGCTGGTCCGGAATATATCTTCTTCTCCTTAGAAAGGACAGGTCTCGGGAGGTGTTTACCTTACCACCTGCTAACCGTGTGTGAAATTTGGAATTGTCTTTTCCAGAGGCCTTCTCTCTGCCTCCTTGTCCTGGTGTCTGGCCTTTGATAACAAATCTTACATTGGCCAGAGCTCCCTAGCACTATCCTCACTTTTGAGTCTGACAGTAGGTTTGGTGCCCAGACCATATATTCTCCCTCAGCTTCCTTAGACCCAGGCAGGGTGGTCTAGTGAAAACAGGGATGTGGAGCCAGGTAGACTCCGGTTTCTCACTTACTAGGAGCCTGAATCTTTGGCTGTTGACCTCACCTCTCTGAGACTCAGAGCGCCCCTCCTGTATAATAGAGAAAATAAGTCCCTCATAGGGGCATTTTGAGGAAGTCATGAGTTAACATTTGTAAGGTGCCTCTGAGATGTTCAGCACAGAACAGGTAGTTTATAAGTGTAAGTCCTGTCTCGTTTTCCTGCTGTAGAGAGAAGCTTCTTCTCTGGCACTGCCTCAAACTGGTAGCTGCTGGCCAAGATCCTGGAGCCCAGGGACGGCCACTGCATGAGCCCTGAGACGATTCACCTGCAGTGTGTGCTCTCAGGAACTCAGTGTTTGCAGGGGAGCTCAATGAGCAGACATGGTGTGATATGTGCAATAATACGAATCAATTAAAAGTGGGAAGATTAATTAACCTCCAGGTGGGGTGGGATGGAAGAAATCATCAAGCAAGTAAGGTATCGAAGGTTGAATAGGAGCTTGACAGAGACAATAAGACTATATATTGTAGGCAAACTTCTTCATTAGTAATAGTTACATCATTTTTATGTTTATCTTTAACTTCTCTCAACTCTTACCAATACAATGATGTATTCAATTTCATTCCCTCTCTTTTCTCTTTCCTCATATTCTGCCTCTCCTTCTACCTACCCTACCTTAAAATATTCAGCCACTAAAATTTCTTAAAGAATTTCCTTATACTTTAATAAATTCTCAGAGTATGATGCTACTTTATTCTGCTAAGTTTTTCACAAGAGCTTTGGTGTAACTAACTTTTTCCATTCCTTTTTTTCCTATAGTATGAGTAAGTTCCTTGCTTTCTTGGCAGTGAACCAGCTACTGGCCATTTGATGTTTACTAGTCCCTCCTATATACCAGGGCCATATATCATCTCATTTAGTTGCCAGAACAACTTTGTAAACAGGGACTGTTCATTCATTCATTCTTTTTTTTTTTTTTTTAATTTTATTGTTGTTGTATTACATCTGTCCCCCTCCCTACCCACCCATTCCCCCCAAAGTCAATCCCACCTGTTGTCCATGTCCATGGTTCCTTTATACTAGGTTCTTGTCTAAGCTGCTCCCCTTCCCTGCCTCTGCCTCCCCCTTCATTCTTTCTTACAGATGAGGGAACCGAGTCTTAGAGAGGTTGATAATACTGAATACTACACAAGGGAAGGAGCCATACTTCAACTCTGGGGTTCTTTCGCCTTTCCTCTGCACACGGGAGGTGGGCCGCAGACCTCTGTCTGAGGATGTGAGAGTGCTACGGCATACCAGCCAATTTTATTCATGCTGCTGGTTTTGGCCCTCCTCACCTAGCTTCTGACCTGTAAATGGGGCCCCAGAATTACACAGCAGTAATAATTAATGCAAAACTCAATTTCCCATCCTCTCGCTTTTTTTCTGCTGTACTTGCGAGCTTTGTCTGTCCCCTGCAAGGACTGTTTGAGGGAGTGCAGGCATCCTGCTCCAGGAGGCCGGCCTGCGAGTCGGAGACTTAGTTCCCAGCTTGGTTCTGCCAATGCCTCCTCAGTCACGCTGAGTATATCACACCCCCTCTGCACAATTACAGTTTCTCAGCGCAGCTTGGGGTTCAGATGGTCCCTAAAGATCCTTCTCTTGGGATGACCTCATATTGCAGAGTGAGGCTGTGGAATGTGCTGGAAGGAACATAAGTATTGGCATTGGGAAGACCTGAGAGTGAATCTGGCTCCTGTTTTCCCCGCTCCGTGACCCTGGGCAAATCACCTAGCCTCTGATACCAACCACATCTGCAAAGAGGGCAGATAGGACCTACCTCCAGGATTACTCCCAGGATTACGGGAAACACAATCAGTGTCCTTTCCTCTGTCTCCAACTCCTGAGTGCTTTGGTTTTGGATCCGCTTGGTGTTTCTGCAGTGAAACCTGAAACACCTTCATCAGGTGCAGTTACACCTCACAACACCCGAAGATACTCAGCTCAGCTCTTAGATTTCCTGAAGCTCTTTTGTGTCATTAAGAAACTTTTCAAAGGAAGACACTGTTCTACCCCATTGAGCTTTATTAGTGCTTCAGTGACAGCACCTTATTTCTTCTTTTTTCGCCTTGCACACAGCAGCTCTATGTGAGTCAGTTTGCATGCATATAAATTTCTTCTATGCTGATTTGAAGAGAGAATTGTGTTTAGTTAGCAAAGGTTTGCCATGCCCAACTCTGATGGTAGGAGGTGAGGTACAGAGAGGAGTAGACTTACAGTCACTGCCCTTAAGGAAGAAAGGTGCAGATAGACTGTGGTGAGACTTGGGCTTGTGGCATCAAGGCACTCAACAGGGTGCTATGGGGAAAGGGAGGACTGAGGGGCCCTATCCTGGGGAATCAGGAGGAGCCTCATAAACAAAAGGTGACTTTCAAGCAAGTCTTAAGGTAGGAGTAGGAGAGATAGACCAAATGATTGTCAATCCAATGACAAATATTGTTCATTCATTTGTAATCTATCTCTCCTCTGCTTCCTCTATCAGTTAGGACAAAGCATGACATACTGCAGACCCCCAATAAATATTTGTTGAAGGAGAAAAGAAAACCTCTTTTAGATTAGAATACCCAATGAAAAGACTTGCCTCTTCATAACCAAGACATCATTTAGCTGAGGATTTAAGATCCATACAGAAGTGTACCATATCTTAAAACAAGAAAAGAAGTTAAAATTTCTTCTGGCAATTGAGAGAGAGAGAGAGAGAGAGAGAGAGAGAGGGAGAGAGAGGGAGAGAGGGGGGAGGGGAGAGTTCCTGCTGCAAAAGTCAGATGGAGCCAATAGGAACCACAGGGCGGAGGCCAGAGCCCTGGAGGAGGTGACGCCTGGGTGACCTGGGTGACCTGGGTGTGTGCCTGGAGCTGTGCACCAGAGGTGGAGAGCCTGAGTGGCCGTGTGCTGTGCCATCCCTACACTGACGACTCCAGACCTTTCTCCTGAGCCCCCAGCTTACACACCCATTGCCCCCTCAACACCCACACTTTGACATTTCAAGGGCATCCCAGACCCAACATAACAAAATAGGAGTCTTTTTTTTTTTTTTTTAAACCCGAAAAAGTTAGAAACATAACCCTGCTCCTCCCCTAGTCTCCCCCATATTATGTGAAACCACCACTTACCTGGTTATCCAGGCCCAAATGTATGCATCATTTTTTATCCTGCTTATTCCTTTGGTCCTCACATTGTCTGTTTGCAATTCTTGATAGCTTTCCATCAGTGTATATCTAAAAGCCATCACACCTCTCTACCCTCCTCCCTCTCTCAGCAGGTCTCCCTATTTCCACTCTTGGCTCATTGCTATGAGTCTTCTACACAGTCAGACAAAGTAACCTTTTAAAAAGTAAACAAGATTGCCTCACTTCCCTGCTCAGAACACGCCAGTAGTTTCCCAGCATCCTAGCAATAGAATATAACTTCTTGCCATTGCCTACCAGCCCCTCCTGCTTCTTTGGTCTTACCTCTTAGCACTCTCCATTTTGCTCATTCCATTCCAGCCACTGTATTTCTTGCCTCAGGGCCTTTGCACTTGCTGTTCTCTGCCTGGATCATTCTTCCCCAGTATCTTTGCCTGGCCCACCTTTACTTCATTCTGGTCTCTGTTCATGTGGTCTTTTACCTATGTAAAAAAGTACTCTCTTACCCCCACCCTTTGCCCCATCACTCTGTCTTCTTACCCTATCTCATTTTTTTCATTGGCATTCATTACTACCTGACTTTACATTATATGTTTATTTGCCTTTATTGTTTGTCTTACCCCACTAGAATATAAATCTGTGAGGATGGGATCTTATTTTATCTATCTCATTTACCACTCTAACCCCAGGGTCTCAAACAGAGCCTCCTGGCACACAGTAGGTGATCATTGTACATTAGATAGGTGAATGGAAAAAAATGAATGAATTTATGCAAGTTAAGACTTTGGTGTTTATTCTGTGGGCAGTGCAAATCTAGTAGACATCTTTTAGGAGGTGAGTGACGTGGTCACCACTTTTATTTTAGAAAGCCAGCTGGCAGCAGTGTGGGGGCTGGACTGTAGGAGGAGGCAGCAGAACTAGTGAGAGGCAGTTAAAATGGTCCAGAAAATTGCTTCTGAGCCCTGTGTAGAGCTGTGGGGATGGAGAAGAGGGAAAACCAATGACCAAATGAAAAACTTTGAATATCTTTGGTTCCCATTGGAAGAACTTGGTATGGTGATTCCTTTCTAAGAAAAACAGGAAGGGACTAGCTAGTGTGGGGAGAGGTTAGCAACACCCTATGGTGAGTTTCTCCCCAGGCACATGTCAGTGAGGGTGCCCGTCCTGAGCGATGCCACTTGCTCTTCCAGAAGCTACTGCTGCTCATAGATGCCCCCTTTCAGTCTTCATAGCCTATAGTCAAAGCTGTGATGTCAGTGAGTCTGACTCCTTCCTGCAGACGGCCCCTTGATCTACAGTGCAAGTCACACTGAGTCATTGCAGGACACTTGCTCTAATAAAATCCCCCACTTTTTTTGACTGCTGAGGCTTTGCCCAAGTTTTAAGCCAAGTTTACTGGATACCTTGGGGGTTTAGCATCTCCCTTTCCACAAACATGCACAGGAACTCTTGTGCTCGGTTGGGCATCAGGGAGTCAGACCGACAGTGGGCACCCATTTCTAGCCTGGGGATAGGCATGCGGTCTGGTACTGCCTCTTGAGAGCTTGCTTCTTAAGCTCGAATGATTTCTTCTTCCCCAAATCCCCAATTCTCTCCAAGTTTTGATGAAAAGCCTTTCATCTTTGAGTAAACACATTCTTACCCATCTTGCTGAGGTGTCCCTCTTTGTCCCCCTCCAAGAGTATGCCACCCCAGGCCTTGGTCCAAAGTTCCCACTCCTGTTTGTTGCACCATATGTAGTGAAATGCTGTGCCATCTGCAGAGCCAGATGCCCACCTCCCACGTTTCCCTCTCTCTTCCAAAGGTCCAGATGTCGTTGCGATAACATTAATAGCTACCTACAGAGCTTCCTGTGTGCCAGGTACTGTGTTAAGCACTCTTCATGCATTCTCTAATCCTCACCATGCTGCAGGGGTGCGTTTCATTATCATTTTTCAAGATGAGGAAGCTGAGGCTGCACTACGGTGGAGCTTAGTAGCTAAGAGCAGGGACTTGGAGTCAAACAGACCTGGTTTTGAATCCCAACCAGCTATGGACCTTGGGCATGCCACTTAATCCTTTTAACCTTCTGTTTCCAGATCTAGAAAGTGGAGGCAATATATAGAGGTTGCATAGGGTTGCTGTGAGAATTAAAATTAAATTAAATGAATAACGTTCTTTGGTAAGTACGTAAGTGCTTGTTTGCTATGCTCTAGACTTAGTGCTTTCAATCAATAATAGCTTGTTGTAGACACGACATCTTCATCATTGTCTTCCCAACCATGGCTACATGGCTAGTATGTAGGTGTAGCCAGGGTTTGAACATAGCCCTACATCACTCCAAAGCCCACGTTTGTTCTTCTTCTCATACTGTTGCTCCCAAGTTCATTTTGCCTGTTTACTTTCTGGTCCCTAAGTTTTGCTCTCTTGGTCTTTTCTGGTTGTGCCATTTGTGTGTTCCTGTCTGGGCAGTGGGGTTAAGCTGAGGCTCAGCAGGTCCTTAGTCCCTTCCAGCCAGTGACCTCTTTCTCGTTGACTACAGTCCCCAATGGCGGAGCTGTTCAGGCAAGAGCTTGGACACTTTTCCCTGATTGCCATTGTCACGTTGCCTACTGTGAAGCAGGCAGGGCTTCCTATGTAGTTGTTTTTGTCAGCAGGCTTGTCCAAAGAAAACAGAAATAGCAGCAGAAAGAGCTGGTGGGTACCCCTGTTTTTTGGGGTCACAAATTACTTTGTAAATCTGGTGAAGTCAGATTTCCTCTCAAAAAAAGATACCTGACACATACTCACAAGTGCAACGTTTTTAATGAGATATCATCCCCAAAACCTACCCAGGAATCCCAGCTGAGAAATTAAGATCCTGAAGGATAGTTTGCTCTTTTGTCATCCTGATGTTCTCATTCACAACCATGAAGAGTTTTCTGTTTCTGTAGGATGTTGTACTCGAAGGTTATTAGCCTATCCCAGTAGTATTTAGAAATATCTGCTTTACTATACTATTTGCCTTTTTCATTTCTTTCCCATATGTGAGAGGTGTAGTTACACACTAGAACTGACTTGGCCATTTTGATGAGACTGACCTGCTGATTTGCATGTAAATTCAAGCCTTCGCCTGTGTCTAGCAGCCAGACTAGAGAGGGTTTTTATTTTAACTCAGAATATCAGACTGATAAGAATTTCATTGTGATATATAGATTATAAAGGTACACAAGCTTAGCCTCAGAAGGGTGCAGTGTTCTAAATTCAGGTAGATGTAAACCTCTACTTTTCAATTTAAAAGTTTTTGACATTTCAATCCTAACTAATGTGCTTTTTTTCCTTTTTAAAATTTCAGTTTTTAAGGTATGGGTGAAATCAAATTTTTGGGAGAAGGCAAATTGCAAGCACCTTCACTCCCCAGTCCTCTAACTTGTCTCCCCAGAGCCTTTCCAGCAAACCATGGAATGAGCAGTAACAGGAATGTGGCTGTCACTGCTGATGCCCACTCCCCTCCCTGCCTGGCCTTTGGGGGTCCCACAGAAACACAGAATGAACCCCCCATAGAGGAGATCCCAAAGACTTCCTTCCACTCTGGCTTTAGTGCCAGTGCCCCCTGCAGATGGACGGGACACTTGGATTTTGGGCACAGGCGCTGAATCCATCATATATGGGATCATTTGATACAAAGCTCTTTCCAACGTGTAGTTTTTTCTCCAAAGTTTTTATTCTTTGATTCTCCTGAATTATAAAAGCAACAGATGCTCACTTCAATGCCAGATTAGAACTCTTCATGCCTGGCTTGGAATTTCAGTTTTGTCAACCCATCAGAGGTGTGGGCCTGGGAGAAACACGCGCCCTCTCTGGCCTTTGATTTTCTCATTATATAGGAGAGAGGATTTCACCTCCTAACACTACTGTGGGAATTGAGGGGGGACCGGTACACAGGATGTTCTTCCAGAGGTTTGACATAGATTGGTTGTGCCCAGTGAGTATTTATTGAGCACCTGAGTTGAACCAGTCACTGGTCAAGTTGCCCTGGAGACAGTGAGGAACAAGATAGAAGGAGGTATTTGCTCCAGTGATATAACTCACATACTGATCAGAAGGAACACAAAGAAACAAGGTCACTTCAGAAATCAGGAAATCAGAACCCACAGGTGGTGTATGAGTCACAGGAACTGCCTGTCACTTCAGATCGGACAGCCTCCTCTCCGAGGAGGCTCCGTGATTTGTGACTCCCGGACCCCAGGTTGTCCAGGACACTCCTGCTTCAAACAGTTCCTCACCCTCAGTACAGGTGCCAAGTTTGAGTTTGGAAAACCTGACCACATAGCACGTATCACTTCTCTTTTGGGTGGTACTTGTTTATAAGTTGGCTCCTCATCCAGACTTTCAGCTCCTGGGACTGGGAGCCGGGCCGTGGGGCTTTTTGAAGGAGGCCTCTTGGCAAGCCATGGTTAGACTCCTCCCAGAGCACCCACCCAGCGAGCTGACCCTGAATGAAGAGCCTCCTCGGCGTTGGGAGGGAGAGCAATGAGTTTCTAGCCAGGGCCCGTCGTGTGCCAGTGCTGTCTGAGCTAAGGAGCTGGAAAAATTTCTGTCTCAGTAAGACCGAGGCATGCTGCAATCTCCTGCTTCTCTGCGTGCGGTTTTTTAAGGGCTTGTTGAAAGTTAGGCTGCTAGGGTGGTCCCAACGTGTGCATTGGCATTTGAGCCACAGAGCAGTCAGCTAGACAGCAATGCCAACCTCATTGCCCTTTGTGAGGGAGAGTGTGGCTTTTTAAATAACGCTTCAGCCTGATGCATGGGTCACCAGTGACCCGAACCAATTAGTGAGGGAAGCCGTTGAGCAGAAAACAGCAAGCTGCCTCTGACTCACCTGTCCTGTCCGTCACTGACCTACTTCTGTTTGACCTTGATTTGCTCAGGGCAGTTGAAGACACTGTTGTGAATGCATGTCTACTCTCTGATTTAAGTCCAGCATGTGACAGCCCAGGATTAAACACACACATAACCCAGGCATATGGATGGGCGGACGGTTAGCGTTCTACTTATCTCTGAATTGTAATTTGATCACAAGGAAAGGGTTTAATTTCAAGAATATGGAACAATTATTTGAGACTAGATATAATGCCAAAGCAGTAGGCCCTGATTCCTTGCTACAGGGCAGCTTAATCAGGAAATGGCCTAGATGGCTGCCTTTCAAGTAGGTCCTCGCAGTAGCTTGGCAACTGGCACAGGGTCATAATTGGAAGAATTTGGCTCTGAGTGTCTGTGGGTGTTTACAGTGCATTATAGGGCAGGGCTTCTTTTATTTATAGAATATTGTGAGCAACAAGCAGCAGAAGGCTGAAAAGCCACTAAATCTCAATTTATTTTTAACAAATTCCATTTTTCCCTTCATCCCAGAAGGAGAACTGAGTTATTAAAAAACAGTAAAAAATACATCATCGCAGAACATGCCGTATCTAATTATGGGGTTGCCAGCATTAGCCTGCAGCCACGCATTTCAAGGGCTTTGTAAATCAACCATCCATTCAATCTGTGAACTTATATGACTCCTAGTATTCATTTAGATATAGAGTGAAATTATTGGCAAGTGAGTGCTGATCAGAAAAAGTTCTACACTGTCTAAATTAGGAGATGGAAGACATAAATATAGAATAGTGTACTTACGTTCCCAAAGGGAGATAAAATCATTCTTCATTGTCCGTTGTACTTAGCTATGCAGGCGCACATTCTGTAGCATTAAATACCCACTTTAGGGTTGTTCACTGATTGCCATAGCGGCTCTGTGCCACTCAAAGGAGCTCTATTGTGATATCTCACTGAGCCCAGCCCTGAGTAATTACTACCCATGTAGTCATGAAAAGACATGAAGCCAGTGCTTCTGGCCTGCATTCTTGTAGTGCATTAGAGCTGAATGAGACTTCAGGGACCCTCTAGTTCAAGTACATCTGACTGGATAGGTGGGGAAACTGAGAGGCCCAGAAAGGACAGTGGCTTGCCCAGGGCCCCATAGCCAGTCATGGCAGAGCTGGGCTGGGGCTCCATCTGCTTTTCTCTGATGGGCCGTGCTGTGCTGAGCTCAGAGCCAGGCTCTTACGCAGGTCTGAGCTCTTTTCTTCAGGGCTCAGTCTCTCATTCGATCAGCATGCAGACAGTCGAATAATGAATGAGCAGACCAAGGTATATGTGTACAGCAAACCACTAGTTGAGATGATGAGGATGTGGAATTTTGGCGTCTGTGAACCTGGATACCAGGGCAAAGATAACATCAATTGCTCTTTGACCCACTTGGGAAAAGCTGTGTAGGTGCTGTGAAGCTTCCAATGGAGAAAGGTACAGCCCGGTTGCTGAGTGTTGGGGAGGGACAGCATGGTGCAGGGATGGGTGCAGTGAAGATAAACATGGCAGTTTTGGATGACCCCCGAAAGTGGGTCATTGAGGGTGTGTCACAGGAAGACCAAAGGGAGCAGAGAGACGGGCACAGGCCAGGGACAGGCGAGTTCCAAGGCATGTGCTGCCCTGTGCTGGGACAGCATGTGAGTGGCAGGAGGACTGCTGCCCACAGCCCTCTGGCCCCAGGTGGAGGAGTAATAACTGCCCCTCAGAATCCTCCTTTGTGCAGTACCCGGAGCAGCCAGGGTCAGTGGGCTAGAGCCGGCACAGGAGCTGGGACCTGTCTCTGTCCGGGTTGATGCCCTGGGTGTTTGTTCTCTGAGTGAGGCTGGGGGAGGGCAGAGGGGATGAGAGAAACCTTTATAAGGAAGGATGAACTGTGAGAGCTTCTGCAAAAGTCACCTCCTGGCAATGCTGGAAGCCAGTGGTTCTGGAGGAAGTGGGAAGGCCAGCACGGGGTACCTTGAGCCTAAATGAAGGCTGTCACAGTCGAGGGAGAGCAGAGATTACCGGGGAGGAAGAAGTAATAAGAATTAGCTACAGGCAGACAGCCAACTGGAGGGTAAAGGACAGTGACATGCTGGGACATGAGTTACTGCTGCAGGGTTGGTTCGTGGTGGGGAGGGAGGAATGGTCTGCCAGATCCCGGCGTTCAGGAGCTCAAGATGCGGAGCTGGGGCCTTTGGGCTACTGAGCACGTGTTCTCTGAGAAGAGATGGTCTGCCTTCCTCCCCGGTGAGTTTCCAGGCTCCCGATACCACTTAACTTTGCTGCCAGGTGTTTCCAGGTGGCAAAGAATGAATACGTAGTGTCCTCAGCATCATCTTCATAACTTGTCTTTCTTAATCGTCTGAAACCTCCAGCTACTTATTGCTGTTGATTTCTCACCGCTGAAAATTTATAAATTAGCAGTTTTCAATACTGATGAGCTTTTAGTTTGAGAATTTTATATCTTTTTTCTTGGGTTTGAATTATAGCCTTAATACAGTTTAGTAATATTTTAATTAAAAACTCGTTTCTAGTTTTAAAAATATTTTTTCTTTTTAGTTTATAAAGGTAATAATAGTTCATGACAAAAGATAACCTCCTGGATGCCCCACCTCTGAATCAACTTTCAGGGAGCAGCTTTCCCCCCTTCTCTGTCCTGTTCCCTGCTCCTGGTCATTTCCGAGTTCCCTTCTCCTTCACTGTATGAGACAGGGCCCAGGAGGCCCAGGAGATCTGGTACCCAGGTCGGTGGGTTGTGGCACTTAAATGTTCTGTGTTAAAGATACAGAAACCTTTCCTGAGGAGATTGGCAGGTTGCCTGTGGACTGAGACAACCCCCAATCTTTCCATCTCAGTCCCAGACTGTGAGCCCAGTCAACCTGATCGCTTCATGTTGTGTGTCGCAGGGGACGGTGGCACGAGGAATTAATGCTGTCTTTAAATTCTCCAAAATATGAACCAGTTGGTTGCCATGACCCTGTCATTTCACACTTGCTCTGAATTGCTTTGCCAAGCACCCAGCAGGTGGTTAAGAAATGTGGTTGGTTCATTGTCCCACGGTTGGTCACTGTCACCCTCTCCGCCACCACCACCAAAGGGTGTTTTAAGAGCATTCAGTGAAAGTCCTGAAGGGTTGTATAAGTTAAGACTGGTTCAAAGTCCATCTTCCTCCAGGCTAATCAGTCACACCCTGGCTGTCAGCACTTACTCGCTCATTATCAGAGTGATAGAAAGCACCCGTAGGAAGGGGCATCAGGGGTCACTTCCTTTGTCTTCCCTCCTGTGCAGGAAAATCCCATCTGTATTGTTCTTGATGGAGGCCCATCACTGGTCAGGCACCCACACCTGCGGCATTCTGCTTCCCTTTTAGCGACCTGTCTGCTTGTGGGAAAATCCTTTATTCTAATTCAAATCTGCCGCTTGGCACTATTTCCTCATTGAGCTAGTTCTGCCCTTTGTGGCTGCACAGACCAAAGGTCTGTAGGTGTGGCATGATTCCATTTTCAAAGTGTGAAAGTCAGAAACTCCCTTTCCCAACCCCTCCCCGGGGTTTCTGCTCTCCAGTGCCTTCACCCATCCTTTATCTGACATGCAGTCAATATTATTAGTGATAGGTGACATTAGGTAAGTGCTTACCATGTGCAAATCACTGTTCTAAGCTCTTTATATGAATTGTCTTGTTTACCACTCACAACCACACTATCGGGTGGGTGATATCAATATCCTCATTTACCAATGAGGAAACTGAGTAATAGAAGTCAGATCTTGTCCAGGGTCATGCAAGTAAGTGTGTAGATGGAGTGGCCCTAGAGCCTGTGCTCTTGACTGCGGGCCTGTTCTCCCACAACCTTAGCACTAAAAGTAAGCCCACGGTGCATTCGACAGGGGCTGGCCCAACTTTGACTTATTTTGCAGAAAATCATTTGGCCAGAGCCTGACTTGAACCATTTTCCCATGAACCGCCTGTTTGACAGAACGAAACGTAGGGCGGAGGCATTTGCACTGTCACCAACAGATGGGTTCATCTAGCTCTGCCCAGCCCTGCAGGGTGGGTTTAGATCAGAGTGACAAATACAGGTATCAGTATTTATTTTCCTGATCTGCATAAATCAAGAAGTGTTTTTAAAGGTACAGGAGAGGGAGGTGGTTGGGACCGGTCCCACCTGGGCTTGAGTGTTGGCACTGCCCCTCGCCAGCTGTGTGACCAGGTGCCAGTGGCTCATGGTCTCCATTTCCTCTTCTGTAAGGTGGAAGTAACGTTATCTTTTCATAGGGGTGTTTTGAGGGTTAAATGAGCAGAGGCAGGCGTGCAGTGAAGCTGCAGTTACTGTTGTGGACTGTTCCCCACACCTGATACTTCAAGGTTTGGTGTCCAAGCCCTCGTTCTATGCCTGGCCCTTCCTGCTTCTGTAGCATGGGCCCCAGCCCTTGTGCTGCACCTATTGGAGTGTAGCATAGGACTGGAGGCAGGGGCCTTCTGGGCAAGAACAGTGCCTGCAGCCACCACATTGGTCATCCTGCCCTGGCCCCTGGTGGCTCAGGCCAGGCTCAGAACAGTAGTCTAGAGAAAGATGATCCATGACTTCATCAAGGGCTGCTTCCTGTGCTAAGTGGCTCCTGGGTGTTTTTGGTTGGGTACTGGCCATGTTGGCTAAGCCATAAGACATGGGGTTGAATTATTTTTCTCTTTGCCAGTTGCTTGTTAGATAGCATGCACCCAAGTTACTGTTTCCTAGAGATTTAAGCTGTAAAGTGAGGGACCTGACCCCCAACATGTGGGCCCGAGACCTGGAAGGAGAGCTTCCCAGAGCAACAGTAAAAGAACTGGATTAAATCAGTTCTATCTTACCAAAAATGGGACCTAATCTCCCCAAAATGTAGAGCCTTTTTCTGAAAGTCGAGGATGGTG
This sequence comes from Noctilio leporinus, assembly GCA_004026585.1. NCBI lineage: Eukaryota > Metazoa > Chordata > Mammalia > Chiroptera > Noctilionidae > Noctilio > Noctilio leporinus. The sequence continues at coordinate 684,803 of PVIW01000117.1, forward strand.
ATAGACCTAACACCTAATGTTGATAGGATTAGATGAGGGTATAGGAATAACAAAAGGCACCTAGCACACTGTCTAGGAAATCACAAATGTAACTATTAGAACAATAACTTCCTCTTTTCTCCACTAGCTTCTCCTTCTCCTTTTCTAGTCCTGACTGATTGCTTTTTGATTTTCTGTATGGTTTTGGGTAGATCTTTTAACCTCTCTTTGCTCCTTCTTGCTTTGTAGAAAAGAAATGGAACCACACTAGAGGTTCCAAATGGGTACATAGCTCCCCTATAGGACATCCTGGGAATGTATCGAGTGGTTGGCTGTCACAGTGACAGGGACCAGGCTTTCACTGGGGACAGCAGCAATGGTAGGTGTAACATGGAGAACAAAGGATCACTCAACATTCCACACAACTCTTTCAAGTTCGCTGGGCATTCATGTAGATGAAAATGCTGTTTATAATTTTCTGAACCAGGAATCTGACTCCATTTTTACATATGAACACAATTTTTGCATGTTTTTAATATACAGTAAGTCCTCACTTAACATCATGGATAGGTTCTTGGGAACTGTTATTCTGAGCAGAATGATGTATGACAAAACCAATTTTCCCACAGGCCAATTGATAGAAACAGGAGTTAAGTTCCTGCAGCATATATCTGGTCACAGAAAACATCACCAAACTTCTAAATAAAGACCTCTAACATTAAACACTGAGATAAATGTGAACTGTACATCCATTTAAGAATTATTAATAAAAACAAGTAAGATCATTCTTTCCATCCTGCATATTCCAGTTCAGGGTCACAGGTGGCCAGAGCCAATCCCAGCAGCTCAGGGCACAAGGCAGGCACCCACCCTGAACAGGATGCCCTTCCTTCACAGGGCCACACACACATACCACACTCATTCATGCCAGGACAATGTAGACATGCCAGTTCATCTGACATATGAACATCTGTGGGATGTAGGGAACCCGAGCACCAGAAAAAACGCGCACAGAGATGGGAGATGGTACAAATTTCACGGAGACAGTAAACCTAGCCAGAAGTTTGTTTTTCTCATCAACCTTATAACTAAATGACAGTGAACAAAATAACATTATCTGAGGACATGCTGCATGTGGAATTTTCCAGGAACACAACCACCATTTATATGAGGTTTACTTTTTGTTATAAATAGGTGTAAGCATCTTTCATTATTCTCTAGAGTTGCTGTGCACATTTGCTTATTGACTACATGTTATCTTATTCTAACATTTGTTTTCTTTCCTCTTTGTATTAGCATTAGGATATTACATTCGGTTGTCTTTGAAATTATGAGTGTTGGCAGGTTATATTATTTACAAATTTCATTTCAAGGGAGGGAAAGGAATGTTAAAAATATATGTACTGGCTCTTTGAGAGTACAAGAAAGGGAGTGTGTGTGTGCGTGTGTGTATACGTGTGTGGGTGCACATGCTCTAGCTTATGAGTTAGCTGGAGAAACCTTATAGATTTGAAATGAAAAGAAATGGTTTTATTTCTCTTAGATGTGCAGTACAAGTCCAAATTTTTAACTGTAGTCATTGTCAGAGTAGTAAGATGTTTTGATGTTTTCCCTGTCCCTTTTAGAAAATACATATCTCAGAGTCTGAAACAGCTTTTATTACCATATCTGCTTTCCCTCGCCCACCTGTACATATATGTTTTTAATGTTCTTGTGTAGATTTCTGTAGAAACCAAAACCAGCCAGGCTCCTTGCTCTTTGCCAAGTTCGTTTGGTGGTTGTGTGGCCTCCACCTGCACAAATAAATGAATTGCGTCAATTTCATGAATAGCCTGTTCATCTTCTTTACTTATTTTTGCGCTGAGGTATTTGCTTTTTTATTGACTTATAGCAGGTTTTATTTTACTTTATTTTATTTTTTTGGTTTTAATTCATCTAATTCAGAATTCTGTTCCTTCACCTGCTCTAGAGTCAAACAGGCCTGGGTTTGGGCTTTCCCACTCGTGAGAAGTGTCAGGTTGGTCCGTGACCTTTAAAAATTAGTTACTCTTCCTTTTGGAAACAGGATGCAACAACACTGAATGGCACGAGATGACTTCTCATGTGTACTTTCTGCTGTTACTGTTTTTGCATTATTGTTTTTATTGTGATTCCTGCACTGAGTATTTTCTCAGGAAAAGGATCCCGAGTTCCAACAGGCATATTTTCTTGGATCCTTAGACACGTAACAATTGCTGCAACCAAAGCTCAGGAAAACGAAACTGAAATCACTGAAATATGTTTTTTATGGCTCATGTAGGAAAGAGACAGATGAAAGAAAACAAGCTGATTTCGTTTCTGTTGAGGAGGACCTTGCAGGCTCATTCCTGGGGTCAGGACACACTAAGATGGACATCTTAGGCCCTGCTCCCGGCTGGAAGGTCTTGAGATGTGCCTCAAGATTAAATTGTCTTCCTCAAACTGTGCTTGCCGGGGCACACAAATGGACAAGTGCATCTCAGAAAGGTTTCCAGTTATTTAGAGTTGAAGCAGAAGGGATCGTCTGGTTAACTGTGAGTGGACCAGTTAAACACACTTGGCATTCCCGGAGCACTTGGTTGCTTCATGTCCTTGTTACCAGTTTTGGTGTCTTTGCAGTGTAGGCAGAAGGTGGATGGGCACAAGCCTGCCCTGCCCTCTCTCTCCTACTTAGGGCAGAGGTTTGGTTTTTCTTTGCTGAGTCACTGAAGCAACAAAGCCTGGGCGGAGCCCCGGCTGGGGAGTTGGGTACACTGTTTCCCACCTCCCAACTGTGTGATCTTAGACAAGTTTCTGCCCCTCTCTGAGCCTCAGTTCCATCTTCTACATGATGTTGATAGTAATACTGTCCCCAGAATGTCATTGTCAGGACTGAATGAGCTGTGTAAGGGATCAGCACCACCCCTGGCATGTTTGATGCTCAGTAAATGGGAGGTAGTCCCTGCTCCAGAAAGGCAGTGACTGGCGAGCTGAGGTGTCTCCCAGGTGCCTCTCAGTTCACATGCCGCAGGCCACCGGCTGCTGTCCCCACTGGGTATGTTCCTCCAGCTGTCACACTGCCTGGCGAATAAACTTGGGCTGTATTTTCCCCCCCTGTCCTCCCCTTGCTCTGCGGGCCTTTGTGCAGTTCACAGACTGGCTGTCGCCCCTCATGTCAGAAAAAAGCAGTCAGGAAATCCCGTTGGCTGTTCCTTCGGCGCATACCGAGAATCAACAACATCTCATCACCCACCATGGCCACTCCGCTCGGACCCTTCTTACACCTTCTATCCTGTCCATCAGCACAGCCTACCTGAAATTCTAGGCACACCTAGAATTCAGCTGCGTCTTATCACCTCAACTGCTAACACCAGGACTGGGCCATGTCATCTTTTCCCCATACTCTTCTGGTTGTCTCCTTACTGGTCTCCCTGTGCTACCTTGATTGCACCCCCCACACACGCACACCCCTGCATACCACCACACACTCAAGCATACAAGTCCTCCAACACATACACATGGTCTCTCCTCCCCTTGTTATATACGGTACCCCCTTAAGAGCCCCCGTCCCCACAAGCTCTTCTCAACACTAGCCAGACTCAAGACCCAAGTGGGATGAAGGGCTGGTGCTCTAACATGCCTGGTCTCCACCACAGCCCCCTGACTGGCCCTTCTTGGCCTGAAGTGCTCCTCCCTTGACCCCTTCCCTCCTCACACCTAGACTACGTTCATCTCCAGTGTGCATAGGCCCTGACTGACCTTCCTCCCCGGCACTTACCACCCCCCCTGCATTATTTACTTATTTATCTCCTTTGCTTGCCTTCCTCACCAGAATGTGTGAGGACAAGGGTTTCTGTCTCCCCCACCCCAGCCCCAGCGCTGCTGAGAACAGTGCCTGGCGCTTGGATGCCCTCAAACTATTTGTTGAAAGATTAATGAATGAGTGTAGGCCAGCGCACAACAGTGTCTTTATTATTACAGAATTGTCCGGAATTGATATTTGACTGCTACCTGCAATTTGTGGTGGGAATTTACTCAAATTACCAGTTCTTTCACCATAAATTACCTGGCATGTATGGGTGCTCAATAAATTGTGTTGGATGGGTTGTTTGAGGGTGTTGGGGCCATGGTAGCCATTGGAGGCCTCCTTACCAGAACCTGCAGCCGGTGGGATGTAACCGTAACCCCACCCCCACCCCCAGAGCCTCTTAGCCGATGTCGTTCCACTCCAGAGCCCTGGGTGCAGCCCAGCCCGGGGCAGCAGCTGTCGGCCTGCCTGCCCGCTCCCCCCTTCTCCTGTGGGCCCTTGGCTTTTGCCCTCTCACCTCCCTGGGCAATTCCGATAGCCCTTTGGCTTGACATTCTCATTATCCTATTCCCAGCTTTCCATGGGAGGAGCTATTTCTCTGTATTTTAGTTTCATTGACCATAACATGAATGGATTGGACTTTTAAAACACCACTTTTCAAATTCTTACTCTTCGGTGCTTACTGCTGCAAAATGCTGGCCTCTAAGATGGTTTCCAGCCCCCTTCCTAGGTCCCTCAATTTAGCCTTTTCTCAGGCCCCCCTCATATCAACCCCCTCCTGGACCCTGGGGATCCTCAACTTTAAGTTTCTTTATGTCCCCTTGCCAGTCAGTCTTCCCTGCTTCCTATGCTTCTTTCTCATTATTTCTGTGCTTTAACCCATGATTTTCAGTCTGAGTTTGCTTTCTTTGATATCAGCATGTACCTTTCCACAGCCTTCTGTCCTCTTGTTTTCACCAGCATGCACAAGGTCATCCACTTCAGAGAGGTCATAGGCCTGGTTGACAGGCTCTGAATAAACACTTGCTGCGTGGCCTCACCCAACAGGCTCTGCTGCTGTGCACCTCACCCCTCTGCGCCTCTTCCTGGCCTGTCCTCAGGGCCCTCCTCTGCTTCATAGTTGGCCTTGCTGTCTGCCATGGCAAAAGGGAACAGCCACTCCATATAAGATCCATCGGTATCCCTTTCTTTACTGCCCAATATTCTTCCCATTTTCTGTCCTACCCTCAACCCTCGCCATGATCTCTAAGTCTCAGTCCTCCTTGGCTCCACCCCCGCTGCCTGCCCCAGCTGCCTCCAGCCACAGCCCAACCAGAAGCACAAAGCCCTCCTGGCCACCCCACCTGGACTCAGCCCCCCTGCACCAGGCATCTCTCCCTCTGCCACCAAGTCACAGCAGTGCATCCTTCTGTTTCCTTGAGAGCAAGATGCAGAGGTTTCCCAGAACTTGGTTCAACTTCAGGTGGTAAGTTTTTTTATGGAAAGAGTGTTTTCCCCCTGTATCTTTAGGATTCTTATTCTGTAGTATTTGAAAGAAAAAAGAAAAGAAACCAAGAGCCAGGCTGATATGCTTTTGGTTAATAAGCCCGACTCATTGATCCATCTTGGTATGGGGAGGGAGGTGTGCGGTCTGTGAATACAGGGCCATGTCGAAGCCAAGGGCCAGGAGAGCTTTGCCCTTGGGGGGCTGCCTCTGAGAGCTGACAGGACAGGACAGCCAGAATATAGCAGGTACAGAGCCCTCCCACAGCACACACAAGGCATGACGCATCTCCTCGGTGCCTCGTCCTGTGCTAGGCGCTGGGGCGCAGGGGAGGATGAGGAGAAGCAGCACCTATGGGCTCCCTTGGCAGCTTCAGAATTCACTGTCATCCTCCGAGTAATGCAGAGGAACCCTGGGTCTAAGCCGGAGAGAAAGGCCTTGGAGCAAAGTGCAAGAAGTGGGCTGAATGCCCGTGGGTGCTGAGACGCAGAGGGCAGCTTGGGGCAGAGGAAGTGGTCAGAGACCATTCATGGGAAAAAGGAGACGAGGGACCTCAGACCTCAGGCTGCTTCCAGAGGAGCCAAAGGCTGGTAAAGCCATACCAAGTATCTTCTGGCAAGGAACTCATTAGGGAGGGGCAGGAGGCAGGGTCACAGGGAAGGGATCCTTAATCCTGAAGACAGCAGGACTCCCCCACTGGTGTCCCCCATTGAACCTTTTTCTACTTGATGTTAGAGGAGAAAAGGCAGGGAACAGGCACATGCAGGGAACTGAAGACTCCACTCTTCTGGACGTTCACCTGCAGGGACCTGTTGAAGGTGCCGAGAAGCCCTGCAGAAGAGAAACCTAACTCTTTGATGCAGCATTCCCCATAGTTTGGCCATTGCTGTTTCCCCCATGTACCATCCCATGGAACCAGGGTTCCATGACAGACCTGTGGTGAGTCTGGCGGCAATAATTTTTAAATCCCTGCTTACTCTGGAATGTGCCCCCTTATTTTGCACATGGGGTTGTGCCGTATAGTGGCAAGAGGATGGGCTTTAGGGAGGACTGACCTGGTTTAAACCCATCTTCCTATAAGATCACCAGCCTGGGTTAAGTTACGTAACTGCCCTGAAACTTGGTTTTCTCATCTGTAAAATGGAAGAGATGACATTGTCCGTGTTAGAAGGCTGTGTTACATGTGTTACATGTGTTACATGAAAGAAGAATAGTTAACTCCGAGAGTGCTGTGCCAGACACCACTCTGAGCACTTCCTCTGCCTCCACCTCAGCTCCGAGGTAGGTGATGTTATCATCCGTATAGCACAGGTTGGGAGACAAGGACATGCAAGTTGTGTCGTGCGTGTGTTGGAACTGAGATTTGCGCCTCAGGCACCAATGTATGGTGGAGTCAGGATGTGAAACATGGCCAGAGCACACTCTTAACCACTGTGTCCTTAAGGGACCTGTGCAGGAAAAGCACCAAGGAGTATTGGCTCCCCTCTCAGGCGGCACATGGATGTTGAACAAGGGTTCAGTCCTTCCTGAGTGAGATTCAACATCATCTTGCAGTCTTTTTGTTATCAAACCTATTAAAGGAATATTCTGTATCTGCTTGTCCACCCCATTGTCCCAGTTCTGGCCTTTCTGTTTGTTCTTCCTCCACATCCTGAATCACCTCAATTTGGGCAGTTGCTCAGCAGTCGGCTGGAATTGGGTTTTTTCCCACACCAGCTCCATCAATGGTCTGTAAATCCGCATCCAGGACTGAGAGGCCTCCCAGAAAGCCCCGTGGGCCTTAGCTTGTTCCTTGAGCTGTTCTTACTATACACCAGAGACAGGCTTGGCAAAGGCCTAAGAAGCCTCCCTTTTATCATTTATTCAACAAGCATTCACTGAGAGCCTTCACTGCACTAGGTGCATGCCCTGTTCTGTGACTCTTAATTAGATCCATGAACCCCACCAACAGCCCTCAGTTGTCCACCAAGAGTGGAATTTATCAGTGGTATTGGGGAGGGGGGGGTGGGGCACAGAGACCAGCCTTGTTTTGATTCACAGAGTCTTTCAGGATTTCACAAATCCTACCCCTGTGAGACCTTCTCATCAGCCCTTTTAAGCCCTGTGGTTTCAAAGGCAATCTCTGTGACTTACATTTGATTGTAAATCCCCAAGTATCTAGTTACCAGTAGGACTGGGTACCAGTAGGACTGGGTGCCACCAACAGGGTTCTCCCCTGACAGCCACTGCAAATACCACTTGCCCCTGCTCAGAACATACAGCCCACTATCCAGTCACCAGGCACATGTCTGCAGCACTTAATTCAAGTCTCACCTCCTCCCTGGTCCCTTCTCCTTCCATTACCACACACACACACACACACACACACACACGCTTGGTCCCTTCTCCTTCCATTACCACACACACAACACAGACACACACACACACTCGCACGCACGCGCGCGCACACACAGGCCAGTAAGTGACTTATTTCCTCCTATTCTGTTCCCTTAACTTACAGACGCCCCACTGCCAGTGGGAAAAAGGCACGCCTTCCTGAAAACACTTGACTGCCACCTGCTGGAAGTTTGTTGTGACAGCACCACAAATCTCTGCCGCTTAGAAAGGCGACCGCCTGGCGTTGTGCGCTGCTGCTCACACACTGGGCGCAGGGCCTGCCTTTTGCATGGATCATTCCATCCCGTCTTTACTTAACCCGCACCTCCCAGCTAGATTGAGGGAATCTCGAACATAGGGACTGCTGATTCATCCGTGTCCCCAGCCCTCTTGCTTCTTCATGTGGAGCCTCTGAGATTCTCTTCTCTGTGCTGCTCTGAGGAGCATAAGGGGACTGAGAAGGGACAGAGGGTGTCCCCGAGTACTTCCAGGCACACTGCACACATCCCTGTGTGCCTTGCTTTTTCTGGCCAGCCAGAGAGCCTCGCCCCCATTGGGAATCTCTGACTCAGAGGTGGGCACGCGTGGAGCCCCCAATCCCAGAACCACAGACGGGGCTGTCGCCAAAGCGTCCTTGCTACGTGCCACTTGGATGGCAGCACCAGGGCTGGCCCTGACCCCCCTTAATAAGGGCCCCTGTCACAGGTACCCCTTGTCAGTTGGTGCCCCTTTGGATCAAATCTCTTTTGGAAGTAGGTAGCCAGAAAGAGGGATTTTTTTTCTTTTGTTGTTTCATTTATTGTTTTACATCTAAGAATACTTTCTTGGAGAGAAAACCGTTTTCCAAAACTAATTGTTAAGTGTCACAGCTGATTTAGTTTTCTTACCTTGGCCAAGCACGTAAAAAAGGCCTTTTGGTTTTTGTTTTGCAAAGTATAGTGCCAAAATCCATGTTAGTATGTATTATTTCTATAAAGCAAATTTAAGCTTTGGAAAATTGATCACAGTAAGAAACTTCTTATGCCATTGGGTTGTTAGAAGCTTTGTCTAAGTTTCGGGGAAGTGGGAAAGAGCCAGGAGTGATCCTGGGAGACACCTAACAATAAAATCACACGGTGGGGGCAGAAGGTAGAGAGAGGCCACAGGGTGTGAAGGGAAGGGCAGGAGCAGCCTGGGTAGAGCCGAAATGTTTCTCCTTGGAGGAGACACCTGATGGCATTTGAAAAGAAAGTGTAGTTCACCAGGTGATGGAATGGCTAAAGGGAGCCGCACCTGTAGGACAACGTGGCCGCAGCTAAGACCAGGACTCCTGGGACGTCTGTAATGAGCTGTCACAGCAGATGAGCAGTGCTGGGCTGGAGAGCCAGCAAGCCATGGAGGGGCCTGGTGTTTCCTACTGGGGAGTTTGAGGTTTTATCCAGAAGGCTTGGGGCAGAGCAGAGCAGTGAAGCCAGTGAAGTGTTTCAAACAAGGAGGGCGGGGAGCGGGGCGTCCTATCTCCGACCACAGCGAGGTGGCCAGGCTGGAGAGGAGAGCAGCCGGGTGGAGGCAGTGGCTGGGGGATGGAGGGAGGAGGGTGGACCTCTCCCTTGGGGAGCTGAGTGAGAGTTCTGGGGCACGGGGAGGAGAGAGGCGGGTGCTCAGGGTGGATCCTTGGGGGCTGGAGGGTGGTGGAGGACCTGGACGGGGTGCTGGACTTAGATGGAATCCAATGGGAAGCCTGCCTCCTGCAGCATTACCTGGGGACTTTGCGGCCATTGGCCACTGCTGTGTCAACCGAGGCTTCTGATCAGGTTGCTAGCACATGGCCAGAGACTGCAGTTATCAGGGTCAGACTGCAAAAGGGAATAAATCGAGAGAAAATCAGTTCTATTCCCGGGTATTCATCTGAAGACCTTTATAATGACCAAGACAAACGAATCCAAAGAGGACAAGAATTAGCCCATGGAAAGTGACACATTGAAACCCTTGCTTCAGAGAGGTCAGTAAAGCCCCATTTAAAATCCAAGTTTTGCTGTCTCAGGGCAGGCGGGCCGGAGTAGGAGGGTGGCTGCGCGTCTTCTCTTCCTGCGGAGCCACCTCCTCGCAGCGGCGGTGCCCAGGGCAGAGAGGGGGCCCCGCGTCGTGCCAGGGCCTTTTCAGGGTTGCGCTGTCCTTTAGCTTTGTGTGTGCACAGACGTACTTGAGGTTCTTAAGCCTTTAAGATGTTCCAAGTGTCGGCTCTGCTGGCGTATTGTCTTGGCTTAATGCTTTCTGAAGACTTGTTTTTCCTGTTGTCTGCGTCCAGCTACCTGAACGTCACTGGGGAGAGTTGAGTGACGTCATCAGCAGTGAGCATAGCCTCCGAGCACCCCACCCTCAGCTGTGTGACCTTGCCCAGGTCCTTGACTTCAGCCTCAATCATCTCATCAGTAAAATGAAGAAAACAATAAGTCTACCCCATTGAGTTATTTTCAGCTTTGAGTTAATCTACATAATGCAGTAAGAACAGGGCTGGATGTGTTGTGCGCACTGAATAAGTTCACTGTTGTCACTGCTTAACCCAGTGTGAGAAACGAAAAATACAGTTTTCTTTCTTCAGGTCACGTCCATGTTCGGTCACTTAAAAGGCACTGTTTTTCACAGGAAAGATCACCTGCTAAAATACCTGCTGTTAAACGAAACCGCAAACATGTGAGCCCTTTATGAGGTTGTGGTTTAATTTAATAGGCAGCTGAAAGCTGGGCGGCGATGCGTCCAATTACCCCTGTAATTAGGAGTCATGAGTGAGCTCCCCCATCTCCCTTAGCTAATACGAGATTTTAAAACTTATTTAGCCCAAAGTAAAGTCTCTGGGTTTTCTTTTCCTGGGGGTCCCACTGTAGGTTTCTGAAAGAAGCTGACCGCCTGGAAGGAAACTATAAAACATGAAAATCGCTTTGAGGTGACCAACAAGTCCAGTGGCTCCTGACTTCTCCCAGGGTGGACGGGAGGTTGAGGAACTGCGGCTTCAGGTAATAAATCATCATATTCCCTACCTTCCCTCTTGCACAGCTAACTCATTGGCAGCTTCCATGGTAGTTCTTTCAGAAAGTGGGGCTGCTCCTAGACCCTGTAACTTGGACTATTGCACCTGCTGTAGCTGTCTCGATGTTCACGAAGAGAGGGTGACCCAGAGGTGGCGCTCCTGTCCGACATGCAGCCCAGGGTCACCGAGGCCCAGAGGGGGAGCACCCTGTGCTCGTTCCTGGCCTGCTTCTCTTAAATGTTAGTAATACCTTAACAACATGGGTAGGTACCCAACAGGGCCTTTCATGTGATTAAATGATTACAAAATGCTTCTCAAAGAATAAATCAAAAAAGTCAGGAAGTTTTTTCAAATGAGTAATGAGGGATTCATTCTACCAGATATTAAAATGTATAATCAGGCCAAGTAATATAGTGTGGTACGAGAATGGAAATAACTGGATCAAAGGTACAGAATAAAAACTCCAGAAATAGGCAATGAATCAATAAAGATGGCATTTCAAATGATTGGTAACAGGATGTATGGTCTAGTAAATGGTGTGGGGACAGTTCTCAATCCATTGGAGGGAAGTAAGGTAGGGAAATTCTTAAGTAGTGTACCAAAAATCATTCCCAAATGGATTAAAGAGCTAAATAAAGAAAAATGATCAAAATGTTAGTAAAGACAATGTTTTTTATGGTATTTGGAGTGAAAGGGGCTTTAAAAAATTCTATTTATTGTAGAGAGATGGAAAGAGGGAGAGAAACATCAGGGTACAAGAGATACATCAGTTGGTCACCTCTCACACAACCCAGGCATGTGCCCTGACCAGGACTGAATCCGCGACCTTCTGGTTCGCAGGCTGGTGGCTCAATCCACTGAGCCACACCAGCCAGGGTGAGAAAAGGTTTTTTAAAATGTCACTTTCATTATCACATACAAATACCATAAGCAAAGGTAAAAGGCAAAAAGAAAGAAAAACTATTTACAAATTTGTGTTGAGCAAAGAATATATTTCTAATACATGAATTTGTTCATTCAACATCTATTTATTGAGGGCTTCCTGTGTGCAAGGAAGTGTTCCAGGTACTAAGGGTACAAGCAGGAAACCAAACGAACCCTGCTCTTCTCATGCTATAATCTAACAAAGAGGAAATTAAAAAAGAAACAGGTTGCCATAGGCTAAGTTTTCAAAAGGACTATGGAAAGAAATTAAGCAGGGTAGGGGTGGTTAGGAGGGATTGGCAGGAGGTTGTATTATATGGATATTTAAGGAAGCTTAATTAATGATGTGCTATTTGATTAGAAATGTCAGAAAGGCAAAATGGAGAAGTAGCTGAGTTTTGGATTTTTTAAAAAAAAGTTAGGTTAGCTGGGTTTATTATGATGGATTGGATTCAGGTTGTGAAAGAAAGAAAGGAGTTAAGAGTGACTTTGAGGTTTGGGGCCTGAGCCACCAGAAGGATTGAAATACTGACACAGGCATGACTAAGAGGCTTGGTTTGGGGAGCCAAGGGGTTTGTGTGGTTATGGATGTTTCCATTTGAGGTCCCTGTTGTAAATTCAAACAGAGATGTCAGAGAGATGGTTATACAAGTTTGGAATTCAGGGGGAGGTCTGGGCTGGAGATGTAGGTTTGGGAGTGGTTCTGGCAATAGCTTAGATAGTACAGACAGATCTCCTAGGGAAGGAGTATAGACAGAGAAGAGTCCAAGGATGTCCATGGGACCCTATTGAGATATGAAGGAGATGAGGAGGAACTAGCTAAAGAGACTGAAAATGAGTGGCCACCGAAATAGAAGAAAAACCTGGAGATGGTGGCACCTCTGAAACAATGAGAAACGAGGAGGGTGAGAGATCAGATCTATCAGATGTTGCTTTTGGGTCAAATAGGGGTAAATGGAAAACCAGCCATTAGATTTAGCAATGAGGAGGTCGTTGGTGACCACAGAGGCTATCTCATTGGAATGATAGGGAGAAAATCCCGATTGGAGTTGGTTTATAGAGAGTAAGAAGAAAGGAATTGGAAACAGAAATGAGGCAGCAACTGCAGAAGAATGGAGCTCAAAGTTCTTTTTTACCCTCCAATGAGAGAGTTGCGGCAACGTGTTTTGATCCTCACAAGGATGATCCAGTAGGTGGAAAGTGGATGATACAGGTTGGGGTCAGGGAACAACTCCGGGAGTGATGGTCTTAAGAGGACGAAGTCAGCACACGCCCAGGGTTGGGGTCCTAACCTGCAGCATCCAGGTGGGCTGGTAGCTGTGGTTGCTGGCTTTTTTTCTCAGTAAAGCAGAAAGCAGTTATTAGCTGAGAGTGAGGATCTGGAAGGTACTGGGGGTTTGGGGAGAAAAAAGAAAGTATGACGTCCTTAGTAGCAGAGTGAACAGAACAGGGAGTAGTTGGGGATCGCTGGGCAGCACTCCGAGGTGAGAGGGGATGGGCTGAGAGCGAGAGCAGTCGGTTCATTGTGTGGTTTCCCCCACCAGCTTCAGGTACCCAGGCGAACATGAGGTAGGGCCCGTAGGTACTGAAGGCAGAAAAATGAGACATGAGTAGGCCAAAAGGAAAACGGAGAAGTGCCTGTAGCATAAGAACACCATCTGTAGTAACTTAAAAATACAAGTAAAGACAATGAGGTTTGTTTTTACCTTCAGCCTGACAAGAGCGCTTGCTGAGGATATAAATTATTGGCACCTTTCTCCAGCACAGTGTTTTAGCATGCACCAAAACATACGTGTGTTCCCTTTTGCTCTGTCAGTCTTACTTTTAGAAATTTATACTAAGAGATAACAGCTCAGACATACAGAGATTACCAAGATGTTTTCTCCAGCAGGAGAAAGTGAAAATTTGGTGCATAAGTAACCAGGAGGACCTGGTTCACTAATCTGTGAGCATAATAGTAACAGTGAAAGCAACAGCGCACACTTGTTTATTGCTTTGCAGATGAGGAGACTTGGACCCAGAGAGGAGTGACAGCCCCAGTCACACCGTGTGGAGCTCCTGGCTACGGGCAGTGCACGGACCGCTTCACCTTGGTCTGGAGCTGGAGTTCCTTGTAAGGTACTAGTCAGCTTCTTTTGGGGGCCCAGCTCCCTATGTGATTTTAAAATATAAATCCTAAGCCCTGGCTGGTGTGGCTCAGTGGATTGGCACTGACTTGCGAATCCAAAGGTCGCTGGTTCAATTCCCAGCCCAGGGCACATAACCAGGTTGCAAGCCAGGTCTCCGGCCAGGTCCCCAGCTGGAGGCAGGTGAAAGGTAACCATGCATTGACATTTCTCTCCCTTTCTTCCTCCCTCTCTGCCCTTCTCTCTAAAAATAATGAATAAAATCTTTAACAAAATGTTTTATGTATGCAAATCAATAATTATTGGTGAAGATGAAAAAATTAAATAAAATATAAATCCTGAAAATGTTTTGCAAATTTACTCATTATATCTTCATGTCAATATGTAAGGTTTCCCTTGCAGGGGCTGCGGGGTATGAAGGACAACAGGGAGAGGAAGGGCAGACCTTGCACCGCTGACAGAAAGGGACCATAGTTCCTTGACTCCCAAGTCAGACCTTATGTACAGGGCAAGGAAAAAGGAGGTTTACAGCTGTGAATATGTGAAACAGAGTTTATTCTTGTTATTTAGTAAATATTATTTTCATATGAACAACCATAGGCTTACTTTTACCCTACCCTGTAAAGTCTGAGAAAGTCTATTTCTGCTTTCCTGTGACTTTTACAGAAATTGTAACCAAAAAAACAAAACAAACAAAGATAACAGGTAAATCACGTTTATTTCATTGATTCAACTATCGGAACAGCTAGGACACATGGCCCCTTGGGGAGAAGCACTGGGCTGCAACATGGTCTCTGGTTCAGTTCTTCCTTGCCCCAGCCTAACTTCTCCGGGCTTTTCCTCAGAAAAGCGGAGGGGCAGGCCTGAGTTACCTATACTAACCCCTAAAAGCAAACACGATGCCCTTCCCTCCCTGCCAGTCCCTGCTGCAGTAGCTGGGTAAGAGCCGTGCTGGGGCAGTACAGAAGCACCCGGCCCGTCCAGGTGCCCCTGGCCCTCCACCCCTTCAGAAGAGCACGTAGAACTAAACACACCTCTGTGCCTTCTTGTACCAATTTCAGAGCTCCAATGGCGGACCAGAGGATGGACATTTCTTCCACAATCAGTGATTTCATGTCCCCGGGCGCCAGTGACCTCCTCTCCAGCCCCCTGGGCACGGGCAGCATGGATTGCACCCGCAAACGGAAAGGCAGCTCCACCGACTACCAGTAAGACCATTAGGCTCACCCTCCTCTGGCGAAACTTGGTGTCAGTCAGTTCATAGGTGTGGACTGTCCGAGGGCCAGCCTCTGCTGCTCCTGGCAGAAGGGGTGCTCCCTGTGGAAAGGGATGGGAATGGAAGCTGCCATGCCGGGTGGCCACGCAGTTGGTTTTGTTTCTCTGTCTGTCCCCTCGAAGCACGCAGTGGGGAGCCCCAGCACTGCCGGGGCGTTTACTCCCCCTTCCTTTCCTCCAGTTGTTTCGTATCTGGGGAAAAGAAGAGCCTTAATGTGAAGTTGGGCGTTTTAGCCCTTCCTTTATCCCCTTTGGCTCATCCGAGCAAGGTGACTCAGGTCCAGGACGTAACCTCAGGAGTTTTGGAGGGAGTTTTGCCTGAGGGCCTCTCGCTGAGGAAGACGCTTAAGTAATACTGGTGGAAAAAGGGGAGTAGTGGTTCGCTCTGAAAACAAGACAGGCACATAGTTGTCCTTAGACATGATTGAAATTAGTATGTACCTGTTATATTAAATAGTATTTTTGTTTTTTTGTTTTTTTTTTAGACTTGATGACTTTTCTTTTGAGTAAGTAAACTTTCACACTTACAGTCAACTCTTCTATGTCTGTACAACCACCTAGGGCACAAGGCAGTGTGCAGGGGGCATTGGCAGGCACGTTTTGCTTTGTTGAGGCACCCGGGTGGAATTCTTACCCAAAAGCCCATTTCAGAGGTTTGCTTTGGTTTCACGAGGGAAAATCTCCAAGGAGGTGTCCCCCCTACAGCAGATGTCCTTTCTGCTAAAGTTTACAGGTCGAATTTGGGGAGCACAGTGGCTGGAGGGCAGATGCCCACTAGGAGATGCTATGATTAATATGTAAGTTATCCCAGATGAGTCAGAGAGCAAACGCCCAGGGGATGGAGAGTGGGGGTGAGGACCAGAAGGGTGTTGTGTCATAGCCGTAACTTTCCGCCAGAGAGACCAGCAAATGTTTCCTCTGGGCCATTGACATTTTCTAAGACATTTACTATTGATGGTTTCCAACCTTGTCACTGCCCAAAAATGTCAGGTTTCCCTTAGGGACCCCAGTTTGCAAATCTGTTATCATTCATGGAGACCCTACTAATTCAGCAACTGTAATCCACTTCTCTATACTTTTGATGTACTCAAGTCCTAGCTAAAATCAGGCAGAAATTGTCTTCACCTGGGATGATTACTCTGGCCTCAGTGAGCAGGCATGAATCTAGATAAGAGGGCAGGGGGTGGGGGAGTTAGCATTTGCCATGTGGCCTTCATGATTTTTTTTGGACTTCAGCAGTAGCTGGAGAAACTTTGTCAGGGAGGAAATCCAGGCGATGTGACTCAGTGCCCCTGAGAAAGTTGATTTTACCCTTGAAAGTACATTGTTTGAAGGGTATAATTCCTCCTTTTTTACGGGATAAAGGAGAGTAGGAAGAGGCCCAGGTGGTAGTTAGTACCTGCCTGATAAATGTAGGGGCTGAAGAAGGCTGTGAGCTGACCTAGGGTGGGGTGAGAGAGAAGTGGGGGTGGGGAGCTCCTTCCTCTGAGAATGTCTGTTTTCTGCTGAAATACAAGAATCTATGAAACTTGGATTTCCAGAGTCTGATAAAGGGAGGCAGGTTCATGCTGTGACCCCAGTACCTCTGCAGCCAAAGAGTTCCATGCCCCTGCACCCCAGTCCTCCTTCCTGTGCCAGTTTCTCGGGGTTCCCCACCCAGCTGAGGACCAGAGCACTGGGCAGCTCTGCTCAGTTCTCCTTTGTTGATACTCTGGTTCCCTTCTTCACATCAGTCCCCTGAGACCTAATATATATGAGTACGCAGATAGTTGATGCTCGGTGTGCTTTGCGAAATGAATCAACTCCATCTATCCAGAATGGTGAGGGAATGGGGCATTAGAGTTATTTGGATACTGTGGTTAACTAAGAGTTTCCATAAGTGTTATGTTGACACAATCAAAAGAGGGTAAAATATGTTAATATGGAAACTATTGAGACTATATGTAAATTTCTTTTGATAATCTGGTAAAACAGTGTGAGTTTTATAGTAGTTTCAAGTTGTTTTTCTTTTTTTATTTGATTATTATATGCATGATGGATATTATGTTATTTGAGCTTTCTAACTTTGATTTCTGGATAAATGAGAGTCTTACATATTATGATTAAAAGGTATTTTTTTAATGGCTTTAATAGTCATGTTCTCTTGTTTTTTTTTCAGGGAAAGCATGGACACAGACAAAGATGACCCTCATGGAAGGTACCATGAATCTAGTTATTTGAACTTCAGCATCATTATAGCCATTTCCTTGCGTAATTACACGTTCTGTCACTTGGTGCAGGTTCCAACCATGTCCTGGGTGGGGAATAAGCAAGGAGACAAGGAGGCCAGTCCTGTGGGCTCAGGATTGTCTCCCTCCAGCCCCGGATTTGGCTAACAGCCAACGTTGTGTGTTGTAGAGAGATGACAGGGATTAAATGGGGAAATCAAGCAGGGAAGAAAGTAGAGATGTATAACTTTACCATTAGTTAAAACCTCCGGGGGATCGTGTTTTTATTTTTTGCTTTTTCATTTGCAGGTTAGAATACACAGAGCACCAAGGAAGGATCAAAAATGCAAGGTAAGAAGGGGGCCCTTATTCTGTCTATAACTTTTCCGGTCAAAGGAGGCTCTGCGTGTCTGGTCCTGTCCAATAGTCCTTCTGACACCATCACGTCCTTAACGAATGAAGAAGGGAGCAGTGGACTGTGGCTCCATGTGGCCTCTGTCCCTCCTTGTCTGTGAGCTGCGCTGGCCTTCACTCTTTGTTGTCTAAGCATGTTGTATCTGAAGAGGACTTTGGAGGGACTAGAAAGGAATCCAGGCTAAGGCTTCCCCCCAGTCTTTGGCAGGTTCCTCCTTCCTGACTCCGGGGCTCTCCACAGGAGACCTGGCTCTGTGACGTAGTTCCCAGGCTGCCACTTGCCTCTGAAGGGGCCCTCATTGCTCTGAGAATTACAGCTGCAGGCCAGACAGGGGTGATACCCTGCTCCCTTAAATAGATTCTCTAAACCTGTTGGAGGCAAGGTCCTTCCTACCTCCACCCACACTAGCTGGCCCCTTTTCATGTGGGTCCTCGGCCCTCCTGCCCTGAACCTGTGTCAGGACACAGAATGGAGGGCTGCAGAATGTGGCTGGCCTGGGGCTTGTGGCTTTCCTCTGGCAGACCCGCCTCGGCAGGTGCTCTCAGGGTGCAGGGTGCTGTTGCTATGGCAGTGGTAGCAAACTACATTTCCATCGTGGATGCACCGCTTTAGGGGGATGGTCCCAGATGGCAGGTGCAAAGCAGTCAGGGAGCGTGTGTGCCGGTGGAGCTGGCATGCTGCCTCAGTGGGCAGCAGCTCCTGGGACGGGGGAGTGTGACGTTCTTTGGAGGAAGTTCCTGGGGGCAGGTGTAGCATCTGCTGGTATCCAAGGACGGCAGCGATAGCTACCTGGTGACTCAGTCGGTGGCCCTGGCAGGCCACATAGCAGGCTTCTCACAAACCTCAGAGAGAGCTCACAGGGACCACAGGACCCCTGGTGACGGCTGTTACAGATGTTTGGCTCTGTTAAAGCCTCCACCTTCCTCCTCTTGTCTTCTGCCCACATCTTAAGAGCCAGCTTTGCAGAGGCTCAGAAGAAAAGAACTGAGAAATTAACAATGAGTTTACTCTAAAAAGACGATTTTTGTAATATTTCTCCTTAATCCTTAAGGCTGAGGTAATCATTTAAATAAATAAATAAATAAATACTAATACTGACCTAGCAGTGAAGCCACTTTTTGGGTGACTTTAGTAGAAAAGTCTAGTTTAAAATAGCTTGCTGATTCTAAATTTGCCTCGTCACATGAATATTGAGGACAGGTATGACTTATTTTTGCCATTGTTTCCTTGGCACTAGGTTACATTTTATACAATTTAGTTTTCACATTGTTGTTCAGGGAAGCTCACAGTCAAATTGAAAAGAGGCGCCGGGATAAAATGAACAGTTTTATAGATGAATTGGCTTCCTTGGTACCAACGTGCAATGCGATGTCCAGGAAATTAGACAAACTTACTGTGCTACGGATGGCTGTTCAGCACATGAAAACTTTACGAGGTGAGTGAGACCAGGGGGACCCAGGGCTTTATTGTCCTTAATACCCAGCCCCCTCTCGTAACTCTCATGCCTAGAAGGTTCCTACGTCCCTAAGGCAAATGTTTATGACTTGCAAATGTGTAGCCTTGAGCAATAGTGCCTGTAATTTTCAGCAACAGACTCCATGCCAAATAAAGCGATTATTGAGCTTATGTGAGGATCAACATGCAGTTTTGCAGCCCTGTATCCCCAGAGGGTAGAGACTGTGTGCACGGGTCTGTGGGTGGGTGTGATCGGATTACCCCTCTGCTTATCAGAGGGGACACCACTGATGTCCCCCAGCTTTCACATGTGCATGTCTGGACCTCACCCATACATGTGCTAAACATCAGAAGTGCCCGCACATTTAGTGACCCAGAAAGGCCATTTCAGTGTTTAAGAGGAAAGTTCATCATAAGTCCTTTGAAAAGGAAGTCACTGGTGGGTGGTTTTTGCTGTGTTTTTACTATCAGGAATGAATGAGGTGCTCATCTGGAATTTTCCCAAACTGGCTAGACCCTTTATGAGGGAGCCAGTATTTTTTTCTTCTCTTCTGCGTGTGGCGAGGTTGAGACAACCGAGGCAGAATGTGGAAGTGACTTATCCAAACAACAGCAGAGGAGTCTGAAGCATAGCCGTGGCCCATTAGCAACTGCTGCCCCTGGAATTTTCCATAGCTCGTCCTGAACTATTTGAGGAAATTGGAAAGTGGGCGCTCAGTCAGATCTCTGAGCTGTAGAAGAACTGCATCTTTTTATTTCCACAAAGCCACCAGAAATAAGAAGTAGCTGGTTTTGCCTGACTTTTGATCATTATTCAAAGCTAAAATTTGTGTATCCTGTGCTTGGAGAATGACATTTAAAAGTTCATATTAGTGAAAACGGTAGAGAACAAATTACTATAAGCCAATTTCTATGAAACTGGAAGGGAAAGAGTGGCAAATCTCAAGTTACCATCAAAAGCAGAGATGCAGATCAATCGTCTCTGCCTTGTTAGTTGCTGTGAAAGTCGGACACGTTGTTTACCTCCTGCCCCTTGGAACTTGGGACAGTTATGGACCCTTTTCATTTTATTTCTTTGCTTTCCTACTAACCATTCTACAGATGCCAATTTGTTTACTGCTGGCAGTTTTCTCCGATAAATTATTGTCCTTCTGAAAGATGCCAGACTGATGGCCTTTTAAACATGAGTCTTGTTCCATTTCAGTCTCAGGAGCTAGTGTTGCATTTGCTGAAGTAATGCATTTCCCTGGGCTGCCAGGCTCATTTAACTTACCCCTGATGAAGGGGAACTCACACTAAATGCCTTCTACAATATATTTACTCAGGGCCGCAGACTGGATGATTTCCCAAGAACATTTAGAGTGGTGATTTGAAGGACTGCTAGACAACCCATTGAATACACATCTTGGGAGGAGGGAGCCCTCCCAGGTGGCGCTTCCAGTTTGCTTCCAGAGCTGCCCTCTCTCTTAGAAGCAGATTTGGAACTTATTTGCTCCTGTTTTTCCTATAGTGACAAAGGCAAGCTTGTTAAGTCTCCTGTGGGCAACAGTGTTCTCTTTTTAATGGCTTTCTCCTGGGTGTTACAGGATTCTGTTCAAAGCCGGCTCTTACCTAGTCTTAGTTTAGGGAAAAAAGAAGGTAAATTTTAAATCCCAGGTGGTGGGACTAGGCTGGAAGGTGTGAGGCAGTGAAGTGGAATGAGACGTTCTCTGAATATAAAGTGAACCAACTCTTTGTCTTCTTCCTCCCTAAGGTGCCACCAATCCATACACAGAAGCAAACTACAAACCAACCTTTCTGTCAGATGATGAATTGAAACACCTCATTCTCAGGGTATGTTGCAATTACAGGATCATTTTACACAGAACTTATTTTTACATATTTCAGAGTTAAGTACCAGCATGTAGGAATTTGATGTTTCAACACTGAACTTTTCTTAGGCCCATTTCCTCTTTATCTCATTGTTTGGACAGGCCTCACATTCCTTCCCGAGACCTTCCTCCTCTTCTCCCTTGGCTTAGGCCAAAATTGAAGGTCTGCGCTACTGAGATTTTAAATCAGCAGAGGCAGGATTTTGTTAAAAATAGTAGTTAAGAATCACATTCCAGCGTGAAGGTTTTAGAAAGGGACTGAAACAGAGAACAATTGAGAATTTCTCTGATTCTTCCTCAACCACTAGCAAAGAAACAGCCACCGAAATCTTTGCACCAGAATCCCTTCAAAATCACAAAACTTCAAAGACTTCATGACCCCGCGAGGAAAAATGAGCGGAGGAGGCAATGCTCTCACCTGCTTGACACAGCCCCCCTCAGCGTGCTGGGCTCCGCGAAGAGGTGGCTGGCGGCACCATGGCAACTTGGCCTCCGTGCCGAGTTCGGGCTGCACCCGCCCAGCTCCAAGGTGCGTCCCCGCGCAGGGGGATTCGATGGAACGGAAAAGGAATGGAATTCAGAAACATGTCCTCTTGCAAATTGCAAGGAGAAAAAGAGAAAAACATAACTGAAAGGAAAGACACCGGTTCCCCACAGTCAGGGCTGACTTGCTTGCTAAGGCGCCTGCAGAATCTTGGCACCTTTGTTTGAGCAGATATTTGCAAAGCAGACATTAGACCAAGTGGATCTTTGTATCATCGCTCCCCATTTTCACCTCAGCCGGGCTCCTCTCGCCCCTCTTACTGGCCCGGGTGCTTATTCATGAGTTCTCTTTCCATCCCCTCATGACATGCTCTATTAATTGGAAAGCTTTCAACTGCAAGGAACACAAGACATGATGCACAAATAGGGTTTGTGTTTATTTTTATTGTTTATTTTATTTAAAAATTTTTAAATTCATTTACATGAAATATTATTTGGTATTAGTTTCAGGTGTATAGCATGGATGTTAGCCAATCGTATACCTTAACAAGGTGTCCCTCTGATATCTCCAGTACCCAACAGGCACCACACCACTGGTAGCTATGTACAGAATAGCCATGGGGATGCAAAGTGCAGCATAAGAAATATAGTCGAAAGGGTGGGTGGGGAAGGGGACACAGGGGAGCAAAAAAGGGATGGATGTAATACAACAACAATAAAATCAAAAAAAAAAAAAAAAAAAGAAATATAGTCGGTAATGGGGAGGGGGACAGATGGGAGCAAAAAGGGGATGGATGTAATACAACAACAATAAAATTAAAAAAAAAGAAAGAAAGAAAGAAATATAGTCGGTAATATTGTAACAAGCCAGGTTTTGTTCCTCAAGTAGGCTGGTCCTGGGGTTGGCCCTGGGGCATCCATGCAGTGCTCCAGGGAGGTCGGCAGGAACCAGGCTCTTGGTCTTCTCACGCCACCAGGCAGGGCTCACAGTGCAGCCATTTCCTCGATGCAGCAGGCTGGCTGGCCAGAAAAAAAGGGCAGGGAGGCTCCAGGCCAGCAGTTCTTTTCATCGGGAAAGGATGCGCTTCCTAGAAGCCCAGCAGTGGACGTCAGCTTATGGAGAAGGTTCTCCTGGTGTCCCTGGGCAGCAGGGCGTGATGCAGAGCAGGGCTTAGATTTCCCAGCCTCCGTAGTAGAGGCAGGCAAGCAAGAGACAGGGTTCGGAACTGGCCCCCCAGCAGCGTTTGTCACACACACTTTCCAGAGCCACATCTGTTGAGTAGCTCTCCCTCCAGAAGTGGCTGTCACAGCCCCAAACAGAGCTCCACCTGTGGTCTGGTTGACACCCCGCTTGCCACGGAGGCCGTCTAGGTGCCCCCTTTTGTTCAGCTGTAACACTGCCCCTCCCTGGCTCCCCTTAGGCCAGGTCTTTTCCAGCTTGTATAGAGGCAGTTCATTTTTTTGAACTTATTTTATCTCTGTCAAAACTTTTATTGGGTGGTCCCACATTCCAGCTTGTCATTAGCGATCCTCTGAGGCTCCATGGGCCTTGGAGGTCTGATAGATGTACCTTCTGGGTCTTTCATTTTCATTCATTCACTCCCTCAACAAACATTTCCGAGTACTTGTTATATAGGCACGGACCTATTCGCAGAGCACCCACTTACTGCTAATCTCGTTAGGGTGGGGCCAAGGCTTCCCAGCAAATTGGCAATGACCTGCTGCTTACCACTCTCGGGGCACCTCTGCCCTCACCTCCCTACCCCTTTCCAAACAGATGTCCTTGATCTCAGAGGGGATTTGCTGAGCTGCAGACATGAACTAGGGCCACTCCATCTGCAGAGAAACCAGCAGGGCCAGCCTCGTGGGCGTGTCACCTGTGCCAGCACACAGGGCCCAGTGCTTGATTCTCAGGCTCTGCTGTCGCCACCTTGAAAATTTTGGGGACAAGAGCCCCTGTAGCTGGTCTTGATTGCCACACTGGTACTGGTTAAGTTGATGTTTTTAAGGAAAAAAAAAATTATATAGTATATAACTTGTTATATATGCCGTTCATATATGTATATATATATATATATATATGTGAATATGTATATGTATATATATATACACACATATATATGTATATGGATATACCTTCTTTCATAGTGACAAATGCTTAGTAATTTTCTTGTTGCTGCTTTTCTAACTAACTTCCTACCAGATGTTCACACTAGGGTGTAGAACAAGGATTTCAGTGCTATTCAAGCTAAATACCTCATCTTGGACTTGCCTTTCCCGCTCCTGTTTCATACAATCCCAGTGGTGATGCGTCTTCCCCGAAGACATTTTTTTTTCTTTGCTGGCACATTTCAGAGGCTGTGAATCCTGCCCAATCCTTTGCCAGTTCCAGGCGCCAGTTCCCGGGAACATGTTTCGGCAGGAGGCAGGAGCCTCTCAGATTGTGTTTGAGCAGTTTGGCAGCAGGAGTTGGCCTCCTGCTTTTCCTCACCAAATCACATCTGACTCATTGCTCGCTTCACTAAGTGCTTTCGGAATATCTTTCACGCACGGTGGGTCAGGCAGCAGCCCGCCCACCTGATCAGTTTAGAATGTCTAGATGCTCCACTTCCCCATGGCTTAGAAGGGAGAGAGGCTCTCCCAGGGCTCTGGGCTATGCACTAACACCGTCCTCCCCAGAGCCAGCCCCTGGTGTCCTCGTGCCCCCACAGTGCTCATGTCCTCCTCACACCCCAGTTCTTCAGCTGCTCCCTCAGCCCCCGCCACTCCACCACCTGGTGTTCATTTGTTGGAGAAGCAGGGTCAGAACGGCTGAGCTGCACTGACGTGTTCACTGGCCTCTGGGGGCCCTGGATGGCTGGAAACCTACTTTGCTGGTGTTGGCAGTTCAGGCCTGTCTCTACCCAGAGGTGAGGGTGCCAGTCACCTTCTTCCCAGGCACCCCTTGTACCTCATCACTTCATCAATGAAAGGCCTCAAAATAGTTCTCTTGTTGGAGATAAGATTGTCTGCAAGGCAAATGAGGAAGTTATTAATACCCTATTTTTTGACAGAATGAGGCTTCCAGCAGATGGTGCTGGGAAAGCCACTTCCCCCTCACTGTCACTCCTTGTCCCCGGACCAGCTTCAAGGACTAACTCAGGAAAGGATCATTCCTAGCGCCCTCCTGGCTGGGTGGCCTCCAGCTTCCCTCACTCCTTTCACCCCAGCATGCACTATCCTCTACCCTCTGGCACATGAGATCAAATTAAACTATATCCCAAAGGCCTTTCTGTGGAAAAGGGAATGGAGTTTCTCTTACGCTTTTCAAAAAAATCAGGCTGAGCACTAGTGAATAAAGCAAGATAATGACCCACCATGTATGAGAAGTGCAGGAGAAAAAGGGGATGGATTTAATATAACAACAATAAAATTAAATTTAAAAAAATAAAAATAAAATGTGACATAGTTCGGAAAAAAAAAAAAATAGTGCAGGAGCTGAGTCAAGAGCAAGCATGGGACATAGATTGGGGTTAGGTTCCTGGTCACTAGAAATCCCCCAGCAGGGGCTGGGTAGCTGTCACCCGAAAAGTTGTGGCCAGGAATCATGTCACGAAGACAAATGGTCTAAGCTCGTGGATTCCGTAGCTTTGGCAGCTCCCTGCCCAGGATCTCAAACAAATATTATTTTGCCTCTGCACTTGTCTTTATTGGCACTTAAGATTTTTACTTGTATTTAAAGGGAAGAGGAGGTAAGAAGAGTCTAAGGAGAAATTTTTTATTTTCTTTTCTTACCTCAGGGACAAACGGCCCAGCCCTGGGTCAAAGGATAAGATTTGAGCACAGTAGTTTTCTGTCCTGTCCGTTCAGGTTAGAATCACTTTGGGGTAGATGTGAAGGGGATGGGGGGCGGGGGGGGGCGCGGTGAAACAATACCAGCGATCCAGCCCTACTCAGATGATCAGCATAAAACAATGCGCAGCAAAGAAACCCTGCTACAAGTGCTGAGACTGACCGCCCTGCTGCCCCCTGAAGGTGGAGGTGTTCAAGTTGAGGACAGGTGGCAGCTGAGTTACTGGAGAGGGGATTCTGATCTTAAAGGTTTCTTCTCATCTCAGATTCTAGGGTTTAACATAAAGTTGTTTTAGTTAGAGCAATAAAATATGACTTCTCGGGGCTTCAGGGCAATCAAAGGAAAAATTCTTACGCTGAATTCGGCTCTGAAATAGAATTTACATAATTGGACTACATAATTGGACTTTCTCCTGTAATTATCAGCTCATAGATACAGCTAGAGATAGATATAGAGATTTGCCTTGGAGAGAACCTTACTTCCCTCCTGAGGCATCTGTTTTAAGCCTCTTATTCTCAGGACAGCCATGAAATCCTGCGTGAGATCTGTCCTGTGTTTGGATACTTAGAACACAAATCCTTAGTTGCTATCAGAGTGATTACAGTCATGTTCCTTGAAGTGTGATAAATTGATTATCCATTTCTCCTGATTAGGCAGCAGATGGATTTTTGTTTGTCGTAGGATGTGACCGAGGGAAGATACTCTTTGTCTCAGAGTCTGTCTTCAAGATCCTCAACTACAGCCAGGTATTGCTCTGCTGGCGGCGGGCAGCTGCAGCAGCCACAGAGGCCACCCACTTGCCAGAATAGTTACAGCATGCAAGTCACGTGCGAAATGCTTATACTGGGCCCCCCACCCAGTCCTTCTTCCAGAAAATTCTTTACTTGTTAACAGTGAAATGAATTTAAACTTAGAAAAACCTTTTAACATACGTATGTTCCATGTCTCTGCCATTTGAAAGGTTTGGCTCTGATCTCAGCATCAGCTTTTTAACTTTTTTATTGCTGCAAATAAATATCCCACAACTATGGGGTGGGGGTGGGGGCCAAGGGGGAAAGGGAGGCAGATAATACAGCACCAGAGAACAGGAAAATTGGGGCACCACTGGTGCTGTGTTTGCAACAATGTGTCGCTTACTAGCTCTGTTAAACTTCAGCTTCCTCTAAAAACTGACTGTAATAGCCCTTACCTTCTATGAACATTTGTAGGATCAAGTTAAACATTTATGAAAGCTTCTAGAGCACAGCTTTCACCTATTATGTCCCTAGAGTTTTTTAACTCATTCATTCCTTCACTCAGTGCATGCTGGTGTTTGCATGAAAACTTGATCAGGCAGAAGAATTTAAGTCAAAATAACATTTGTATAAATTACAATTAATGCAAATGTAATGTTTTCCAAGTGTTTTACTCATTCTAGTCTTACAAGAGGGAGTTTTTATTATCTCTGCTAACAGAATAGGCTGTGGCCGCTTAAAGGAGCCAGAGGCAGAGCCCATGTCGCTCGGTCCTCCCCTGGGGGTCTCACAAGGGACTCCGTGGGAATCAGAAATAAAGTTGTAGCAGACATGAAAGATCCTTGACTTCCAGGAGCGTGAACTATTTATATAATTGAGCCCCTTTCCCTCCTGTCTTTTCAGAACCTAAGGCCCACTGCCTCATCCATTGTGTCCGTATCTAGGCGAAGTAACTGCACATGTGAACATGTTCACACATGGACTGTTTGAAATTTTCATGTTAAAAGTGCAAAATACAGACAACGCCCTTAGGTAGTTTATATTCTACATGCTGTTGACTTGCCCTTTTTGGTGGTTCATCCCCACAGAACGATCTGATTGGTCAGAGCCTGTTCGACTACCTACACCCTAAAGACATTGCCAAAGTCAAGGAGCAGCTCTCCTCCTCCGACACGGCACCCCGGGAGCGACTCATAGATGCAAAAAGTGAGTACAGAGAAGGCTGCTGCTTCCTCAGGACCCCGCTCAGACCTGAGCAGAGACCGCAGACGGGCTGCGCGGGGCTCGGCCTCTGGGCCCCTTCCTGGCTGCCCTTCACCTGGGCCACAGGCACTGTCTCTGGCTAAGTGGAATCACATACATTCTCTGTGTTTGTCTTTGTTTCATTTTACATAAAGAAAAAGTACCTTAATGTCCAAATTCATTGAGAGGAAAAATAGCTACTTTGATTTGATTCTTTCTGATTTTTAGTCTTCTTTTTTCTGAATTAGAAAATTCCGTTATATGCTCCTGAGTTTAAAGGGCTCACACCAGTTTTATTTGTTCCCCCATCTTCCCCCCAAATAATCTCTGGTTATTTGAGATGCACAGTTGCAGCCTCACCGAGTAAGAAAACTTAAAACATGGAGAGGACAGTTTTTGACTGACGTGGTTCCTTGTTATACGGGCCTCCCTTCCTGGCTTCCTGCTCGCAGCAGCGGAGCCGCTGCTCACATTCTCCCTGAGCTTTGCGTCCTGCACCCTCTCCTGTGCCCACTGTGGGCGCCCCTGTAGGTCTCTCCACCTTTAGTCTCCCGGGAGGCTGTGCCCTGGAGTCAGATTCCTGGGCCCACATTCTGGCTGTACCATTGACCAGCAGTGTGACCTTGAGCAAGTTATTTAATCTGTCTGTGCCTGAGCTTCTTCTGTGCAAGATAGTACCTGTTTCATTCAGTTATTGTGAGAATTGAACATGCTAAATACGTAAAACATGTGGGACAGTTCCGGGCCCATTCAGCACAGTCTCAGTGTTGACATTCACCTTGGCCCAGTGCAGCCGTTGCCTAGTTTCCTACTTGCAAGCTCCCATTTAATTCCTGGAAGGAAAGACCAGCAGAGGAATCACCTTTAAACTATCCTTTTCATTAAGGCACTCCTCTTCTTCCTAAAAGTGCAATGCAGTTCCTGGTACCTATTGTCCTTTATCGTCTGGCCTTCGCCACATTTAGTGACTTAAGGAGGAAAAGGTGAATGGAGTTTGGTCCCTACCTTTAAGGCCTTTACAATATAGCCATGGAGACAAGAAGACAGACAGCTCCCTGCATAATAGGTGCAGCCATAGACAATGATGATTCATTCTCATGTGGGCATGGGGACAGGCATCACCGAGTCGGTGACAAGTGAGGTGGGTTTAAAAGAATGAATTAATGTTTGCCGGGTGAGGAAGAGAGGGAAAGAGCTGGGGAAATGACTTGTAGGTGGGAGCAGAGGCGTGGCAACCGCCATGTGGCCTGCTTAGTGCTGCTGGAACAAAATGTGCAGGGGAGGGGGGCTAGAACATGAAGACCTTTTCATCCAGGGGGACACAGTGAGGGCTTTGAGCCAGGAGGGACAGGCTCGGATTGGCACTCTGGGGAAGACCCAGAGGCAGCAGTGTGGAAGGTAGGTTGCAGCGGGTGAGCCCCACGAGGAGCCTGGGCGGCAGCCTGTGTCCTCTGGTTGCTGTCATGGTGGGCAGGGGGTGCATCCTCCACAGACTAATCCACTTGGTTAGTACAGCACTGTCCAGCGG
This sequence comes from Noctilio leporinus, assembly GCA_004026585.1. NCBI lineage: Eukaryota > Metazoa > Chordata > Mammalia > Chiroptera > Noctilionidae > Noctilio > Noctilio leporinus. Next base: position 713,545 of record PVIW01000117.1, read on the forward strand.
AAACATAATGCAAACCACAAACAGGAGCCACTTTGCAATTTAAAATTTGCTGGTAGCCACATTAAAAACAGTAAAAATAAATGTAAAGCTAGTTTTAATACTATGTTTTACTTAACCCAATACACCTAAAATGAGGCCATTTACTTGTTCTTGTACTAAGTCTGTGAAATCCGTGTGTAGTCACACCGCACACCAATCAGAATAACTCGCTTTCCGGTGTCCCACAGCTGCCCGTTGCTAGTGTCTACACAGCTGGACAGCACAGGCCTAAAATGGGCTCCAAGAACCTGGGTTGAGAATTTAAGGGTGTTCTGCTTCATCCTCACCATTTCAGTATCTACATCCTGCCCATCCTTCAAGTCCCAGCCCAAGTTCCTCCTCCGCTGGGAAGCACAGTTGTCTCTGCCATTCCTTCGGCCCTAATCACACATCCCCTTTTGTGTTATTAGCCCTTCCATGCCGGAGTTCCATCTCCCCTTCTCAGCCGTGAGCTCCCGCAGCACAGGAGCCCTGCACTGTATTTCCTGCCCACCCCCCCCAACCTGGGGCACCCAGGCCTCTCACCCAGTAGTGGTTGCACTACGTGACCTAGAAATATTTCCAGACACCATGCCTATCCCTATTGGCTCTTTTAAGGCCTAAACTGAGGAGAAATGTTATTCTCATGTCATCATTATAAAACCATGAGAGGCCTGGCTGGCGTGGCTCAGTGGATTGAGTGCCAGCCTGTGGACCGAAAGGTCACTGGTTCAGTTCCCAGTCAGGGCCCATTGCGAGAGGCAATCTATTGATGTTTCTCTCCCTCTCTTCCTTTAGCCTTTCCCCTCTCTCTAAAATAAATAAAATCTTTAAAAAAAAAAACAAAATAAAAACGTGAGGCAGGAAAGAAAAGACATTCTTCAAGGTCGCACTCCCATCCTGACAGACACTGCTCTCAGTTTATCACATTTTGTGTATTGATTTGCAGCTGGACTTCCAGTTAAAACAGATATAACCCCTGGGCCATCTCGGTTATGTTCTGGAGCACGGCGTTCTTTCTTCTGTAGGATGAAGTGTAACAGGCCTTCAGTAAAAGTCGAAGACAAGGATTTCCCCTCCACCTGCTCAAAGAAAAAAGGTAACCATTTACCAGGCCTGTAAATTCCTCTAACAGGGGAGGCTTGCCTTCTGCCCCGGAGCTGTCAGCAGAGCATGGGTTCAGTGACTCCCCACCAGCCAGAGCAGCAGATCCCTGGACTAGAGAGAGGACCTTACTCTCTGCGCCCTCCCCACCCACATGTAGGACAGCTGGGAGCAGGGAATGTTGGAAGGACTGATGTGTCATCATGACAATCATGGGAAGGCTTTCTCTGTTTGAATTATTGTAATCGGTTGGGAAGGAATATTCCCATTCACTGTTCTTATTGCCTCTTGAGTAATCCACCAACCCATCAAAATTACTCCTGCTAGATTCACCAGTGACCGTGCTAAAGGCAGTGGCCACTTTCCATCCTTCCACCCTTGGAAGTGTTCTCTTTCTAGGATTCCATGAAACCATACTCTCCTCATCTCCCCCATCCTCCAGGCCCTCCTTCTGGTTTTTTTCGCTGGCCGCTCTTCTGTCCTGGGCCACCTTCTCTTTTTCTATCTCTGCTCTCTTTGCGGGTGGCATTGTCTACTCCCTTAGCTTTCAGTGTCATTTCTATTTCAATAACTTCCAAATTTATGAGTTTTCTTTTGAACTCCAGACCCATAACTTAACTGCTTATTAAATCTATCGCTTAGATGTCTCAAGGGCATCTCAAACATGACAGATGTAAAAGTAACCACCTGATCTTCTTGATATAAATAAATGGCAGCAAAAAACAAATAAACCAGAATGCAAACTGACATCCATTGAATTGCACATCCTGGAAGGAAACCTGTGAGGCACCCTCACCCCATTTCACCCCCCCACCCCTGGCCATGAAGTCTTGCCACAATGAATTCTTTTTGTAGAAATTATCTGAAATATGTCTGTCCACCTCCCTGTTTACCACTATCTTTAGGCTCCGGCTATGCTCAGCTCTCCCCCAGCCTTTGCAAAGCAGGCTCCTCATGCTTGTTACCTCTCCAGCCAACAGCCAGAATGATCTTTTTAAAACCATATCTTTGTATCAGTTGCCCATTTAAGACCCTTAGATATATCCTGTTGCCCTTGCAGAAAAGTTAAATCCTTACCGTGATTTGTTTTTCTATAGTTCCCAATAATTAGCACAGACCCGACGCTCATAAACCCTACATAAGGATTGATTTATTGTTGAAATGCAAAGGTGCTCCACACTTAATACATCCCAAAGTAAAATCTTTTCTTCCTCTCTTTAACACGTAAGTCTCTTCTCCGACTCAGTGAAACTGTTCCAGCAACCACTTAATCTAAAAAATTTGGAATTGTCTCCATTTGCTTTCTTTCATGCCAAATACTTGGGTATTCACACCGACTCTCAGGAATTATCAGGAGCTTCTCCTGCATCCATACCTGCCTCCTCGGCCTGCACAGGCCTCACCCTCTCTGGCTGTGTGACTGTCCTTCCTTTTTCCTCTCTTGAGGTTTCCCTGTCCCTCTGCTCTGGAGCATCTAAACCCTGGTTTGATTGTGCTCTTTCCCCATCTAAATACCTTCAGAAGCGCCCCATTCCCTATCAGAAAAGACTAACACAATTGGTAGCAAAGAATCCAAGGACCCTACAGTTTGCCCCCAACCTGCCTTTCCAACTCTACCCCCCCTCCCCTTTCCTTCAGCCACGCAGAGCTCTGCCGGTTCTTACACAGACTACGCGCCTGTGCTTCTGTGCACCCTCAGCCTCTGCACATCCCAGTCCTGTGGCCAGCGCTCATCCTTCTTGTTGTTCTTTTCTGGGCTGCCAGGTAGACTTAGACACTCCTCCCATGGTTTAACCAGCTCTACTAAGCACATATGGTACTGGATAGTAGTTATTTTTCAGCCTCCCGTTCTCACTGGATGCTCACTTCTGGAGAGCAAGGCCTTGTTTTCAGTTTTCCTTCTCCCTCCCAGCATCCCTGCCCACCACAGGCTGCCGGTGCCTCCCTGTCCCAGAGCCACACTGACACTAACCGCCGACTTTGCTTTCTAGCAGACCGAAAAAGCTTCTGCACAATCCACAGCACAGGCTATTTGAAAAGCTGGCCACCCACCAAGATGGGTTTGGACGAAGACAACGAGCCGGACAATGAGGGGTGTAATCTCAGCTGCCTCGTTGCGATAGGACGACTACATTCTCACGTGGTTCCGCAACCGGTGAACGGGGAGATCAGGGTGAAATCTATGGAATATGTCTCTCGGCACGCCATAGACGGGAAGTTTGTTTTTGTAGACCAGAGGTAAGCACCGGCCCGGTGCTCTTGAACGATAGTGGGTCATTTTCAACCTCGAGTAAAGCGGGGACAACTGGGCGATCTGCTGGCTTCCCTAAGAATATATACAGAGAAGGAAGTAATCTCTGCTAAAAAATGAGAATGATGCGGTATCATCTTAAATGCAGAGACTTTCTCTGTCACTCTTTGTCATGTAGAAACTGCATGTACTTAAGTAGGGTGGTTTGATGCCTGTGGCCAAAAGAGAAATAGCAGACGTAGTGTGTGTGGACTGTTCAGGGACCATTCCTTTGACTGGACCCTGGAACCTAGGACTTGGAAGAGTATGTATGTAGTCCTGAGGCTATTGGTAATCTGGTATGTCTATCCAACTTCTAATTTAATCAATTAAAATTAAAAATTAGATTCCTCCAGCATATCAGCCACATTTCAAGTACTCGGTAGCCACATGGGGCTCGTGGCACAGATGCAGGACATTTGCATCGTCACAGAAAGTTCTGCTGAACAGCACTGATCTAGTCCAGTCCCGTCTTTCCTGGGTGAGGAAGTGAGGCCCCGCCTGAAGGCTGGCCTCCGCCAGGATTCCCACTAGTTGTGGAGACCCAGAGACCCCAGGGCCCTTGTGGTTCCTGCTGCTGGAGCTGCTGGTGTCAGGGTGTCCTGCTAAAAAGCAGGCAGTGACATGGAGAAGCCCTGCACTGGGGTGTACCTATATTTTTCTACCACATTTTTATCTAATTAACGTAGCGACAATTTTTAAACCTCGTAAAAGTTGATTTCTTGTTGTAACAGCCTTCTGAATGACTTCTTTGCTTTTCCCCCCTGTTTTTATATTTAGTTACGTGAAATAAATAAATAAAATCTCCGTATAGTAAGCCCTCTGAAAACCCACCTGGCGTTGACCTTGTTCTCACTGGCTGTAGCAGGCAGGGGTCATCACTACAGAGATGCTGTTACCTGAATGGCTTTTTTTCAACTATCCCCTTCTAGGGCAACAGCTATTTTGGCATATTTACCACAAGAACTTCTAGGCACATCATGTTATGAATATTTTCACCAAGACGACATAGGACATCTTGCAGAATGTCATAGGCAAGGTAAGCTGGGCTGTACAAAGGATCTTAAGGTTTGGGGTTTTGTTTTTAGGTTTTATTTATTTATTTTTAGGGAGAAGGGAAGGGGCGGAGAAAGAAAGGGAAAGAAACATCTATGTGTGGTTGCTTCTTGCATGTCCCCAACGGGGGACCTGGCCCAAAACCCAGGCATGTGCCCTGACTGGGAATTGAACCGGCCACCCTTTGGTTCGCAGGCCAGCACTCAATCCACTGAGCCACACCAGCCAGGGAGGATCTTAAATTTAAACTGTCCCCCTGCTTCTAGACTAGTCCACATACTTTTCCAGAGAAACGTGTCCCCAGTGGCGTGGGAGTCAGCCAGCCCAGGAGTCCTGAGGCCAAAACATCTGTGAGGAGACGAAGCTAATGCTCCAGGCCCCTTACAGATACCCACCCCTGATGGCCCAGCAGTGTGCTCTGTGCATGTCAGGTTAATTTCTGTAAGGCATCTCTTATTCAGAGGATTGATCTGGACCCCATAAAGATTTAGTACCACCACAGAGTTCATTGTCTTTTTCATAATACCCTACACTGCAGCCTATACCTTCCCCCGGACTCTTGGCACACCCTATGTTGACCGCTTCCTTTTATTTACTTCATCATCTGCCAGACCAGCTCATCCACCTCAGATGTGAATGTCCAGAGGGGACCCTGTTTGCCACTTCTGCTGTCCTAGTTCAGGCCCTTCTGCCCACCTTATAATTGTGATAGATGCCTGACAGGCTTCCTGCTCCCTTCTTCTGCCCCCAGTCCCTCTTTGTCTTCAGTAGTTAACCCTGATGATGTCACAGTGTCAGTGTAAACCTGCCTTTACACCCAAGGCTGAATACCTTCCGTAGGCACTCAAGACCTTTACCTCCGGGCCCCAGCCAACCTCCTCAGCCTCACCACCCCCCATTCTTGCCCAAAGAGGCCTTGTGCTGCTGGGCAGGGCCCATCCCATCATCCCCTGCGCCCCTCCGCCCTCCCTCCGTCCTCTGGAAAGCTTGTGTTCACCCCTCAAGGCTCTAGTCCCCTCCCTGCATGGCTGCCTTTCGGTCCTCTCCTGAGGGCGGGTGGCCTCTCCTGTCTCCTGTCTCCAGGCCCTGGCACATGAAAGGTGCTCCTCCTACATCTGTTACATAAGAGTAGGTTGGAATAGGTGAGTGACTTCTCTGCACTCAGATGCCCCAAACATGCTGTCCTGCCCTCAGGCTTTGCGAGGGGCAAGAGCCGGGCACAGAGCCTGCTCAGCAGTCAGTGTCCACGTCATCGCGGACTCCAGGTGGCTGGCTGTAAGGCAGCCGGTCGTTTCCCGCAGCCTTCAGTCCGCACACTCTGAAAAATAATGGCAGCCGCCCACATGAGTCAAAGGCCCCCGAAGCAACCCCTCAGACGTGACCTGCTCTCTCGAGTGCCTGCGCCTGTGGCCTGTTAAGAAGCAAAGGCCTCGGAGCCTGGTGCACTTGGGAGCGGGTTGGCTGAAGAGTTTGATCTGAGGAAACAACAACATTCATGGTTTCTTTGCATTTTCAGTTTTACAGACAAGAGAAAAGATTACAACCAACTGCTATAAGTTTAAAATCAAAGATGGTTCTTTCATCACACTGCGGAGTCGATGGTTCAGTTTCATGAACCCTTGGACCAAGGAAGTAGAATACATTGTCTCAACCAACACTGTTGTTTTGTAAGTGTTTCTCCTGTATCAGAAGTTCCTTTGCTTCAAAACGAACTGCCCTGGGCTCTTCACCTGGGAAATGGGGTACAGGCAACAGCCAGCGTCACATCAGCCAACGCCACCTGGCTGATGTCCCATGAACCCTCGGGAGTGGCAGACGCCCCGGGGCTGTTAACAGGACAGGCTTCGGGGCCCGTGCCAGGCGGCCGGTGTGGACCTGCCCCAGGAAACCACAACGTTTCCTTCCAGACCAAGCTGCCCACCTTTGACATCCGCAGCCCCTGCACCCCGGGCAGCCATGGGCCTCTGTGGAGGGAAAGGTTGGCAATGAGAGGCTCACACAGGCATCAGCTCCTCCCGCGTGGCTGGGGACGGGTGGCCGACCATGCCCGCCAGGCTGGTGGCCCGAGGGCTGGCAGGTGGAGCGCCACCTCAAAAGTTGCCACCTGCTAGGTGACCAGGGGAGGGAAACATCTTCCCCTGTGGCCGGGCCTGCTGCCCACGTCAGCTTCCCCGTGGTGTCCCGCCCCTGCAGTGGGCGGTTAGGGCGGAGCGAGGGGCTGGCGCGCAGAGGGGACCCGGGAGCAGCGGCAGGTGAATGAGGGAAGCCCGGGCAGGCAGTGAGGCCGAGACCAGGGTGTCGTCCGTCGTGTTGTGACGCAGTGAGGAGACCTTTGGAGCCACTCAGACCGACCCTTCATTTTCTGGCCTGTCCAGGTCCAGAGTGGACACCGGACACCTTGGCCAAGGTGAAAGGTGCTCGGTTCTGAGCAGGCCTGACTCACGTTTCCTTATTGCTGGGATGTTCACAGAGCCAACGTCCTGGAAGGCGGGGACCCAACCTTCCCGCAGCTCACCGTGTCCCCGCACAGCATGGACAGCATGCTGCCCTCCGGAGAAGGTAACTACGCTCTGCCCGGGCGCCGGGGCTGCCTGCAAGAGGCTGCTGGTGACTGCAAGTTCCTCCCAAGTAGTCAGTGTCCCAGCCGCCACACTTCGTGGAACAGAGAGGCCGAAGGGGATTAAGCCCTAAGGACTTGGTCGTCTCACTTTCTCTGTTGAGCCTGGAATACCGGGAGCTCGTTCTTGCCTTTCCTGGGGCTGCCAGGACCCTGGAAGCTCTGAGATAACAAACTCCTGGCTCCTCTTGGCTTCCCCTCCCCCTGCGTGACCCAGTGGCTGTGATGGGAAGTACGCTTTGATGGCCGGCACTGGTTCCCGAGGTGGGAGGAGGTGTCTGTCTGTCAGCAGTGGTCTGTGCTCTGAACCTGCGCGGCCCCTTCCCGGGGCTCGGCTCTGGCCCCTGCCCTCACACTTGACCACTCTTCCTTCCTCGGGGCCACCTCTGCTTGCATGGCTTCAGTCCCCACCTCTTCTCGGGTGACTCCTACGCCCAGTCTCCGCTGCTGCCTCCCGGAGAGATCCACCTGCTGTCCCAAAGGCGTCAGAGATTCTGACTCTCTCCCATTACAGCTAAACACAAAATCCTGTCTCTTCTGTCTCTTAAACCTCTGCATCACCCTCCTCCTCTGTTGCCCTGATTATTGGCCATTACTTCCTAACCCTAATCTCACCCTCCCCCACTCCACGCAGTGGACTTTCTAATAACCAAACCTAAGTCATTGCCTCTCCTGTGTAAAGTCCTTGGGTTCTCCTAATCCCTTGGTGGACACTGTCCACATCTGTTAGCGTGGCATCCAAGGCCTGTTTGGTACCCGCCTGTCCCATTTTGTCTGTCACTGCTTCGTTGTCGTTCACGATGAGTTTCCAGGAGTCTCCCAGGTTTCGTCCTGCCTCGCTTCTCCAGCCTGTGTTGGCGGCTATGCCTGGAATGCTTCCCCTCCTTCCCTCCCGGCCAAGCTACTGCATCCTCTCTCTCCATTCTCAGCTCCGAGTTAAAACCTCCCGGGAGGCTGCACCCAGCCCCGGGTGAGTTAGGTGCCTTGGTCTTACCTGTCAAACGTATCCCACTGTGCTCCAGCCATCGCCCACCTCGAGTTGCCATTAGACTGAGCTTCTCGAGGGCAGGATGCTGACTTGGCTCTGTGCAGCCCAGAAGGGCTCAGCGTGTGCCGAGCACGTTAGGGGAGTTAGACTCTTCGTGTCAGTGCTCTGGCCTCCGAACCTGGAAGGAAACTTGAGCCTCCTGTCAAGCTGTGGCTCCAGTGTTCTTCAAGGCGCAACTCTGAGGTTGAAGTTTCAGTGTATCATGGGATGCACTGATTCTAATTAAACACACAGAAGCGTTTCTTCCCCCTCTCACTTTCAGCTTCCTTTGTTGCAGGTGGCCCAAAGAGGACCCAGCCCACTGTTCCAGGGATTCCAGGGGGAACCAGGGCTGGGGCAGGAAAAATAGGTCGAATGATTGCTGAGGAAATCATGGAAATCCACAGGCGAGTAATGTCTTCTAGTTGGGCTCTCAACCCAGGGCGTCTGCCCCCCACCCCACCCCCCACCTCAGAAATGTTTTATAATGTCTGGGGACATTTTTGGTTGTCACAACAGGATGGGAGGTTGCTACTAAACATCCCCGGATAGAGGCCAGGCCCTGCTTTCTAAACATCCTGCGTAATTGGGTACATAGTTGGACCCTACAGTACACAGGACGGCCTTCCCCACCCCAGCCCCCAACAAAAACTGTTCTCGTCCAGAATACCTGTAGTGCTTATGGTCCAGGAGAGAGAAAGCTTGTTCCCTCACGAGTTGGAGCACTAGGCAGACAGGCCATGAGCCAAAGGCTGCTGGGCCGTGGAGGAGGGGTCCCTGGGGGACGCAAACGCTGCTTTCATCCATGGAGCAGCTAAGAGCCTGCTGGCCACACAGCTGCCGCCGTATTCTCCCTAAACTGGCTTCAGCGCCAGGACTCCCTTTCCTGAGTCCCTCCCGCCTGGCAAGAGTGTGTGGGGTTCATAGTCCTGAGTCTCCCTCTGTAAGCCTCCGGAGCTGAGAAATAGGCCGCAGACCGATTCTTCCTCCCCCGTGGTCTTAGCGGGTGATGCCAGGCTACTTTCCTGCTGTGGCCGAGCCCCCCGGCACCCTTCTCTTCCTGAGGAGTCATAGCCGGGAAGAAGATACATCATTTGCTGTAGACTCTGGTTCACGGTATCAAAGATAGAGACTGAACTTCTGAAGTCCCCTCCGACTCAGAAGTGTTTTTGTAAGGAAATAAGACTGGCCACTTACTTCCAACCTGAAATCCAAACCCTCATCCCAGGGCTTCGTCACTGAGATGCTTGACTCCAGGGTCTGTATTCTAGATTAGGTGCCTGCAGGATAAATCCTGTTTATCACCTGTTTTTGTAAGTAAAGTTCTATTGGGACACAGCTAAAGCCTTTCACTGACATTTATATTCACATACGTCTGTGGCTGCTCTCAAGCTCCAACGGCAGTTGAGTAACTGCGACCAAGACCATGGGGTCTACAGAGCCTAAAGTAGTTACTGCTTCCTTTACAGTGAAGGTTTGCCTTCACCCTTCCTCTTACCCCCACCCTCAACCACACGCACACGCTCCACCGGAAAAAGGAAGCAGGGCAACTAACTCCTCTTTCCTCCAGCAGGATAAGGGGGTCATCGCCTTCCAGCTGTGGCTCCAGCCCCCTGAACATCACGAGTACACCTCCCCCCGATGCCTCTTCTCCAGGAGGCAAGAAGGTAAGTACGGCTGCCGATGACTCTTAGACTAAGGCCTTTCTTAATCCAGAGAGCCTCTTGCCCAAGTTCTGAAATGTTGGGGTGAGAGCAGGTACCTACAGTTGTGGTTGCGGAAACGATGTTTGGCCAGGTACAAAGCGCACAGGTAGAGCTGGGTGGCTTGCCAACATCCTGAGAGGGTTCGTTCCATGCGAGTGAGGGAAACAAAGGTTATTCTAAAGAGTGGGGAGCTATCTGTCCATTGCTCTGAGGGAGCAATTCAGGAGCCCCCACAAGGGAAGGATTAGTGAGCACCACACATAGAAAAGTGGCCAGTTCTCTGCCAGGCGTTTCCCCGAGGAGAAAATACTGTTGGCGTCTAGTGCAGGGACGGACAGTGATACACCCCGAGCAGGGCTTTGGAAAGCAACCATGCTTTTGCAGTCGCAGGGCTTGGGGACCTGCCACCTGGGTTTCCTATGATGCGACAGCATGGGTACACATGGTCCATCAGTCATCAGCCCTGGCAAAGAGCTAGCTAGAAGGCTCTGCTGTAAACAGGCTTAGAAACGGCCCATCTGCTTCATCTTTGCCAGAGAATTTACAAGCTCAGGCCATGTTAATGGTAACTTGTAAATCTATTAATAGTGCCTGATGTTAATATAGGTAAAGTCTTCCTCCTCCTTTCTTCCAAAACACATGCAGAGAGAAAGCCTCCTATCAGGCCCCAGAACGGGACTGCTGGGACACGAACTGTAGCAACACCAGGAGGTGTGTGGTGCTGCCCCGGGGTGGGGTGGGGTGGGGTGGGGAGGGGTGGGGAGAGGGCAGAAGACAGCAGGCAACTAGGAAAACAGGGCAAGGCCAGGATTCCTGCATCTCCCACCAGGGCAGCTTTACTTCTGTTAGATGAATCTTCCATAAAAGTTTGTTTGAAATAGTTTTCTTCACCCCCTACCCAAAAATGTTTCAAGGCAGTGGATTCATGGGTAAGAGCCAGGTCAGAGTAAAATAGACATGGGCTTTGCCTTACGCCAGCTCTGTGACCCTGTCCACTTTTTCTTTTTAAATATTTGTTCACTTTTTAATTATTTATTTTTAGAGAGAGGGGAACGGAGAGAAAAGGAGAGGAACATCAGTGTGAGGTTGCCTCTCGCACGTCCCCAACCGGGGACCTGGCCCACAACCCAAGCATGTGCTCCAACTGGGACTCCAACCAGTGACCCTTTGGCTTGCAGGCTGGCGCTCAATCCACTGAGCCACACCAGCCAGGGCCTGTCCACATTTTAAGCCCTAGTTGTCTTAATAATGGGACCAGATGCAGAACTAGCATCGAGTAGATGAAGTCTGGGTGAGGCCCACCACTGCCTGTGGGCTGTGTTCTCCTCTCTGTTCTCCAGTTACACCCCTGGGTCCTTACCCTGTGCGGGACCCACTGTCTCCTAGGTTGGTTTCTCTTTCTCTACTTCTCAACTCCCAGGGGATTACTAGGAATCCCACTACTCTGTTTTGTAGAGCTATCAATCCAGTACAGTGCTTAAATATACTCAGGGAACATTCAATGTACATCCTCTCATCGAATCCTCACTTTATGTGTAACAAAATCCAGGCTCCCAACTGTTAAATGATTCGCCAAGCATTTCTAAGTAATTATGGCTCCAAACTACATTTAGGTCTCTTGACTTGATTCCTTTCACACCGTAACTGCCACACATGACAGCGTGTGCTCTGCATCACACAGCCCCAAGTGTTTTTAAAGCATTCATGAAAAAAACTTTTTTCTTTGAACTTACCAAAGTGGGTCTGACGGTCTGAGAGGAGAAATTCTGAATGTATCCTGAGTCCTCAGCAGCAAAATAACGTGTGATATTTTTAAATGACAGCAGCTGTAAATAGTACACCAAAGCCGCAGTGCTTCCATCCCTTGCCCTTGTTTCATTCGGGGTTAAGCTAAGAGGGAGAGGCTAAGTGAGCGCCTGACCTCCAGCAGAGGCCAGATGTACAGAGCAGTGAGGTTCAGGGAAAGTAGTAGCAGTTCCCTAAATGTCACCTGTGACCATCTGGGGGACGGGGGGCGCAAGATCCTTTCAGGTCTCTGCAAAGTCCAAACTATTCGCATCATAATGCTAAACTACTTTTTTCTCACTGTGTTGATGATATACGAAGGGATGGTACAAAAACGTCGGGTAAACCTGCTGGTGCTTTTGCAAAAATCAGGGTGGTGACAGCAGTGAAGTAATTGCATTTCTTCACTGACAGTTCCACCTAAGAACGTCCTTAGTGAAGCAGTCACAAGAACTGCTTTTCTAAAACCCTCATTACATCTTTCTAATACTGTTACAAAGTGGGAAGTGTGCACAAGCACCAGCGCTGCACTCAGCTGTGACAGGTGTCCCCGGGAAATAGCACGTGTATGAGCTTGTAACGCATGAGTGGATGACCTTCTTCATAGGACAGTTTACTGATGTGTAAACTGGCTACTCACACTTGGGGACTGAGTGTACATTTTTCTTGAAAATGAAGTCACCTGTAACTTGACAGAAAACAACTGACAGCATTTGTTGCCAATGACCAAATTAGAGCTTTCATGCAAAAATTAGAACTTTCAGAAAACTTATCTGCAACTTTGAGCTTGCTTTCTAAAACTTAAAAAATACTTGATGATTTAGACGAGTAACAATGGTGATGTTTTGATGTTGTACAATGAAATGTGTCAACTTTTGGAAGATCTGAATAACTCAGTTGAGCCAGAATTTTCCAAGTGGCCAATGCCAGGTATTTTATTTTGATTTTGAAAGTGCATTTATTAAAGCCGGGGACAGTGAAACAAAGAAGGGCTTGAAGACAGAAGCCATGGGAGATCCTAGGCTGGGCTGCTTTGCCTCACTGAGAAGAGTCCCAGTGAACGAAGTGAGCCCTGGCGGGGCTGCTGTCAGCTCACTGGAAAGTCAGAGAAAGGGGAGCCTTGGAGAAACAAGGTTATCCCAGGAGAAGCTGCCTGGTGTTCTGGTTGCAGGCCCTGTGGGTCCCTTGGAGTTCAGGAGATGAACGCCTGTGGGGGAGGGGGAGGGAAAGGTGTTGGCCTGCTCCCCGCAGGGAGAGCGCACCCGATACAGAGCATGAAATTATGCAAAGGTGAAAGATCCATCCCAAGAGGGGGATATTCCAATGGGTTTTAACATGAATACAAAAACTCCATTGACAGGGTTTCAGATTCCACGTTGCGGCAAACCTTTTGAGAAACTTCCACTTACTGAGTTTTGGTTTTTATTTTTAGGGAAGGGAAGGGAAGGGAGGGAGAAAGTGAGGGAGAGACACTGATGTGAGAAACATCAATTGGATGCCTTCATACATGCTCTGGGGACCAAACCTGCAACCCAGGCATGTGTCCTGACCAGGAATGGAAACTGGTGGGTGACCTTTTGGTTTTTGGGACAACCCCTAGCCCAGTGAGCCACACCAGCCAGGATCACTTACTGGTTTTGATGTGGTATCAAAGAATAGCCCTGGCTGGTGTGGCTCAGTGGCTTGAGCATTGGCCTGTGAACCAAAGGGTCACCAAGTTTGATTCCCAGTCAGGGCACATGCCTGGGTTTCCGGCCAGGGCCCCAACTGGGGGCATGAGAGACAACCACACATTGATGTTCCTTTCTCTCCCTCTCTCCTTCCCTTTCCCTCTCTCTAAAAATAAATAAAATCTTAAAAAAGAACATAAAAGTTATTAAGATACTTTCCTTTTCCAACTACATATCTGTAAGAGGCCAGATTTCTTTCATATACTCCAGTCAAACAACATATCTAAACAGACTAAATGGAGACGCAAAGATGAGAATCCAGTCAAATTCTATTAAGGCAGATACTGGATTTTTTAAAATATAAACCAGTGACACTTTCAATGATCTTCTTGTTGTTTTGGAAAAGTTGTTTTTCATTAAGATGCTATTCATGTCAATATATAACAGGTTTTTGATATTTGAAAATCAGTTTTAACTTTCGATACACTAAACACTGATAAATATAGTCTACACAAACAAAAAAGTTCTTTGAAATCCTCAATTTTTAAAGAGTATAAAGGAGCCTCTAGACCAGAAATTTGAACTGCAAGGTAAAATTGTAATGCCACCTGCTGGCAAGGCCTGAAGTCACTGCCTCTCCTGAAATCCAAGAAGCAGCCAGTTTCCTCACCTACAAATACTTCTCAAAGATGCTTTTCTTTGAGACTCAACCAAGGGAAGGAAGCTGGAGGGGAAGAGGGGCAGACAGAATGGGAACTGTGCTACTGAGGTGTGATAACAGTGCTTCTCTGGGCCTATTTTAAGGGCATACACCTCTGGTTACTGGAGTGGACCCCCGTAGTTCACGGGTGACGAGACTGGCTTCCTGTGTTCTATTGTTCATTTGTGAGCAGCATGATCCGAAGCAGCTGAATGCTCTAAGGATTTTATTCAGCCTTTAAATGGACTGTGTGGGCTGAATCTAATGAAAGGAATAATTTTGGAGAAGAGCTGTATTTCTTACTGTGACAATTCTTAAGTTTGGTGTTTAAAACAATCCAATAGGAAACAAGCCATTTGAAGTTTTCTCCCACTTTCCTCTTTGCAACATGATTCATTTTCTTGGTGACACTGCATAGGATACTGACTGAAACTGCTGGTAATGTGAAACTTCACTGTTGTTTATAGATTTTAAATGGAGGGACTCCAGACATTCCTTCCGGCGGCCTACTGCCAGGGCAGGCTCAGGAGAACCCAGGCTACCCGTATTCTGATAGTTCTTCTATTCTTGGTAAGTGGTATTCGTACTCATTTCCAGTACAATGACCTTGCAACACATCGGGCACGAAGTGAGTTTTTAAAATGTGAATGTAAATATACCGAGCAAGCCAGTTCTAGGTAATTTGATAAGAACAAAGTAAAAGTTTATTTCAAAGTTGAGTTTAATGGTTGAGTTCTGATGCAATGCTCAGGTTTATTCCTGGGACTCAGGGCTGCCGCAGCCTAGACACAGGTTTCTCCCATCCTGTTGCGACACAGTCTTGGGGGAAAAGTCAACGAAGGTTTAGAGATAAAGCCTAGAAGGGTGATCAATAAGCATTTCATGTGGTATTGTCATTTTGCAAAGAAGGGCCTGCTTCTCCCATCCTACCCAACTTTTTAAATTTTTCAAGATCTCCCTTTCTTCCTAATCTCTACTTTCCTATCTTTCCTTCTGTAATTCCATCCTTGCAATTGGTTGTATCAGAATTTTAAAATTAAGTAAACTCAAATGCTTTTAATCTTTAGTGCATGTTAAGCACCACTTCTAAAAAGTTGGTTCTTCCCTTTGAAAACCCCAGTTTAAAAATATATACGCGCGTGCGTGTGTATGCAATGATGCACCAGAAGTGACCTATCTCACCCTACGTACTGTTCAGTATAACTTTCTTATGAAGTATGCTTAGGACTTGCTCACCAAGGGAAGCACACCCCAGGAGTCTCACTAACCATCTCGCTCCCTCGCAGGTGAGAACCCACACATAGGCATAGACATGATAGACAACGATCAAGGCTCAAGCAGTCCCAGCAACGATGAAGCTGCGATGGCTGTCATAATGAGCCTCTTGGAAGCAGACGCCGGGCTGGGGGGCCCTGTTGACTTTAGCGACCTGCCGTGGCCGCTGTAAACACTACATGTTGCTTTGGCAACGCTACAGTATCAAAGTGCATTACTGGTGGAGTTTTACAGTCTGTGAAGCTTACTGGGTAAGGAGAGAACAGCTTTTATGTACTGTCTTCATAAAAGCCATCTCAGAGCCATTGATACAAGTCAATCTTACTATGTGTAACTTCAGACAAAGTGGAACTAAGCCTGCTCCAGTGTTTCCTCATCATTGATTATTGGGCTAGCTGTGGATAGCTTGCATTAATTGTATATTTTGGATTCTGTTTGTGTTAAATTTTTTTAATCATTGTGCACAGAAGCATCATTGGTAGCTTTTATATGCAAATGGTCATTTCAGATGTATGGTGTTTTTACACTACAAAGAAGTCCCCCATGTGGATATTTCTTATACTAATTGTATCATAAAGCTGTTTATTCTTCCTTGTAAGAATCCTTTACTATAAATATGGGTTAAAGTATAATGTATTAGACAGTTAAATATTTTTAATAAATGTTTCCCTTGTTCTATAAATACTGTTCCTATTTCAAATAATTAGAAAAAATCTTACATGCTACAGGGCTAGATGAGCCATTTCCCACACCGGGTCGCCAGTAACACACCTTTCTGGCCTTCATAACTGTTCCAGGACTGGCAGTACTTCCCTGTGTTAAAAGCTTAGCACTTTTGTTAAGATATTCATCTTGAAATTGTATGCTGTTGTAATTTTTATTAATGTGAGAACAAATGTCACTCTTTAAACATAAAAATCAAATCCTCTTAAACTACAAGCTCAGGATTGGATGTAACAGATTAGCTTTTCCCCTCAACTCTACTAGTGCTCCCAGCATCACAGAGCCCAGATGCGAAGCACCTAACAACCTCTGATTCCTTCTTGAATCACGTCGTGGAGTATCACCCAGAAAAAGCATCTGTAGGAGCAGTATGCTAAGCAGGGCAGCACAGTATAATGGAAAAGGATCCGAATTAGTGTCAGAAATTGGCTCTAAAACTTATGTTTACTGTGTAATAAGCTATTTCACCCTTCATATCAGGTTGAGGTAGAAAATGTTCTCTTTTCAGATCTAACATGGTTTTGGATTTATAGCGTTTTTTCTGATTAGTAGGTAAAATTAGTGCCTCAACACACAAATATCAAACTGGAGTTCCATGAGCTACTATCTGCTTTCTAGTTATACTGACACCAAAAAGGCAAGTCTGCTAATTAATTATGAGACTAAAAACAGTCAAGGTTACGAAGTTGATCAGAAACATTAAAACAATGGAATTTTATTTTGATGAAAAACTCAAGTTTACAGTCATTTAGTAAATGAACAGCAAACACTTCATTTTCCTTTCCCATAACTCTTTAAGAAAAAAAATCATTAGTAAATAAATATCTGTTAACAGATTAAGGGTAAGGCAGACTGGATAATAAACCACCCATGATGTTCACATTCCCAGCATGTGACTCACTCTCAAAGGGTGAAAACGGCACTGGAGATAACTGAACTGCTAAGATATGGGCACTGAATCTCACTAATCATTCAAATAAGCCCAATGATAAATACTCATTTTTTGCTCATCATGGGCAGTAAACTATACACATTGTACTGAAGGAATACTTTGATAGAAGCACTTAAGTTACATTGTGCATCACAACTATAAAAATGGCTTGAACAATTCCATTTAACCACCATTTATAAAGTGCAACTATGTAATATTCTGCATTTTATCTGGGGTGTGACAAATATCAATCTAGACTGAAAATACCCCAGCTGCCAATTTCCACCACTTCTGAAAAGATCTAGATGTGTGAAAAAGGACTGTTCCCCATACAAAGAACCAATTTCACAAACCCACTGGTAAACAAATACATTTATATAACTGGAACCTCAGTATGCTCGAGTTGTACTCATTTAAAAACCCATTCAGCTACCTTTGGTCTTTAAAAAAGGCTACACTGCAGTATCCTAAACATTTTTATGTGCATCTCACGATGAAGAGCGGCCCTGCAGTGCAGAATGAGGAGAGTGCAACGTCACTGTGAAGAGTAGCATGCTATGGTTTCAA
Organism: Noctilio leporinus; assembly: GCA_004026585.1. Classification (NCBI taxonomy): domain Eukaryota; kingdom Metazoa; phylum Chordata; class Mammalia; order Chiroptera; family Noctilionidae; genus Noctilio; species Noctilio leporinus. Next base: position 731,014 of record PVIW01000117.1, read on the forward strand.
GGAACATCGGCATCACAGCGTTGGATTCTGGGCATCGGGGTCGAGGTCGTTGCTGCCCGAAGGGGGGTGGATGGGGAGGATATCCAGCTCGTCCACTTGCGGGGTTGGGTGCATGACCACCAGCTGGTCCTGGGGAATGTCTGCGGCGGCCGCTGCAAGGTTGGTGATAGATTTACTCTTCACACACTGAAAGTCGACATGCCGACTCTTTCCTTCTTCCTTCTCCCAGGACATTCGAATAAAGGGTCTTTGGACATAGTTGTAGATCACTTCTGGTCGGCCCCCAGGCCTTTTCTTTATTTTTTCTTTATAGGTAGGATAACCTGGAAGAGAGAAAGGTTTTTTAAAACTGAGGATACACACTTGCGCACACATGGCCCTCCAATATTTCTCGTCCAGTTTAGCCTAAAGAGAACTCTTCTGCTATTAGCTACTGAACTGAAATTTAAAAAATAAAAGGAAACTAATATCCATTCTTACTTTAGTCATCAGTTCAACAGCCAAAAACCGAAATCCTACTCATCTAATTCACAAAACCTATCTACCATCCTCTCAGCTATTCAGTACACTAACCACCAGAAAAACATTCTCTAAGAGCCTGAAAAGGATGGGTCTCAAATAAAATGATATGTAATCTAGTGTATTTTGGCCTCTACCTGTGTATCCTTAATATCCCTGAGCCCTTTCTCAAGACATGCAACTTACAGCCACATTTGCCAGCCATTTTCCTTAAACCTAAACCTCATTTTCATATTATTCAGGGTTTTTTCTTTCCTTTTCTGGTTAAATGACAAGGACGTATAGAGCTCTCCAGCTTCACTGCTTCTACGTACACTGCACCTCAGGAAGCAAAGCCAGTAAATATGCCCCCATATATGTCAACGTTAATACTCCCAGCAACCAAGCACCTCATCCAGATTGGCCATCCAAAGCAGCTTTTCCTAATTAATTATACCTTCCTTCTCTTGGCTCACAATCACTGAAAAGTAAGGACTCTGAAATCACTGAGAAGTCAGGACTATCCTAGTCTTGGAAAATTTTCAGTCATTTGCCAGGTAAAGCAATTCTCCAAAGACATAATCTCTTTAGAAATTATCATGAGTTCCTCTGCTCCTTCCTACTAGCAAGAATTGCTAGTTTGGACCAGAAACCAGCAAACATTTTCTGTAAAAGGCCAGAGTAAATACATATTTGAGGTTTATGTGCCATACAGTTTCTACCTCAACTATGCCACTATAAAGTGAAATCAGCCACAAACAATAATACGTAAGGGAATGAGCATGTTTATATTCTAACACACTTTATAAGAAAACAGGGAAGGGTTGGATTTTGCCCACTGGCCATAGTTAGAATCAGGAAAGAAATTAAAAGGCAGCACTGGCAGCCAGCACACGTATTTAGCCATGTGTGGACTGTATGTTTTGAGGTGAGGAGGGCACAGGGGCAGGCAAGGCTAAAATCCAAAATCCTTCTGCAGAATGTCTTCAACGTTTCACGCTTCCAGTCAATTGCCACCTGATGGTCAGCACTGGAGATCAAAAAGGTCCACATCTCTATCCCCTCTTCCAGGATTCCTCTTGGACTATTCAAAGTCTTTAAAATTCCTATCTCATCATATTCTCCACACAGAATCACCACTCTAATACAAGTGTAATCAGTGCATCCCTGCTTGAAACTACCAGTAGTTTTCTCATGCTTAAAGACGAAGGTCTATACTTTGTAGTGTAGTATTTAAAGCTTTTTTAATAGCCTGGTTCCAACTGAAATGTTTTCTCCTTACAGAGGCCATCCTTGCCTTCTCAATCTAGAGTAGCTTCCAGTTGCTTTCTCTCTCGCTCTGAGACCAAGCAGCTAAATCCCACTGTTTGCAAAATGACAGAAGACACACACTGGTGAAACTAGTAATTTACTTCTTGAAACTCCAAAGCTTTTCCTCTTCCTGCAAAGACTCCGTTTCTGGTCCTTCTTGCCTGTATTTCTTAGCAGCCCATTACAGCAGTCCTCACTTAAGTGTCAATCTGTTCTGTGACTTCAAGCAAGTGGTATAATGAAACCAATTTACCATAGGCTAACCAATACAAACAAGAGTTAAGTTCTGGCCCTGGCTGGTGTAGCTCAGTGGATTGAGCTCCAACCTGCAAACCAAAGGGTTACTGGTTCAATTTCCAGTCAGGGCACATGCCTGCGTTGCAGGCTAGAGGTCCCTTGTTGGGGGTGTGCAAGAGGCAACCACACATTGATGTTTTTCTCCCTCTCTTCCCCTCTTTCTAAAAATAAATAAAATCTTTTTTTAAAAAAGGGTTAAGTTCGTACTGCTTCTCACCAATATAATGAAACAACAAAATGACACTGTTCAAGGATCTGCTTGATCTGTTTTGTGCTCTTCAACTACTCGACTGGGTCATTAACACCATTATCTTCATTGTCATCGTCACAAACACATGATGAGAAATTACTACACGCCAAGATTTGCTCTAAGTGTTTTTCATGTGTCAACCCTACCTCACAACCCTGTAATATTTAATTCATTTTAGATGAAGAAACTGAGGCACACAGAAGTTAAATAACTTCACCAAAGTCATGCAGCTTTTAAGTCATAGGATTTGAACACAAGCAATCTGGCTCCAGAATCTTTATTCTTTACACTATGCCCTGTTATGCCAAGTAAAATTTTATTCTTACTAAGACATTGTAAACTAAAAAAAAGCATCCGACATGGCACCTGGAAAAATTCATTTAAATCATAAAGTAAAGAGCAATCTAAAACTGTATGGGCTCAAAAATGCATTAGGGTGAGCTACAGCAGAAAAGATAAATACATCTCTTATATTGCTTAGGAATTTGACAGAATAAAATTTCCTAATGGCCTTCCATCTATTTTCTCAGATAAGAGAAGCTATTTTTGTTATTTATAGGTCTACTACATGACCGTTCAAAAATCATTTATGTGAGTTTTTTTCCTCAAAGTATTCAAACTATATTATAAATGAGATCCAATTTTTTAACCTTTGGTTTTTTTAAGAAAATCAATGGAAAATAATGAAAACATCTTACCTTCTATTCCCAATCTAATCTTCTTAAGACCCCTTTCTTTCAAAACTGATTTGGCCACATCTCTGTTTTCAATGTACTTGAAAAATCTATATAATTTTGTGCTATAAATAACTGAAAACAAAAAAAGAGAAAAATATTCTTATTAAAATCAAATGATTTGGAAATAAAAATTAACCTTGATCATCAAAGGGACTGACAACCCTAAATCCTAAATGGTGGATGCAGTGGTGCCAAAGGGTGACTAGCCAACATGACGGGACAGTTCAGTACAGTTAATACATAAGCAGTACTTAAGTTGAAACAAGAAAAGCTTTAATAACTAATCAGGTAACCCAATCCATAGGAAGACTCTCCTTCTGAAAGATATATCATATACACACTTACAGGATCTGCCCAAACTTCTTCAAAGAACCAAAAGAAGACATCAAAATCACATCATCCATCATCAAGCAGGCAAAGTAAAGGATTTCGCTGTGATGCCTAGAAGGCCTCGTTGGGAAAGGGGGTAAAATGCCTTGCCAGAGGGTACAACATGGATACATCTTACATTTCATGGATTGAGCAACTATTAATAACTCCCCAAAAAGGCCAAGACCCTCCCCACAAACTGTTTTCCATTCAGGCGAACAGCCCCATTTAATACTGTTGTTAAAAATGGCAGATTCGAGCATGTTCTGCCTAGGTTAGTCTGTTTAGAGCAAACTGGCTTTGCAAAGGACAGACATTCCACTGACAACGTGTTGAGTCTTCCAAATGTGCTGGGAACTTCAAGGAGTTAGACTGATGGACCTTCCTCGCCTTCTCTCTTTCGGGTGGAGTTATCTCCCTTAAAAGGTGAACTGCAAAGGTTTTTTCAGACAAAGAAAAAAACACTCACAAACCAAACATGCTGGTTTAAGAGCCAATCAAAGGAAAATACGTATACAGATGCTACTCATGGGGTAAATCTATGATTATTAGCTATGTCCTTAAGATTACTGGTATTTTAAGATAAAAAAATTTTTTGACATCTCAAGAGTGGATAGTGTCATAATGTCACATTTAGGAACATCAGGCTGAAGAGGCCTCTTTTGTCTCCTCAAAAGCATTCTCCTTAGATTGAAACATCTTGGCACAAAATTTGATATGTAGACAAATTAAGTAAAAACGTTTTCATTTTCTTTCATTGAAAGAAAAATCAATCAAAAGACATTGAAACAGAAAGCTCAACAATTAAGAAAAAGTCTGATGTTTCACAATCTCTATCACTGCAGTGTCATTGCTGTGTTCTACGGTTGGCTCTATTCTTTTCAAGTCAATGAAAACTAAAATGTAAGTTTTAAGTTTGTTCACTTAAAATATAAGTTTTAAGTTTGTTCATTTCCTTTTCTTCATAGAAAATAATGTTATCTAGTTTTTATTTTTTTTCATTTTTCCTGTGTTTTGTTCAACTTTTTATTATTCCACATATTACAGAAAACCACTGTCAGCAAAGAACCTAGGAATGAGGAAATAGTAACAGAAATGTCTATTACTACAACTGTCCAAAAAAGAATCATAACACATTTAAGTACATCATGCAATGAAAACATCAATATAAACTCAAAACTGCTACCATAATTCGTGTTAAAATAATCTTTGAAAATCTGTAGAAATCAAAAAGAATACACTTGGAATCTGCTTTGTTTTGTTTTTAGAAAATGGCAAGTAAAATGGAAAATTCATTAAAGAGTTTTGGTATTTTCTATATTCCTGTACTTTTTATTTAAACCCTAACGCTTACCCAGTCAGCCCAGATGCGAGCACAGAACAAGACACTAGGCTACTTTACCCATTCCTCAAATCATTCTTTGACTCTATCTTTCCTCAATCTATAAAACTGGTCAAAAATACTCTATTGGGCTTATCAAGATAAACAATATAAAATGAATTTTCTTTTCAAAAAAGTCAAAAGGCTCTAATTAGAAAAAGTTTGGAAATGCATTAAGAAAAATGTTGGTCACCGTTGCTCATGATAAGCCGTTTTGGTCAGAAATATCTAACTAGAGTTCCATAAAGCTTTTTGAAGGTTCACTGTATTTTCCAAATACATGTGATATTTAAAAAGAAACATCTTAGAAACTAAAGTCACCCTTGAAATAAATGAGTTGAAGCTTCTCGTTTTACATACAAATAAAAATTCCCTTTAAAAAAAAAAAAACAGCTTATTTTTTTATGATCTACTACTTCTGGATCTACTTCTCTAGGATGTTTCCAAATGCAAAGAAAAAAAATTCCATCAGGATCCAGATGTTCAAGCCCTGGCTGGTGTGGCTCAGTGGATAGGCTCCAGCCTGCAAATCCAAAGGTTGCTGGTTCGATTCTCAGTCAGGGCACATAACCAGGTTGCAAGCCGGGTCTCCAGCCAGCAATCTGTAGCTGGAGGCAGGTGAAAGGCATCCATACACTGATGTTCCTTTTCCCTTTCTTCCTCCCTCCCTGCCCTTCTCTCTCTAAAAGTTGAAGAAGAAGAAGAAGGAAAAAACAAAAGAAAGAAAGAAAAAGATTCCGATGTTCAACAACATCCTGCATGTCAGGGTGGGCACACTTTCTGTAAAGGCCCAGACAGTACAACTTTTGGGCTTTGCGAGCCATGCGGTCTCCACTGCAACTACTCAGCTTGGCCATTGTAGCTCAAAAGCAGCCACAGACAATACAGAAAAACTGAAGAAAAACAGGCAATAGGTTGGATTTGGCCCACAAGACATAGTTTATAGACTCCTGGTGTAGTTAAGAGTTCAACGTACTATCTTTATAAAAACTGTTCTTTAATCAATAACACAAAAACCAGAATTCATGATGATTCAAGAGAGAACATGCCACAACCCTTACTTTGTGAATATTCTTCTCCCATCTGGGGTGGATATTCTTCATCCCAGTCGACCACATCATCGTCTGTAAGCACCACGATGTGGCATTCTCGTTCCCCACTCTGGGCACTAGCTACCATGAGAGGCAGAATCATTTCTTCTAGATAAAATTCAAACTGTTTACGAGCACCATCATTTGATAACTCATGCATTAGGGCACCTGAAATGAAACCCATAAAAATATGTTGATTTTGGGGTTGGGAGGTGACTGATAAATAAACGAAGAGCAGAAGCAACACACAGAACATCAGGTTAGTTCAACATCTATTTTCGGCCCCTATAAACAATATTATGGTTATTTTTTAGTAAGTAAAACGTTTCTTAGGAAGAATTCTTATGGAACTATAGAATTTTAAAGAAAAAAAGGGTCAGTAACAGCATCCAACACCCACTTCCTTCATCTTACACATCATGAAGTAATCTAAGGTAACAAAACTAATTTGTAAAATCAGAACTAAATCCACCCCATCTCCACCCCTAGGCCAGGGCTTTCTTTTTTATTGTTTTACTATATCATATCTTCCATCAGTAGATGCAATTATATCTTAAAGTAGATATTAAGGATATTTTTTAGATTATCAATATGAACTAAAATAGCTACCATATTCCACCTCCCACATGTTTTCTCAGGAAAGTAGTCACAAATAGCATTAATATTTCAGTGTAGAAATGGGGTTAGATGACAATGATCAACCGGTTTGAAATAAGGAAGGCAAAAGGCCAAGCCAAGTACTGCAAGGTACAGGAATTACAAACCTTGAGAAGGGTGAAAAATACACTTCACTTCACTCTCCTTAAGCACACAATGACAACTTCAACTTCCCAAATACACAAGCGCAAACACTGATCTAAACTGACCTAATAATATTTTCCTTTTATTTCTACTTCATCGGCAATGCCCTATCTTCTACTTAAGGCTCTACCATCTGAGGAACTACTGGGAGGGTTAGAGAAACGACAAGAACTCAAATCTATAGTCTCCCAAGAGAGTGTTCCCCCCACCCAACATGTTGTCTAAAACATAATAACCATTAATAACATATAATTATAGTAAGCGGTTAAATAATCCACCTATATTATTATTTTTACCATGTCTCTATAGCTGGCTACTTCCTGTTGTTTTCTTAATTTTATTTGTAGCCAAACTCACAGACGTATCAGCACATTTTCTTTGACATCATTTCTGAGCCAATTCCAATCTAGCTCCTCCCACACTCGCTACTCCTGAAAACTTCCCTCACTTTAGTCTTCATACGATTTGTAGATTGTTTAAAGACAATGAACATCTTTCAATCCCAATCTTGTGTGACCTCTCAATTGAATTTCCCTCACCTTTAAAATGTTCTCATCCCTAAGAATCTCTGATAAAAATGTGCCTGGTGTTCTTTTCCCTCTGGCTGTTTTTTTCCTCTAGTTACTTCTACAACTCTTTTTCCTCTAGGTGTTCATTAAATATTGATGTTTATCAGGGCAATTTTATGTTGTTTTTTCCTCTCACCTTATGCTGACGATTCTCAAATTTATTCTAATAATTCTGCCTCCTATATTCTTAGATACATTATATTCAACTGCTTTCTAGGCACGTCCACTTGAAAGCCACCTCACAGGCACCTCAAATGCACTCAACATATCCAAAACTGAATTTAATCATCTCTGCATCTCTCTGCAATGTTTTCAAAATCAGTAAACAGCATCAACATCCACTCAAGTTCTCAAAGCCATCTCAGAAAGAGTGCTGGGCATTGACAGGCACAGGTGTATAAATATTTATGAAATAAATGAATGAATATCCTTGAGTTCTCTTCCCTCTCTTAATTCAATCATTCCCCAAGAACTATCAACTTCACCTCATAAATACATCCAGAATTGTATTGTGCCCTTCTCTGGAAGATGGTATTTTCCAAAGCTACAAACTCTCTTATGCCACATGCTTTTCTTACAATGTGACATTCACATCTCCATACAAGAGGTAGAAGCTAATTCTCCTGTTTGTCTAGGCTCGTCAAGATGGTGGCTTAGGTAAATACAGCTCACCTTCTCACGTAATCCCATCAAAATTACAACTGATGTCCTGGCTGGTGGCATAGTGGATAAAATGCTGGCCTGCAGACCCAAAGGTTGCTGGTTCGATTCCCAGCCAGGGCACATAACCTGGTTGCAGGTCAGGTCTCCAGCCAGGTCTGTGGCTGGGGGCAGGTGAAAGGCAACCATACATTGATGTCTCTCTCCCTCTCTCCCTCTCTGCCTCTCCCTTCTCCCCTCTCTAAAAATAATAAATATTTTTTAAAAAATTACAACTGAAATATAAGTAACAGTCACTCAGAACCACCAGAAACCGAGATAAATGGAAGTCTAACACCTATGAAATTAAAGAAACCACATCCAGCCAGACTGGTAGGAGGCACGGAGACATGAAATGAGCTGGTCACACATTCACATGTGGTGGATAAAAATTCGAGAGGGATCTCTGGGGAGCAAGGCATCCCAGCCCAAAGTTCTAGTGCCAGGGAGTAAGTCCCCATTACTTCTGGCTGCAGAAACCAGAGCAGGCTGAGTCGGTAGAAGAAACTGCTGGATTTCTAAGCAGTTCCTCTTAAAGAACCCACAGACTTACTCCCTCTGAGATCCAGCAGTGGTTGCAGCCTGGAAGGCACCAGTGCTACACAGGGAGGAACTGAAGATTTTGGCATTAAGGCGAGAGCTGTGGGGGGACAGCTTTCATCCAGGCAGAAAGAGGCTCTGTCCCTTTCTCAACCCTCCCTCTGGCAAAGCCATAGAGCAGACAGGCAAGTGCCATATCTGAGACTCCATCAACCTGGTTAACTTTTTTGCTCTGCCCTGGAGATCCACTGAGACTGTCCCACCCAACGTACGCCCACCCAAGCTGTTGAGTGACTTTTCCAAAGGAATGGCTGGTCTAGGCTCAGGCTTCACAACTTCCTAACAAATAAGCAACGCCAGCCTCAGTAAGCCTCAGCCCTCATACACCTTGCTAAGTGGCTCCAGACCCTGCACTAGCAGTTGCCCAGTCTAGTAGATTCACAGACTGGCTTCACCTGGGAATCTCCAAGCCCAACATAAGTAGCAGCATCTCAGATTGCTTTATAGCTCAGGCAGAACATAGGTTGAGGGGGGGTCACCTTGGCTTGCACCACCTGGGAAACCCCAGGGCCTGTGCACCCAGTGGACAGCTACAGGCCACATCAGAGCTCCACCACCCTGCCCCTGCACTAGTGATCCTCCACAGAAGGCAGAGGTTGGTGGCCAGAAGACACAGCCAGTCCCTGCAGCTGACTGGCCTGGTAAAACCCTCCCACTGACCTGCCAACAGCAATCAAGGCTCAACTACAAAAGGAGGGTGTACTCAGCCTACATGATGGGCGTACTTCAAGCGCCCAGCTTGGGTAACAGGGGAGGTGGTGCCACTGGACCAGAAAGGACACCCACTATATTAGGCCACACTACCAAGAGAGGGAGCCATAGCATCTCTACCTAATACACAGAAACAAACACAGGGAGACTACCAAAATGAGGAGACAACGAAACATGGCCCAAATGAAAGAACAGATCAAAACTCCAGAAAAAGAGCTAAACAAAATGGAGATAAGCAATCTAATAGATGCAGAGTTCAAAACACTGATTATAAGGATGCTCAAGGAACTTAGTAAGAATCTCAATAGCATAAAAAAGATCCAATCAGAAATGAAGGATACACTAATTGAAATAAAGAACAATTTACAGGGAAACAACAGTGGAGTAGATGAAGCTGAGAATCAAATCAATGATTTTGAATGTAAGGAAGCAAAAACAACCAATCAAAACAATAAAAAAGAATACAACAAAAAAACAAAAACAAAAAAACAAGACCATAGTGTAAGCACCCTCTGGGACAACTTCAAGCAGTCCAACATTCACATCATGGGGTGCCAGAAGGAGAAGAGAAAAAGCAAAACACTGGAAATTTATTTGAAACAATAATGAGCCCTGGCTGGTGGCATAGTGGATAAGGTGCCGGCCTGCGAACCCAAAGGTCGCTGGTTCGATTCCCAGCCAGGGCACATAATCAGGTTGCAAGCCAGGTCTCCAGCCAACTCTGTAGCTGGAGGCAGGTGAAAGGCAACCATACATTGATGTTTCTCTCCCTCTCTGCCTCTCTTCCTTCCCCTCTCTCTAGAAATGATAAATAAAATCTTTAAAAAAAAAAAAGAAACAATAACGAAAGAAAACTTCCCTACGTTGGTGAAGGAAATAGACATGCAAGTCCAGGAAGTACAGAGTCCCAAACAAGATGGATGCAAAGAGGCCCACTGCAAGACACATCATAACTAAAATAAAAAAGGTTAAAATTCAAGAGAGAATCTTAAAAACAGCAAGAGAAAAGCAGTTAGCTATCCATGGGGCAGGGGTTCCCAAGACTGTCAGCTGACTTCTCAAAAGAAACTTTGCAGGCTAGAAGGGATTGTGTCAAGAAATAGTCAAATCATGAAAGGCAAGGACCTGTAGCCAAGATCGCTCTACCCAGCAAAGATATCCTTTAGAACTGAAGGGCAGGTAAAGAGCTTACCAGATAAGAAAATAGGGGTTCATCACCAAACCATTATTATATGAAATGTTAAAGGAACTTTTTCAAGAAAGAAAAGATCAAAACTATAAACAAGTATATGGCAATAAATACATATCTATCTACAACCGAATCTAAAAAGCCAACTAAGCAAACAAGAAGAACAGAGAAAGAATCATGGATAGAGACAGCATTTTGGTTACAGAAGGAGTGGGGGTATGGGGAAATGGGTGAAGAGGTAAGGGGATTAAGAAATACAAATAGGGCCCTGGCTGGTGGCACAGTGGATAAAGCGCCGGCCTGCGAACCCAAAGGTTGCTGGTTCGATTCCCAGTCAGGACACATACCCTGGCTGCAAGCCAGGTCTCCACCCAGGTCCATAGCTGGAGGCAGGTGAAAGACAATCATACATTGATGTCTCTCTCCCTTTCTGCCTCTCTCCCTTTCCCTCTCTCTAAAAAATAAAAAAATTGAAAAATTAAATCTACCAAAAAATACAAATAGGTAGTTATAGAATAGCAACAGGGATATATAAAGTTGCATAGGAAATGGAGCAGCCAAAGAACTTACACGCATGACCCATGGACATGAACAATGGCAGGAGCACTGTCTGAAGGAGTGCGGGGTCAAAGGGGGCAAAGGCGGAAAAATCAGAACTGTAATAGCATAATCAATAAAATATAACTAAAAAAAAAAAGATGAGGCAACTAAGAAACAAAGTTTTAAGTAACTTGTCCAAGAAACATAGAACTCTCTATTCAATGAACATTTAGAACTTATATGATTTCTTTTGTTATCCACTTAACAGCCATTTTATTGTAAAGTGCCATTCTAATATTCAGTAAAGGCACTCATTTCCAGAATAAATTTCATTTTTGGACTCAAGTCTACACCTATAGTATCCTTTTATATATTTTTCTTCATATTCTATATAGTTTTGTTTTTATAAAGCCTATGAGAATCTCTAAATTTTTAGTAACACATATTATAAGTAATCTAGAAATAATCACAAGTATTATTTAAAAGTCAGAAGCTAGGAAAACCATATTACATACATTTTATATGAAGGTTCTTACCTTTAATTCTGTAACAAATAAATGAAAACTTTACAGTGATCACAACGTAAACTATGTCCAAAAGACTACAGAAAATTCAAATCATCTGTAAGAAATTCTACTGTTTTTTTTTAATCTGATAATCACCAAAATTCAATATCTAATTATATGAAGTTAATTTAAAATAGTCCTATGAATTAAAAACACTTAAAGTCTAGGATCTAAAATTAGAATAATGAATACTCATGGTCTCAACTAAAAAACATTTTTTAAGATGGAAGAAACAGCAACTTCGTTTCAGTTTACAGTTATATGACCCAGCTGTCCAGTTATTTGATTTTAAATGTTTAATATCACTTACAGAGAAATTGATTCAGAGTTGGGTCACATACTACTTTGTCCTACCTAGTGATATTTTTATGTCTAGGGCTAACAGAGAGCTATAAGCACATATAGGAAACTTCTAAAACAGCTTCCCAAGGTATACAAAGTAAACTGTAAGAACATCAGTTTGGATTAAAGACCTTCCATAATCTGGCCCTAGGCCCTATTGATTCCTACCTCTTTCTGGTCCAATTAGGTTATTTCCAAAAGTATATATTTTCTGGCCCTGGCCAGGTACCTCAGTTGGTTTGAACATCGTCCTGATATGCATTGGTTGAGGGTTTGATCCCTAGCCAGAGCACATACCAGAAGCAACCAATGGCCCTCACTAGTGTGGCTCAGTGGGTTGGGTGTCATCCCACCAACTGAAAGGTCCCTAGTTTAATTCCTGGTCAAGGTGCAAGTGTGGGTTGTGGGCCAGGTCCCAGTTGCGGGTGTGGGAGAGGCAGCCAATTGATGTTTCTTCACACAGATGTTTCTTTCCCTCTTTTTCCCTCCCTTGCCCTCTCTCTAAAAATAAATAAAACCCTTTTTTTAAAAAGCAACTAATGAATGCATAAACAAGTACGTTCTAAAATCAGTAAGTGAAAATTAAACAAAAATAGTTTCATAAAACACAAAAAATCTCTTGCATCTTGACTCAAAAAGGTCCCAGGTTTTACAATGACCTCTCTACTCCACTCTTTTTAAACCATTCCTATTCATTACTTATTACCTGTAACCACTGAATTCTTCCTCTAACCCTTGGGCCCACAATAACTTCTTCTGAAGTTCTCCTATCTTTTAATATCCAAGTCATTTGATAATTTTCATAACTATTTGACTTTTCTGCATATATTCACCTTTTCTTTTTTGGCATCTCATAATGGTGAAATGGCGAGGGGCTAAGAAGGTTGTGAGTTAGGATTCCACATTTCTAGACCTTCTCTAAGGCTGTGATGAAAATAACCTTTGCATATATGAGGGCTGGACATTCAACCCAAGATCTTTAATGACAGATACTGTCTATGAGAATTATTTGTATCTTCCATAGTGGCTTATAATATTATCTTACATGTTAAGTACAAAAAAATCATGAATTTTTGGTTGATGTAACCTCAGGAATTAAGCCAAACACCACATTTCACCAAGGCCACGGTCCCAAGCTGGGAGATAAAAAGGTTAGCAACAAATTATATTAAGAGTCAATGAGGGTATCTGAAGAGTCTATCAAAACTAAATTATTAAAGTTGAAAAAAGTGTTGGATAATTACACAAGGAGCTTGTAAACATCTCTGTAAACTTCCATAAATAATCTTCATGGTACCAGAATGACTTACAATACACTTAAACAAATAGCACTATCTCAAGCGTTTCATTCCAATATATTGGAACTATATAAACCATTCACACACAAAACACGATACTTACTAAGATCTCTACATTTAATAGTACTATATTCAAAAGAGATACAAAGATAGTCGCAGGCTTCTCTCAATTCAGGAATAGATATGCCATCAGGACAGCGGATTACTCCTGTTTTATAATAATCCTAAGGGAAAAAAAAAAAGAAAGCATGAAACATCTGAAGCATGAGGTAACCAAAAGCTTATCATTAAGGTCCAATGGTTCACTACTCAATCAGTCATAGAATCATTTAATAGCAGAGGTTGAAAAAAGAACCTAGGTCTCCCCATTATTTATACATCTCTTCTCTCTACTATATCATGATAATTCACATGTATTTTCCCCCTGAGTTATTTTTCCATATAATTACCACAAATCTTTAAAGGTAAAGAAATTGAATAACATATTTTAAGTAACCTTAACTATCACCCAGAGAACTGAGCAAAATTTAAAGTTCTTAGTAAAGAACTCTAAAATCACATTCAAGTATTAACATGTGTAAAACAGGACACACAATCAGGTATTTTTCTTCCATATACTATCATTTGGTGTTCCCCGTATTACTATAATCAATCAGTAGTAATTATTTCAAAAATCTACTTAAAATGTTGTTACAGGCTGGCCCCAGATTACAATTAAGTTTCTCTATAGCTGAGTTATAAAAATTGTTCTTACTTGTCAACTTCACTAGAGGTCAAATCCAAGTATGGGCAGCCCAAAGAAGCTGTTCCCAAACATTAAGATCTGCCTCCAAGTTCTGAGGTTCTGAGCTACAGTAACACAATCTCTAAAGCTGCTGCATCATATGACCTCTTCTTGGGGTCATGAAATTCATTTACTTATGTACTCAAAAGATAAAGTAAATGGTATTTTTTCTTTTAAGATTTTACTTATTATTCTTAGAGAGAGGGGAAATGAGAGAGGCAGAGAGGGAGAGAGACATCAATGTGTGGTTGCCTTTCACCTGCCTCCAGCTACGGACCTGGCTGGAGACCTGGCTTGCAACCTGGTTATGTGCCCTGGCTGGGAATCAAAGCAGTGACCTTTGGGTTTGAAGGCTGGCACCTTATCCACTGTGCCACCAGCCAGGACCTTATTCTTTTTTTTTTTTTAAATGGTATTTTTTAAACACAATATCCTGCATACCTCCATGAAGATATCAAAACTCTGGCTTCAATTCAAGTATTTACCAAAAAGGGGTCATATGATTAAGTCAAAACACATAAGAAACAACTTACCAGAATAGCTCGAAATACAGTGGAGCCAATTCCCTCTGCCACCTCATACTCTCCCTTCTCATTGGGACGTGTAAAGTTGTGTTCTCTGCCAGATCCAAACATCCTATAATAACAAGTAATTAAGATACATATTAATAGGATACTTCCTTCAAAAGGGAAAATTGATTTCATGCATAAAACTAAAAGGAATTACAATTTAGGTGTTAAATTACGTATTAATTCAAAATTTTTATTATAAATTTATTCTGGTAAATGTAGTTAACAAAGAAATACTGAAAATATTTTCTCTGTATTACAAATGTAAAACTACTTCTGCTTACCAATGTAGATTCACTATAAGCAAACAATATCAACTAATAAAATACAGGACTAAAGAACATTCCAGCACCCTCTCCTCAGGAAGAAAAAAAATATCAATTAATCAAAGGGAAAGGGTCACTGTTATACTTATCTTACCAAGAAGAAAGGAAAGGGAAACCATATTATTTATTTATCTTCCTTAAAACTGTCATCTTCCCTGCAAAGCTAATATCACAGTGCAGCACAAAGAATAGTCTAAACTAGAAAAAAGTATGACAGTATAAGCAGATTAGTTGTCTTACTTTTCACAAATGTAAAAAATCTTGCTTATAATTCTTATACTTGCATTCTAGAATTGAAAAACAAATGCTGGGTAGAGAGGAATGAAGAATTTAATGCATTAATCTCAAGAAAAAAATTAAATTGTGGTTTAAGGAATTAAAACTGCCTCCAAAAACATCTAGTCCAGATTTGAGCATTTCACTGGCCATAAAATTTCAGAACGAATTTGGGGGGACTGCTATAAGTTTGCCATTGTTCTGTTTCCGTACGTTAGGGCATCATGTACCATCTGCTATCACTACCTTTTCATAAAAGACAGGACATTCTAACAAGAAAAAATGAGGGGAATATAATCTCTGAATAAATGATAGTCCTTTAACTGTACTTAACTACATCGGGAAAAAATGGTAGAACCTCTGAATTTGATATCATTACTAAAATAAATATGGTTGACCTAAGTACTACTCAAAAGTTTCCCAATTTGAATGGCTTCTCCTTTTGTTATGAGAGCTGCCATCCTACAAAAGATATTTCTTGTGAAACAAGGTTGAAGAGGAAGCAAAAGGAAATCAAAGCAGCAGCCCCAGTCCCAACAAAGTCCTAGGCCTCAAAGCTCTTAGATCTGTTGGAACACCTGGAAGGCACTTCTGGGGATGCCCAATAGCCTCTCCCTCTGAATCTCTCTCACCAGACACTTTAATGCACCTGCTGGACCTTCCCTTTGCTACCCCAGATCTCAAAGTGTCTGTGTGAGTGTGAAGGACTACAGATGAACCTATCTTTTGTTAGACTCCCTGGAACTGCTTTCATCCATCCAGCTGCTGTCCCAAGAGTTTCCACCTGCATCTACAGGAACCCAGGGGGACACAAGTCCCAGTTCAGGGTGGCCTTCCAACGACCCAGCTCCTCTGAATTCTCAATCTTAACAAGTTCCCTTGTGGTTAATGCTGCACCTTGCCTACAACTATACTTTGGTCAGTCAGTGCAAGAGATTGCTAAGGCGAACAACTTGCCTCTGGAGACATGTCTGTAACTGAGCCTCCACTCAGCCTGAAATTTTGGTGTCCCAAACCCGTGTTCCCAGCTAACTGGCACCTACATCCAGCAGGTGGCACTCTAGTCATGGGCTTACCACAGAAAAAACTGAGGGGATGAATGGGGGATGCTGAAGCGGGGAGTCCTGTCCCCCTTCCCCACATGCAATAAAAGCCCAGTACGGTATGAGGGGGCGGAAATAAAACGAAATTGTTTCCCCTTTGGTTATAACATATAAACCTATAAACAACAAAGGTTTTAGTTTCCAAAAGAATGCCAACTGCTTTTTCACAGTTCCCATGAATATTAATTTCCACATAAAAAGATGCCTTCACTGCTGTAAAAAAAAAAAAAAAAAAAGTCTTTCAAGAATCAAGTGTCATGCAATTTTTCAAATATTTAAATTTTTTACAAAAAAAAGAAAGTTAATTTTCAAATCAATATGGACACAAATTATATTTACACGTTTTTATAGAAAAACATGACCTAAAAGCTGAAACAAAATACCAAATTATCTTCTTTTTAACTGTACTTCTTTAAAGTGCAGGTAAAGAGTAAAGTATTAGGCACTGCTGGTAGCACAGTGGATAAGGCGCCAGCCTGTGAACCCAAAGGTCACTGATTCCCCAGCCAGGGCACATAAGCAGGACTCCAGCCAGGACTCCAGCCAGGACTCCAGCCAGGACTCCAGCCAGGACTCCAGCCAGGTCTCCAGCCAGGTCTCCAGCCAGGTCTCCAGCCAGGTCCGTGGCTGGAGGCAGGTGAAAGGCAACCATACATTGACATTTCTCTCCTCTCTGCCTCTCTCCCTTCCTCTCTCTCTGGAAATAATAAATACAATAAAATCTTTTAAAAAAAGTAAAGTATTAACAAGTCATCCTCCTAACAGCTTATAACAAATAACCTCTCCCATGCTACTAAAAAAATACATAAAAGCCTATAGTTCAAGTATTTTTCTCACAGATGCAAAGCCAATGTTAAATAGTTATCTACTCAAAATGTAGTGTCATATGCCAGCATTTATTCTGTATTCAGAGACACTGACAAATCTCTTTCACACACGCATGCACACATCCTGAATACTCCTATACGACCGAAAAAAATTTTTTTACCTCATGCAAACTTCTACTTCATATACGTACACCCATTCATTTTATATTAGCGTGAATATAAAAATGTAATGAATTTAAAATTAAAAGGTGTTTGATCAAGTCTAGACTGTCTATATCATTCTCAGACTGCAGTTCCAATAACTACAAACTTTACATTAATCTATCACTCTGGATGAGCATAGACTACATGCTCATAGCTCACAGACCACTACTAGTGACTACTTCTTCATTCTACCAACTACTTGTTAATAACACTCCTTTTTTTAACTATCAGTATCAAACTGACCATTCATGATGACTTTTCAGCTAAGTGAACTATTGGGTTTTTTCCCTTTCAAGAAGACTGATACCTGCTGTATTTGATGGATGAATTTGGGAGCCTTAAGTAAAGAAAACATTACCACTGTTAAATTCACCTTATTAGATGCAATCCATGGTTTCAGACTGTAGAAGTCTTTTAGAATTTTGTCTTAACTAATATATTTGCTATTATTACTAGAACAGCAAAGATTGTCAAAAATAAGACCATGTGACTCAACCACTTTCAAGCTATATTAAATTATTTCATCTTCAAAAGCTCAATTCTTTTATCCATAAATAGGAGTATTACATTCCAACAAAGAAGTACTGTAAACTTAAATGAAAACTAAAATAAAATAATGTAAAAGTGCTTTAAAAGTAACGACACAAAAAATTGCAATAATACAAACCTGCCCAACATTGTATTTGGCTGTGCAGTAAAAATGGATGGGTCCACAACAAATCTAGTGTTATCCACTATTAGTGTCACTCGTTCTGATGTTCTTATGTTCCGAGCTCCTTCTTTTGCATTTTCGTATACAAACACCATCTCCCCAGATGTCTTGCAGCTACCATCTGAACTTGACTGGCTACTGTTTCTGCTACTGTTCCCAGCACTGGTACTGGAACCATTTGGAGATACTTTTTGAGGACGAGGGCTGCTTGGACGAGAGGAACTATGATCTTTTTCTCGTTCTGAAATAAAAATGTTCAACAAAATCATGCAAATTTTCTCTTAAAACCTTCAAGTTCCATATATCTTTTTATAATTTTAATTCAGAAAAGTTGTTTTAAAATGACAACATTCCTGCTTTTTCATCTCAAATAACACTTTCACAAATATTAACTTGCTTCCAAGGAATAAAAACATCAAAGTATATTTTTAAATAATTACCCTTTGCAGGCTTTAAAAAAGATGTATAGTTTAGCAATGCTGATGCAGAATAAGATCAAAATCAAGGCAAATGTTATGTTATTATTCAAGTTAAAAATATATAGAAACCCAAGGAACAGAATCACAAGCATTAAAAGTTAGTAAAAATAAGAATACCAATTTAAACTTTCCTAAATACTAAAAATATTAATACTGAAAACACAAAGTACAAGTTTTAGAGTCTCCCTGTGTTAAGAAAAGCATTTCAAAACCCTCAATTTATCTCACAAAAGGAAGGTCCCAGAAGAAACAAATTTCACTAGGATAAGATTTATTTTTTAATGACTTTTAATATCTACCAAATTATTGGGAGGAGGTCAGAGGGGAGCAAAAAGGGGATGGATGTAATACAACAATAAAATTTAAAAAAAAATATCTACCAAATTAAGTGGCTGTAATAGCTGATGATTTATTCCTTAATTTCACTTCTGAGTAAAGCACTGCCACAAATTTTATAAGACCACATAATTATTTATAATTTTAATAGGTAGAAAATATTAGAATTCAGAATTATTTTCTTTAGATGTCTTAGGAAAATAAAACTAAGATTTTGTGATTACGTTTCTTTAGAGGCTAGATCACTAAAATCTAAAGGTGACCTAAAAATGTACCTCCACCCCCTTAGTTTCATCAGCTTTTGCCAAACTCCTCCATGATTCAGGCAAACTTAGAACACTCTGTACAGCTTTACAGATTATATAATTAGATTTGCAGTATCTCCAGAGATACTGTTGACACCTCCAGTTTATTGCCTTTTCCACAATGCTGGTAGGAGCCCAAAAGCAAAATTAGCTAAAGTAATAAAATAATTACATCCTTCTACTGCTTTCCCACATGCTGAAATTTGCATATAACAAACTAAATCACTTCTTTATACTTTGTGTGTGTGTGTGTGTGTGTGGCTTATCAGTACAAGTCTGATTTTAAGGACCTTCTTAGATACTGACAACTTGTATACATACTTAAGAACTTAATAGAAATTATTTTGCTTTATCAGACACTACTTCTTATAGTAAGTCAAGGTATTTAATTTTCCCCTTTCCAGGGGAAAATGAAAATGAACAAGTTCACATTACTTACATACTTCTGCATCAGACTAGTGCTTTACAGTCACACATATTTACTTGGGATAAAAACATTCACTTATAGCAATGGGTAGAAGAGAAGATCTGAACTAGTTGCCAAGAAACCAAACACTTTACACCTTCCCTTTCATCTTCTATTTTTATTACTAAAAATAATTTCAAAAATCAAAATAAATTACTCTGATGGCTTTTAATTTTTTTCCAGGATGATTAACCAAGAATTACTATCAATACTTCACTATTATTAATGATAAATTTAGTGAAAGATGAAAGATTTATACGATCTGAAGAGAAACCAGAATATGCCTGGTTTGTGGCCTGGGTCCCCTGTTGAGGGTGTATGAGAGGCAGCCACACACTGGTGTTCCCTCTCCTTCTATTTCTCCCTCCCTTCCCCTCTCTAAATATAAGTTAATAAAGTCTTTTTTTAAATAATAAACTTATTATTAATATTTATAGTAAACTTACTAATAGTATTTATTATAATAATTTACAAACTATTTTAAAATAAACCATTGCTATATATCTCATAAGACAAAAAATAACTTGAAAAAAATTTTATGTCTACATATCACAAATAGACTTTACAAATTATTTTTTTTTACGTCTGTCCCAGAGTCACCTTTAAGTTTCATTTAATAAGTTGGTTTTTTGTAGCAATAACCAAGCTAAACTAAAATAGAAGTACCTGAATAAAGGTGAGAAGTTAATTTTACTCTGAAGCATCAAGCACAAAATTCATTGTCGTTACCACTTTAAAAAAGTATATGCATACTTCAAAAAGTTGTTGGATGGGGTTAGTTGATCTACATACCAACATGGTGCTGTCGTGTTGGAGAAGTAACATTTCTAATACAAGGAGTGAGCTGAGATTCTGTTCTTTCATGAGATGAATCTCGTGACCTGTCACTTGACCTTCGTCTGTCTCTTGATCTTTCATGTCCCCCACTAGCACCATGTAGACTCATTTTGGTGTGGTCCAAAACTCCTTTAGCAACACGTGAGGGAGTACTGGTGAGTTACAAAAGAAAATTAACCATAAAAGTAAAACATGAGATACAAACACTTTTAAAGAAAAAAAAATCAAATAACATAAAACGATTATTATTTTGAAGGTTAAGAGTCAAAGGCTACATTATCATTTTGAAAAATCTAATTTACCTCAAACTTATAGGTTTTATAAATTATGGGTCTTTAAAGATTACATAATCCACCTCAGTTTTAAGGATGACAAAACTAAAGTTCAGAAAGATTAATTATAAAAGTAATAGCATTAGTAGTAGCGGTGACCACCCAAATCTCCTAAATATTATTCAAATGTTCTTTTGATTTCTTCGATTGTGAGTGAAAAAGAAGGTAAGAGCATCCACTTCTGGAACTCCTAACTGAGGTATGGAGTAAAATAACTGGTCTTCCTGCCAAATAAAAGAAGTCTACATACTAACATCAATCAACTCATTTTGATTTTCACTGAAATCTTTTTGGAATTTTTAAAGCTTAATAGCACCAATTGTGTAATGTCACAGAACTGAACATTTAAAGCACATCATGTGTAAATTTGCCCATGAGACATGGGTAATAAAGAATGATGATTAATAGGTTCGCAGACAGAACTCATTTACACAATTATTTACTAAGTTACATGTCCTCTGTGGTGCAGGTGGTGCTATATGCCAGTAAGTAAGCTCCCTCAAGGAGCTTGATTTACACATAGCACTAACACATGAACATGTAGAAATTTAAACAATTCAAGAGTTATCCTGAATTTCAAATATAAAATGACTAAATATATCTCAAATATGTATACAACTTATGAATGATTAATAATAAATGCTTTAAGATCTCAGAATAAATCACTGTGGTCACTGGTGAATTAGACACTGAAAAATAGGTAAGATCTTAGTAAGAAAGCATTGCAGGTAGGAAAATGGACAGTAGCAAAACTGAGAGAGCCAGACCAAAGGCATTTTGGAAATTTACAGTCTTAGCATATACCATGGTTCACTGTTTTGAAATGTTCAAGTGTTTTATAGAAATTAAAGGAAGTTCAAAGCTTTAAGAGTAATCAAGACTCACAACTCCAATGGTCCTTTAATAGGTAATTGCTTGACATGTTGGATATTACTTAACATTTTGGAAACTTAAGTTTCTTCATCTGTAAAATTTAGGTCTTATTTTACTTTCTAACGTAAATATGAAGATTAAATGAAATATAAGCAAGTTGACTAGCCTTTTGATTCATTCCAGTGTCCCCTCCATTGTATTACTCTGTTCTCTTTCACTATTTAAAATTTAATCTTCCACTAAAATGTGGTTTCTTTCATTGTGAAAATCAGTTATCACTTCACTGTATTTACCCTAAGCGTTACTTCTAGGAAAATAAAGGCAACCAACCTATCAGCCTTTATCAGTCATTTGTCTCTCATAAGCCTACAAGAAAGCCCTGGCTAGTGGCACAATAGATAGGCATGGGCCTGCGAACCCAAATGTCACTGGCTTGATTCCCAGCCAGGGCAGAACTCAAAGGTCACTGGTTCAATTCTCAGCCAGGGCACATAACCAGGTTGCAAGCCAGGTCTCCAGCCAGGTCCGTGGCTGGAGGCAGGTGAAAGGCAACCATATATTGATGTCTTTCTCCCTCTTTGACTCTCTCCCTACCCCTCTCTCTCAAAATAATAAAAATCTAAAAAAAAAACCTGTAAGATAAATTCTATTCCCACCTTCTATCTAGTGAAAAAGACCAGAGTAAGACTACATCTCTGAAATACACCTTTTCCTGAACTAGAACAAATCAAAAGGCCCTACTGTGCTCATGTTAAAAACTTTAAACTACAAACAATACATTTTCTGGTTCTTCTAACATGCGAAAAAGGAATCCATACAAATATAGCAAGGATTATATATTAAAAAACAAACAAACAAAAAAAACCCCACAAACTCCTCAAAGTCTTCCAGCTGGCTAAGTTTTAAATCTGCTAAAGCACATTCTTCTAAATATGAACTTAATTTATAATTTAATACATAATATACACACACAACTACAACTAAGGCAAATATAGGACAAATGTTTGGTCTGAATAAGGTCCAAGTAGATTGATTAATTGAAAAAGCATTTCAACCAGACATCTCTGTAGCTGAAAGATGGACTGCTACACATTCTGTTCAAACATTGGCTTCATTTCTAAATTGTTTAGATTTTAAATGAATGCAAAAGATCTAACACACTTCCATCCTTTCTTTTCATTCCCACATGGAATGTACTTTAAACGTGACCTTCAAAATCAAATTGTCATGAAAAACTAATTGTCCTATTTTATTTAATTAAATAATTTTAGATCATGAAAGCACTCTAAGGGTAAAATAATTAATGTGTGCAAAATAAAATGAGGACAAGCATGTTCAGGAGAGATATTTTGCTTTGTGGTGCATTTAAAAGAATCTGAAATACAGGAACTGAGGACAAGAAAAAAGATGAATAGTACATAAACCCCAAAATCTGCTTGTAGACACAAAGTAACAAGGATTGAATTTACTTTTATGTCTGAAACAACCTCCCAAAATTGACAAAATATATAAAACAATAGCTTGCAAGACACACTAGATCATGTAAAAAAAGTGATCCCACAAAGATGAAAAACAAGCCCAACAACTATCCAAATTATTAACCTTGAGAAAGTTTCTAGGGTGAATACAAGGAGGCAAAATCCAGTGACCTCTGAGCTAAGGTTATGGAGCTAAGAGGTTTGTAGAACACTATGTGGCTAGTGCTCTCAGAAAAAAAGTAATGGAAAGGGAAAAGCAACACAGATGGAAAACCTTAGAGATCTACAGTGAGTCTTCCTTATATAATGAGCTTAGTGCCAATCAGCACACACAAATGAAGAAACTACATGAGGGCCGGAGAACCAACTAACAGGATGAGAGGGGAAATAGTGCCCAGGACTCACACAGGGCCTGTTCCTCCCAACCAGGCTGAAAAGCCTCACAAGCCACAGGACACTGGACAGAGTCCAAAGGGTCTTGGCTCTGAAGTTGGAAATAATTAGACCTAAACTGACCACTGCTCTAAGTCACATCTAATAAATCTTAAGAACAGGATCTGAAAGACTCAAATTATTTCCAAGCAACTAAACTGAACCCTAAAACCAACCTCAAGAATATTTATAGGAATACAAAACTATCCAGCACCCAAACAAGATTCAAAACATATGGCACCCAATAAAAACTACCAGGCATGCAAAGCAATAGGAAACCATAACCTGTAAGAAAAAAATAAATCAAAATCAACCCAGAATGGACACATATTTTACAATTAGGAACAAATACATCATAATGGTCATTATAATCATTTCTCAAGAAAATTATGGATACGATTTTTAAATATGCAAATCAAACTTCCAGAGATTAAAAATGAAGATATGTGAGAAGAAAAATACACTGAATGAAATTAATGAAGATTAGAGTACACATTATAAAATAAACGGTTACTGCACCTGAAGATTCAGCAACAGAAAATATCCAAAATGAAACAGAAAAAGTAGAAATCTGATTAGGGCATTAGTGAACTGTGGATCAACTTTTAACATACTGTTGATCAGCAATTTGATACAGAAGCTCATGCAAATACAAACACAAGTTAACTTGAGTCGCAAACTATATCCATCAGTCCATTAAGTGCCCCAATATAAGTGGAGTCTATAAAGAGAGGTAGAAAATAAAATAAAATATTGGAAGAAATGTCTTAAAGTATATGACATGCACAACATGCACAAAAAATCCCAAACACATTTTAATAAGAATTAAACATAAAACAAAGCAAAACAAAATAAAAACTTTTCAATCTGCATTTGTTATATCCAGTGAAAACATTTTTCAAAAATAAATGGAAAATGCATCTTCAGACGCACACACACATCAAAATGAAGAATTCATTATAAGCAGACTGGCACTAAAAGAAAGATTTAAGGAAGCCTTCCAGGCAGAAGACAAAATAATGCCAGATGAAAATATAAATCTACACAAAGGAATGAAGAATACTGGAAAGAATACCTACATGGGAAAATATGTAAATTTTTTCTTATTAAATGTTTCTATAAAGATTAGTTTAAATAATAATTATAGTGTGGAGTTGATAACATAAATATTACTATAATAGCACAAATTTGGGAGGTGAGATATAGTACCAACTACTGTTAAGGCTCTTATACTACACAAAAAATGGTGTTATATCACTTGAAAGTAGACCAAATAGAGGTATAAGCCCTGAAGCAACCACTAAAGTAAGGAAACAAAGAATTATAACTAATCCAACAAAGGCAATAAAATGAAATCCTAGAAAAGATACAGTTAGCCCTGGCTGGTGTGGCTAAGTGGAATGGCTTGCAAACCCAAAGATCGCTGGTTCGATTCCCCAGTAAGGGCACATAACCAGGTTGCAAACCAGGTCTCCAGACAGGTCTGTACTTGGAGGCATTGATGCTTCTCTCCCTTTCTTCCTTCCTCCCTCCCTGCTCTTCTCTCTGTAAATAATGAATAAAGTCTTAAAAAAAAAAAAAAAAAATTAATCCAAAAGGGGGGAAAAAGGGGGAAACAAAGATAAATGAAACAAATAAAAAATAATCCGCCCTGGCTGGTGGCACAGTGGAGCCCTGGCTGGTGGCACAGTGGATAAGGTGCTGGCCTGCAAACCCAAAGGTCGCAGGTTCGATTCCCCAGCCAGGGCACATGACCAGGTTGCAAACCAGGTCTCCAGTCAGGTCTGTGGCTGGAGGCAGGTGAGATGCAACCATACATTGATATCTCTCTCCCTCTCTGCCTCTCTCCCTTCCCCTCTTTCTAAAAATAATGAAATAAAATATTTTTTTTTAAAAAAGGATGAAATAAATAAATAAATAAATAAATAAAAATAATCAGCAAGATAAACTTAACCTAAACCATACCTATAGCACTTAAACGTTAACTGTCTAAGCCATAAAAGGTGAAGGTTATCTGACTGGATATAAAAGCCAGGCCCAACTATATGCTGCCTACAAACACATACACATAGACTTTAAATATAAAAGTACAAGGAGGTTCAATATAAAAGGATAAGGAAAGCTAACCTGTGCTAATACTAGTGAAAAGAAAGCAAGAGAGACTATATTAATATCAGACAAAGTAGACCTCAGTGTAAAGAATATTGCCAAGGTATTTCATATGGCTAAAGGGATAAATTCATTAAGAGCTATTAATCCCCAAAATTCTCCTGCCTCAGAGCTTCAAAATACAGGAAGCAAAAACTGATAAAATTACAAATGAACAAATTCCACAGTTATGTCAAAGGTTTTAATATTCCTCTCATAATATAACAGAGCAAATAGAAAATAGTAAAGGTGGGTAAGATTTGAACACTCTCAACTGGCTTGACCTAACTGACTTTTATAGACCATTTTACAAACAAGTGCAAAGAACATTTAACAAGACTCTGAGCAATCACACAAGTCTCAACGAATTTTTTAAATTTCAGTCATAAAGTATGTTCTCTGATTATAATGGAATTAAAGAAAAATTAAAAGACATCTGAAAACTCCCAAATATTTGGAAATAAAATAACATCTTCTGAGTAACCAATGGAACAAAAAAGAAAAGAAAATATAATTTTTAAAGTGAAAAAAATATATATATATATCTAAATATGTGGAATGGCATGACACATAACAGTCGTTTGGAGTTAAATTACAGTATTAAGTGCTTATACTAGGAAAGAATGGTCTAAGAAAAATGACCTCAAGTTTCCACCTTAAGAAAATAAATAAAAGGCAAACTAAGGAAGTAGATAAAATAAAGACCAGAGTGGAAATCAAAATAATAGAAAGAACATGGTAAACCAATTAAAATAAAAGCCAGTTCTTTGAAAAGATAGACAAAATTGACAAACCCATAGTTACACTGATTGGGGGGAAAACGAGAAGACACTAATTACCAATATCAGAAAAGAGAGAGTTGGCATCGCTAAAAACATTACATATTTATATAAAAACACTGATAAAAAAAAAAAAAACAGACTGAGAGTGACGAGAGAGGAGGGCAGAGGGTGGTAATGGTGGAAAGATGGGGAAGGGACTGGCCAAAGAACATGTATGAATGACCCACAGACATGGACAACAGTGTGGAAATTGACTGTGTAAGCAGGGGGTGGGATGGGCAGAGGAAGCAAAGGGGGGCAAACTGTAATAGCATAACAATAAAAATGATTTAAAATATATCGTAACAACTTTATGCAAATAAGTCCATCAACTTGAAAGATCTTGGCAAATTCCAAACGACAAAAAGTCACGCAAGAAGAAACAGATAAGGTGAACAGCTCTCTACATCTATTAAAATGTTAAATTTGTAGTTAAGAATTCTTCCCCTAAGAAAACTTTAGGCCCAGATGGCTTCACTGATTATCTCAACCAAGCTTTTAAGAGAGCGTAATGATACCAATTCTATACAAATTCTTCTAAGAAATTGAAGATATTTCCTATCTCATTCTTTGAGACCAGCATTAGCCAGATATCAAAACCAGACATTGTAAGAAAATGACTGTATAAACCTGTATCTCTCAGGATACCAATGGAACTATTTTATATAAAATTTTAATAATTCAAATATATAAAAATATCAATATATCATGACCTAATAATCTTTAACACAAAAAGATGCAAAATTGATTATTCAAAATACCAATGTAATTCACCATATTAACAAAATAATAAAGAAAAATTTTGTAGCTCAATATACACAGAAAATACATTTGACAAAACCCAGAATCCAGTCTTGATTTTTAAAGGAAAACTCAGCCAAGTAAGACTACACTAGAATTTCATCAACTCGATAAAAGACATCTATAAAACAATAAAAATTATTTAAATAAATATTAAGAAGAGGATTCCAAAATGGCAGAGGAATAAGTGGAGCTACACCAATCTACTCCCACAACCAATCTGGAATTACAAGTTAATTGGGGGAAAATCATCTGGAATAACCAACAGAACACCAGCTGGAAAGAAGCCTTATAACCATGAACAGAACAGAAGAGGCCACTTCATCACAACGTGGCTGGGAGTAATTGTGGAGATGCAAGAGGGCTGGCTGGGCTCCCACTGGAGGGACAAAGCTGGGAGCTTCACCTGAGAGGGGTGGGTTCCCAACACGCAGCTGGGTTACCCAGCCTGGTTTACTACAGCAACAGAGCTGAGAGTAAACCAACATCCAGCTGTGAAAAGCAAAAAGCCGTGGGATTTGCTAGCCTGAGAGCTCTAGAGACAAGAGAGTTACTAAACTGACAACAAAAGAAAATACATTAGCACCCACTTACCCTGGACTCCAACAGGAGAGCAGAGTGGACTAGGGACGCTTTAGGAGAGTTTGAAGCAGTGGAATAGAGGAAAGAACTGGAGCAGCCAGGGGGTCCCAGTGCTGACTCATCCCCCACACCACAGGAGGATTACGCTGCACCAAGCGGCTTTCGCCTGAGGGGACATCATAGCCCCAACCACTAGAATCAATCTGCCCTGCCCAGTGGTGTCTGAGCCTGGCAGATGATCACAGATTCATTGGATTACAACTGAATCAATCTGTCTTACCCAGTGGTATGTAAAGTGACCACTGATAGCAGATTGATTGGATTACAACTGAACTAATTGGTCCTGCCCAGCAGTACCAACTGATAACTGAGCATAGATTAATTGGATTAAAAACTAAAAGGCACAAAGACAATGGATCTCTGGTGGGTTCCAACAGGTTGACTATGCCCAAACTGTGGAATGATCTGACATCACCAGAGGTGGAGCCAATAAGTAAAGAAAGTACACCACTACATGACAAAAGATCACACCACAAAGACAGGAACTCAAAAAAGCCCAATCTAAAAAGCAAAAGCAAACAAATAGAAACACCTAAAAATGGGGAGAAAAAGAAACAGTCCATCACCAAAAGGAAAGGAGGAATCCCCAGGAAGATCAATAAATGAAATAGAGGCAAGAAAACTATCAGATATGGAATTCAAAATAATGATAGAGAAGCTCAATGAGCTCAGAGAGCTGAAAGAAAACTACAAACTCACTCCGGGGGAACTACAAACAACTCCAGGGAACTAGGAAGAACTCCAGGAAAGCTACAAGGAACTTACTGAAAACTACACCAGCATTTAAAAGGACATAGAAACTATTGATAAGAGCCAGGAGGAAGTGAATATAATTTCTGAATTGAAGAATACAGTAGAAGGAATGAACAGCAGGCTAGAGGAAGCAGAGGATTGGATCAGCGAGCTGGAGGGCAACATAGAAAAATATCCCAAGACAGTGCAACAAAATTTAAAAAGACTGAAAAAGAATGAAGAGATTTTAAGAAAGATGTAGGACAACATTAAATATAATAATATCCGTATCATAGGGATACCAGAAGGAGAAGAGAAACAAGGGATAGAAAACATGTTTGAAAAAGTAATGATAGGAAACTTCCCTAACCTGATCAGTGAAAATGTCACTCAAGTTCAGGAAGCACAGAATGAAGATGAACCCAAACAGACGCACTCCAAGACACATCATAATTAAAATAACAAATTTCAAAGACAAGGAGAGAATCCTAAAAGCAGAGAGAAAAACAGCTAATACTCTGATAAGATTATCAAATGATTTCTCAACAGAAATACTACAAGCCAGAAGGGAATGGCAAAAAATTCCGAGTAATGAGCTGTCTACAAGAGACCCACCTCAGAACAAAAGATCAACACAGACTGAAAGTGAAGGGATAGAAAAATATATTTCCAGCAAATGAACATGAAAAAAGGCTGGGGTGGCAATACTTAGACAAAACAGATTTTACAATGAAGGCCATAAAAAAAGACAGATGCTGAAAAAAGCATTTGATAAAGTACAGCATAGCTCAACATAATAAAGGCCATATATGCAAAACCTGCAGCTAACATCATACTCAATGGGCAATAACCAAAAGCTTTCCCAAGAGCAGGAACAAGACAAGGCTGTCCACTCTCTCCACTTTTGTTCAACATTGGCCATAGCTATCAAACAAGAAAAAGGAATCAAAGGCATCCAAATAGGAAAGGAAAAAGTAAAACTGTCATTTGCAGATAACATGATAAGAGTACATATAAAACCCAAAAGACTCCACCAAAAACCTACTTGAGCTAATAAGCAAATTTAGCAAAATAGTCGCTACTATTACTAACTGTGCAGACCTAAGGTAATGGTCAGTTATATTTTTTATCTACTGATCAATCATTCAACAAATATTTACTAAATGATACTTTAAGCCAGTTGCTGCTTTGGGTTTGACTCATAATTGAAAATATTACAATGCATACACAAGTATTTTAATGGTGCTGTTAAAAATTGTAATTATTTTTTTAAAACCTTTTGGAGTACCTTTACTTATTGCTGAAGGGGGAAAAGAAAATCAAACCAAGTGAAAAAAAAAGATATGAAGTACAAATATAAGATCAAATAACTATTAATCAGGCTCACAAAACAGATTTCCAGATTTCTAGACAGAAATGCAGCAATCCCACAATCACTCATACTTTCAAATGACCTTTTGAAAATACAAACTGACTTGTTAAAATTTAAACATTAAAATAATTAAAACTAGCCCTGGCCAGTGTGGCTCAGTTGGTTAAAGCATCCTCCGTAGCTGAAAGTATGTGGGTTTGATTTTGGTCAGGGCACATGCCTAGGTGGCAGGTCAATCACTGACCCAGGCAGAGGTATGTTCAACCCCTCATCTGAAAGGGTGCAATGCCTGTGTGCCAATCCCTGGTCCTGGTGCATATGAAGGCCCACCAATTGATGCTCCTCTTTCCCTCTTCCTCTCTCTCCCTTCCCGTCTCTATAAAAAGCAATGGAAAAAAAAAAAAAAAAGTGGCCTCAAGAGAGAATAAAAATAACAATAAAAACTTAAAAATTAAATATCCAAGCTATACTGCAATTAGATTGACAAAATTAAAGAATAAAACAATATGCATCAGAGGCCCTTTGATGTTGGTCATTTAGTATGCCTATTCTAAAACACACACACACACACACACATAGAATCTAAGGTTAAAAAAAACTTTTTAGAAAATCTAGTCCAAGTACCTATCTAATTTCTGAATCTCATCTACAAATCTATTACTATTAATGACAGGGAAGAGTAACTTTTTTTTTTAACAGATTGGTTCTATCTTTGGACAGCTCTGACTCTTAAGCAGTTTTTTCTTAACATTCAAGTTTAATTAAACCTTTTTATCTGACCCTACATTGGGGTTTTGGCCTAGTTAATTCTTTGTTGTGTGAGGGGAGCTGTCCCATTGTCCTGTGCATTGCAGGATGTTTAGTAGCTCCCTGGCCTCCACCCACTAGATGCTAGTAGTCTCTCTCCCAGTTGTACATCCAAACTGTCTTCAGCCTTTTACCAAATGCCTAATGAGGGGCAAAATCACCCCTCTAGATGAGAACCACTAGTTCTATTCGGTTGGACCAAGTAACAATGCTCACATGCCAGGCACAATACTAAGCAATTTGCATGTATTTTCATTTACTTCTCAAAACCACCCGTTTTACAGTTGAGAAAACAGAAGCTTAGGGGCTAAGCAATTTGCCTAAAATCATATAGGTAATTAAGTGGCAGGTCTGAGATGTGACCTATGGAGTTCATTTCAGAGCTCATGCTTTTAATCTCAAACAAGTGTGATGCAAACCCAGTCTAATTCTACATATATTTAAAGATAGCTCTTACTGTAAAACTCCTTAATATCCACCAGATCTACTCCCAAAACCTCTAAATTCTAATTTCTTTTAAGTTGACAAGGATTCTAAATTCTTCACATCCTTCCCACTGAATATACACAGAACCAAAGACAACATATTTTGTTGTACAGCAGAATGGAGCTAGTCTTCTTTCCCATTAATTATGATGGGATTTTTATTGGTAGAGGGATAAGTGGTAGACAAGACGGGATGAGGGCATCCATAGTGTACTTCAGTTTTACATCATTTACCGCCAAAAACCACCCTCAGGTCTTTTCCATATGTGATGTTATAAAGCCACGCTAAACTTAATATACGTATATTAGTGTTTTTTAGGCCTTATGCATACTCCAAAAAAGTTCATTTAAATTTAGTCCAACAATCCAGACTTCCGGCCAACATGGAGGTGTATGTAGACACCTCCTATCATAACCATAAGAAGAATCACAACTGACCTCAAAACAGAAAACAACCAGAACCACCAGAAAATCGAACTAATGGAAGTCTGACAACCAAGAATTAGAAGAAGAAATATCCATCCAAACAGGCAGGAGAGGCAAGGTCGAGGAACCAGGGTGGGGAGGATATAGTGTGGTGGTGGTGGCAAGGCTGCTGGAGCAGCCAGCAGAACAGACGGTCCCACATTCATGTGTCACAGGTATAAGCCAGGAGAGATAACTGGAAAGCAACCCCAGCCCAGACTACACAACCCAGGGTTCCAGTGCCAGGAAAATAAAGCCTCGTAGCTTTTGGCTGTGAGAATAGTGGAGGTTCAGGCAGTGGAAGAAACTGCCTGTCTCTTAAGAGAGTCCATTTGAAGGATCCCATAGTCCTAGAGTGCACACAAACCCACTCATTCTGGGAACCACCCCCAGGACAATAGCTAAAGGAGCACAAGCCACATATGGGAAATAGATAAAGTAACTAAAAATGGGACAAGTACTGAGCAAGAGGCATTGTCCCCTCTCTAACCCCTCCCCCACATACAGAACCATGAAAGAGTGAAAAACGGGTTGCCCCACCTGGCAAATAAGGTTCCACCCCTTACCATCTAACAGGTGCGCCACGTCATTACTAAGACAGGGAGTCAAAGCAGCTCTACCTAATACACAGAAACACACACAGGGAGGCTGCCAATTGAGGAGACAAAGAAATATGGCCCAAAGGAAAGAACAGATCAAAACTCCAGAAAATAGCTAAACAAAACAGAGACAACCAACCTATCAGATGCAGAGTTCAAAACAATGGTTATAAAGATGCTCAGAAGAACTCACAGAGTGTGGCAAAAAATATAAAGGAAGAAATGAAGATTACACTAATGGAAATAAAGAAAAACCTACAGGGAACTAACAATGAAAATAGGAAGCCAGGATTCAAATCAATGATTTGGAACAAAAGGAAGAAATAACATTCACCCAGAACAGAAAGAAGAAACAAGAACGCAAAGAAACGAGGAGAGGCTTAGGAACCTCTGGGGCAACTTTAAACGTACCAACAAACGAATTATAGGGGTACCAGAAGGAGAAGAGAAGAAACAAGAAATTGAAAACTTACTTTAAAAATTAATGAAAGAAAATTTCCCCAATTTGGTGAAAGAAATAGACATACGAGTCCAGGAAGCACAGGAAGTCTCAAACAAGTTGGACCCAAAGACCACATCAAGATACATCATCATTAAAATGCCAAAGGTTACACCCTGGCTAGTGTGGATTAAGTGCCGGCCTGTGAACCCAAGGGTCGCAGTTCAAGTCCCAGTCAAGGCACATAGTCAGGTTGCTAAACAGATAGGTCTCCAGCCAGGCCCCCAGCTAGAGGCACGAGAAAGGCAACCATACGTTGATGTTTCTCTCCCGTTCTCCCTCCCTTCCCCTCTCTCTAAAGATAATGAATAAAATCTCTTTCAAAAATGCCAAAGGCTAAAAGTAAAGGGAGTCTTAAAAGCATCAAGAGAAAAGCAGTTACCTACAAAGGAGTTCCCTTAAAATTATCAGCTGATTTCTCAAAAGAAACTTTGCAGACAAGAAGGGGCTGTCAAGATGTATTCAAAATGATGAAAAGCAATGACCTCCAACCAAGATTACTCTATGCAGCAAAGCTATCATTTAAAACAGAAGGGCAAAGCCCTGGCTTGTGGCACAGTGGATAAGGCGTCAGCCTGTGAACCCAAAGGTTGCTAGTTTGATTCCTAGCCAGGGCACATAACCAGGTTGCAAGCCAGGTCTCCAGCCAGGTCCATAGCTGGAGGCAGGTGAAAGGCAACCATACACTGATGTTTCTCTCCCTCTCTGCCTCTCTCCCTGCCCTTCTCTATAACAATAATAAATAAAATCTTTACAAAAAAAAAAACAGAAGGGCAGATAAAGTGTTTCCCAGACAAAGTAAAGCTAAAGGAGTTCATCATCACCAAGCCATTATTATATGAAATGTAAAGGGACTTATTTAAGAGAAAGAAGATCAAAACTATGAAGAGTAAAATTACAACAAATTCACAACTATCAACAACTGAATCTAGAAAACAAACTAAACAAGTAGGACAGGAGCAGAATCATAAATATGGAGATCATCTGAAGGATTATCAGCTGGGAGGGAGGAGGGGGAGAATAGGAGAAAAGGTTCAGGAATTAAGAAGCATAACTGGTAGGTAAAAAACAAGACAGGGGAGATGTTAAGAAAAGTAAAGGAAATAGAGAAGCCAAAAAACTTATATGCATGACCCATGGAAGAGGAAATTGCTGGAGGGGAGATGGGTACTGGGCAGAGGAGGTAAAGGGGGAAAAAATGAGACAAATGTAATAGCATAAATATAATTTTTTAAATCAGCAGAAAAGGAATAAATACTTTAGTCCAGCAATCCAAAGTCAGAGATCATTTTGGATGGTGGTTATATTATTTAATATCCTTTCATCTTCATTGTCACCTATAAATTTGATAATTTGCCTTCTCCAGATGAGCACAAAACATGGCAAACAACAAAGCCACTTTCCACAATCAAGCAATACACTTTAGATAGATAGCATCATTCAAAATCAAAACCATGTTAAGTAACACAATAACCAGCGGCTAACTCAGTTTTCCTTCATCTTACACCTAAGAATGTATTTTTTAAAATGACTGCACCTAAAACTAAGCTTAAGTCCAAGTACATTACATTGCTACTAGTCTACTAACTGCATCAGAGAAAAATCAAAGTTGCTCTGACAATCTATTTTTAGCAAACCCATTCTGGTTCATTTTTAACCTGTTTTCTTCAAACCAGTCATAAGCTATCCTTTTTATTGCTTGTTCTAAAATCTTTTATCTCTTTCAAAATAAGGCCTAGAATCCTCTACTAGAAGTCTTTATATTCCCCTAAAACTATTTAAGACTACAAATAATACCATAATTTAAAGATTTTGCAGGCAGTTAGTTCCTTTTATAAAATATTTTAACTAGCCCGGAAGACAACTCCTTTAACCAGATGCATTCTTTCTCCATACTCATGTTGGTTTTATGTCCTTTCTAGCAATGTTTGCTTTATTATTACTGTTACTTGTGGTGGTGGTTTATTCTTCCTAAATACGACTTGAGGAAATTTTTTTCTTCCCTTAATGCCAATTAATATCACCTCGTTTCCTTGATGGAAATGTAATATATGAACCCTTTTGGTTGGTCTTAACTTTTTTGAAGTCTCAGCTCATTTCAGTTCATTTTCCTAATTTTTAAAAACACTCCTTTTTCTATATTTCACTGTGGCAATCTTAGCTATTCCCTTTAATTATTTTTTTAAAGATTT
The DNA here is from genome assembly GCA_004026585.1 of Noctilio leporinus. Lineage (NCBI taxonomy): Eukaryota > Metazoa > Chordata > Mammalia > Chiroptera > Noctilionidae > Noctilio > Noctilio leporinus. The sequence continues at coordinate 766,165 of PVIW01000117.1, forward strand.
TATTCATTATTTTTAGAGAGAAGAGAAGGGAGGGAGGAAGAAATGGAGAAAAACATCAATGTATGGTTGGTTGCCTTTCACCTGCCTCCAGCTGAGGACCTGGCTAGGAACCTGGCTTACAACCTGGTTATGTGCACTAGCTGGGAATTGAACCAGCGACACTTGGGTTCACAGGCTGGTGCTCAATCCACTGAGCCACACCATCCAGGGCTTTGATTTGTTTTTAAAGTAACATGCATTATCACCCTGGCCTGGTGGCTCAGCTAGTTGGAGCATCAACAAGCACACAAAAAGGTTGCAGGTTCAATTCCTGGTCAGGGCACATATCAAGGCTGTAGGTTCAATCTTTGGTTGGGGTACATAAGAAGGGCAACCAATCGGTGATTCTCTCTCTCTTTCTCTCCTTCTCACTTCCCCTGTCTAAAAAATCAATATACATACCTTCTTCAGGAGAGGATAAAAAAATAAATAAATAACACAGTAGTGTGTGTACCTTTGAAGAATTCATTGTGTAATAACACTAAGGATCTTTTTCCATCCAGAAAATATCAAAATTACATTTTTACTTAACTCCTTAAAATATGCTTCCTTTTTGGAGAAATTTATACTGTAGAGTCATGCTGATCTTTTCTCTGATCAAAAATCAGAAAAACTTAAGGTTGGTGACATAAATTATAAAAATATATATACAAAAACACTACACAGTTCTTAAGAATTATGCTACAGAAGAGTATTTCATAATATAGGGGATGTTCATGATTAGGTTTTTGTTTCTTGGTTTTTTTAAGGTATGGGTTTTATAACAGTACATACAGTATTATCCCAAAATCACTTTAAATGCATAATTTTCTATTTTTATATATACATAAAGAGGTTGTATGCAAAAACATTTAAATATTTTTCTTTGATCACATTTATTTTGTTCCATGTGCTTTTCTGTATCAAATTTATGTAATAAAAATGTATCATTTTTACAACACAAGTGTTATAATTTTAAAAGAATCTGCAGAACCAGAAGAAAATATAAAGCACAATAAAAAAAGGTCTAGCTTGAGATTTCTGATTTTATAACTCTTTTACTAAAACAAGCTTAGGAAAACATTTCTGGACACCAAACCAAAAGCCAGTACTTATTTATATAGACTAAATAGGTTAATACTATTTAGTCTATATAAATAAGTCATGACAACCATATAGATGACCCAAGTTTTAGACATTAAATGGAGAAATCACAAGACCTCTGACATTTCATTTAAGGGATATAGTTATGAACTATTCAATATATAAATACAGTAAAAATAAAATACTTTAAAAATGTATACCCCCCCAGTATCCCTACAAAATGAAGGATTAATAGAATAGGGGTAATGAAGGCAAAAAAATTAAAATACTTTAAATTGTGATAATATTTCCCAATAAAGTAAGCTATGTCACCTATTAATATTTAAAATCACATAAGAATAATTGTCTTCATTTAGAAATTTTGTCTGAAGGTCAATTTGCAATAATCCAAAACTTATCTAATTATACTCTTTCATTGACAGTTGTCTAGATCACATATTCAAAGACTATGCCCTATAAACTTAAAAAAAGAAAAAGTAATTTTAACCAATTAAGACGTTTTCATTCAAATACATACATTTGGTTCTGTAAGATACTACTACATATAAGTACTTCAACTCATCTTAATTCATCCAAAAGTAAAAACATATTCACCTTCTTTAGAAAGTTATTTCAATTATTCTATTTATCTATATACAACTTCTTCGATATAGCAAAATTATTTCAAAATTAGTCTTTCCTTAAATTTTTTGATATTCATAAAAAGCAATACCAAACATAATCCATTCTCAAAATACATGAAGATTTTAAGACTTTAAACAAAATAAAAAAGAAAACATCAAACCCATTAAACCAAAATCCACATTTATTTTAAATAACTTACCATTAAACTGACCATCAAAACCTATGATCTCTTCCATTCAGAAATGCAAATGAGTATAATAAACAAAGGCCAAACATCTCTCAATCTCCCTCATTTACATACATGTATAGAATTATAACACAGCAGTATCATGTAATAAATGAATACACACCTTACTTTAGTATGTGCCAGGGTAGACACACAAAAACAAGAAAAAAATTTTGAAATCAGAGTATAAAGGGACTCTGCTTTTTCAAACAATGCAGCACTGAAAGCCAGGTCAGCATCCTTGGGCATTACTAGGGAACTTTAGCACATCTGATATTTCCATCATCTTCAAGATTCCTCTGAATAATCAGAAAATTTCCCAGTCTCCCCCTACCTCACCTGTCCACGGACTTCCTTTGGCTTTCTCGTCTCTACTGTGTAATGATGCTATTGTGGTTATTTAGGCTTTAAATGTTCAGAGATACAACCCCCTCTATGTATTAATTCAGTTCATTTTCTCACACTGACTCAGCCGTAGGTTGTGCAGCACTGACGTTTCTAACCAAACAGCATCCTGTGGGCTGTGATCATCCCATTTCCCCATCTCTGTGCAGTGATTGGCTATTGTAATTGATAGACAGGCTGAAGAAAACTCAGGAGATAAGAGCTTACTGATATGAAGATTTGTTGCCAAATGCCATCTGTAAAGCTAATTCTAGCTCTGTCAGCCTGCCAGGTTTTAGAAAACTAGAATGCAGCTAACCTTTTTTGTTTTTCTCTTTTCTTTTAATATTTCACTGTGTACCCATTCTGGACAGTAAAGCTTCTCTTTAAAACTAAAGAGAAAATATTACTTATACTTTAAGAACCCACTCAAGAACTACTCTAAATCAATAAAACTTTTCCATTTCTAAACTGCTGTTGGGACTACCGAGTGACTTGAAAGGGAAACTGGAAAGCTCAATCTTCATGCAGTCTCATAAGAAGCAAGCATGCATATTTCTATGTGGAACTGCGGCAAAGCCTGATATTGAACGTATGATGCATTTATCTTTAGTAACCTGAGCAGACTGCAGATCTGAGTTTTAAATAGTCAGATTCAACCCAATTCATATACTCCAGAGCTTTATGCATAGTATCAACCTAGGCATTTTAACAAACAGAAAGGGTGCTCTTTTTCCTTGTTAAATAGCAAAAATACCTCTATAATTTTTAAAAACATTATCATAATTCAGGCCAAATATACGTTAACTGCAATGATCTTTAACCTCTCAGCAAACTACCAAATCCCTCTTACAGAGGTCATAAGAATTAAACTGAGAAGTAAAGTTCAGTAACTTTTAACTATGCAATTCATTTATTATGCACTTGCAGAAGGATCATAAGCACCTTGAAGTCTATCCATGTCCAGGGTAGCCTCAAGTCTTGTTTTGCCTTTTATCAGTATATCATCACTGTGTTATACATATCAGATCTATATTCAAAATAAAACTGAGAAAAGAAAGTATATAAAGTTATATTTGATTAAAAAGAAGCCATAAGGCAATGCTCACCAGAACTCTCAAACCTAAATGATAGGCACACATAAAATAGTAACTATTACTGACACTTTTTATAATTCAATAAATTTATTTTTATCCTTCTCAGTAGCAAAGGTTGGGGGGAGGGACAAAGGAAAAAGATGGGAAAAGGAGGCTATTTCTAAACTGTGAGGAGAACAAAAGTAAACTATAAACAAGACAACTTTTTAGATTAACTACAAAAACAATCAAGTATTCTTTCTCCTTTACTGCTAAAGACTCAATGTTTGTGTCCCCCAGCCATATTGGTGAAATGTATTCCACCAATGTGATGACATTTGGAGATGAGGTGATGCAGGTCATGAGGGCAGAGCCCTCCTGAATGGGATTAGTGCCGTTACAATGAGAGGCACCAGAGATCCCTAGCCCCTTCATTGTGAGGACTCAGCAAAAAGGAGAGCTGTCTGAATCAGATAGGAAGCCCTTACCAGATACAGAATCTGGCAGCACCTTGATCTTGCACTTCCCAGCCTCCAAAACCAGGTGAAATAAATTTGTTATTTATAAGCTACCTATTCTATAGTATACTGTTTAAACTGTATACCTAAACAGATTGAGACATTTACATTTTGTAAATTTAAATTCCCAATTCTATTTGAGGTGGCTGTGTACCCACCTATATATCTCAGCCTCTCTCATCCAGAGATGACCATATGACATAGTTCTAGACAAAGATTTATAAACAGAATGCCTTGTGGAAATTACTGAGGAATTTAATTTCCTGATATAAATGAAACCCCTTTCCCACTATCCCTCTCTACCTTCATCCTCTCATCTGGAAAGTGGGTATAAGAGCTGAAACTATAGTAAAGCCATCTTGTGATCATGAGGAAAAGCCAAGAAAATCAAAGATTTCTGATCCTAATATCCTTAGACTACCAAATCTACACCATGCATTCTTCTGTACAACAAGCCCTGGCTGGTAGCACAGTGGCTAAGGTGCCCTCCTGCAAACCCAAAGGTCGCAGGTTCAATTCCCCAGCCAGGGCACATAACCAGGTTGCAAACCAGGTCTCCAGTCAGGTCTGTGGCTGGAGGCAGGTGAAAAGCAACCATGCAACCCATACATTGATGTCTCTCTCCCTCTCTGCCTCTCTTCTCTTTCTAAAAACAATGAAATAAAATCTTTAAAAAAAGAAAAAGAAAAAGAAATCTCCAACTTAAGCAGGTATTTAATCTGGTTTTCTTTTAATCAAACATCTCTAAATAAAACATACAAGATTCAAAAAAGGATGAGAATAGGTAGAAGCATACTCTGTCATTTACAAGTTGGATGGTGGCCTTGGGTAAGTTTATTAACCTCATTCTTTTCATCTGTCAAATAGAAACAAGTAATACACTCTTCAGAGAGCTCCACCTTCAAATTTGGTCAAGAGAATCTCCAGAAGGTCCCTGGCAGGAATCTACCTAATCATCCAAGGATTAGCTCAAGTCTCATTTTCACAGAGTCCTTCAATGAACTCTTATTTTACTATTACTCAGTACTATATTTAGTGCCCTACTGTCCTCTAATTATTCCATATGTGGTTATGAATGCATTCCAAGGTGATATCCTGACAAACTTCTGAATCTCTCTTGAATTGAGTATGGGTTCTCAACTATATCTATTGATTGTTAGTATTTAAAACCTCTCAAGTTACTATCAGTTCAGAAAACACCATTTTTAAAAAGTCAAATGGAAAACAGAACAAGAGGTCCACAAATGAGGTTAAAATAAGCTAAAAGCATTTCATAAAATTTTCATTACAAAAAAAAAATCCCTGAATTGGTATTTATTTTCTGGGCAGAGTCACCTAAAAAGAGCACCAGAAAGTTACTGATGCTATATGCATTACTGAAATAACAGCAATGAAAAAAATACTGTTAGCCCTGGCTGATGGTAAGGTGCCAGCCTGTGAACCCAAATGTTGCTGGTTCAATTCACAGCCAGGGCAACATAACCAGGCTGCAAGCCAAGTCCATAGCTGGAGGCACGCGAAAAGCAACCATAAATTGATGCTTCTCTCCCTCTCTCCTTTTCCCTCTCTCTAAAAATAATAAAATCTTTTAAAAAAAAAAAATCAAACTATTAAAAAAAAAAGTTTTTAAAACACTTCCCATTGTACGCATATAGCTTTTACAAAGCGAACAGCTTATTTTTACCTCACCACTTCATATATAATTGTCCACTATTGTACATCAGCAGAAAATTATTAAAAACTAGGAAGGATAACATATAATTCACCAGAAAATACATATACAACCTAACAGATATAAATATAGCCCCACATTTAATAAGATAAAACCAGTATCTCTTTAATCTCAGACAAAATAATTACCCATGGGAGCAATAAAGAGATAAAGAACTAGAGCTGTCAGTTGAAGACATGCACACACGCACACACACGCATAAACCCCCAAACACTTCTATCATTGGTACGTACGTATAAATTAATAGTCAACTTAACATTTTCATGTTAGACCTTAACACACTAAAAGTCCATAATAAAGGTAGATACCTTGTGTGTCTACCACCTGTTTTCTAGCTACAGCATACAGTTTAAAAGTACATGAATTATTTCTTTAAAATTACAAAAAGTTCAATATCACAGCATTTTAAAATCATTTTTTTTTAAGCTGGTATTAGTTTTCAGTATCAGGAGAATTTTACATTCATTTAAGTTAAATGTTCAGTATCTCCTAAGTAAATACTCATAGAACACAGTACTTTATGAAAACATGCTTACATACCTGCAATAAATGTGAGGTTTATGAACTGTTAACTAACACTTTAAGGTATCAAATCACTTTAGTGTTCCTAACTAAGGTGGTCCTTATTAAAAGCACACAGCACAAAATGAAAGCTTCAAAAATTATAAATGGGCTAAAACTTTTAAAATAAATTTAATGCATCGAATTTTAAAATGAACCAGTAGAGTCACTGCAGAAAGACTGATTTTCCCATTAGGATCAGCAGGACAACATAATATAAATTCACAGTTAAAAATGTATGGAGGCAAAGAGCTTATAAATTATCTTGTATAATCCATACACAATGTACTTAGAAAATAAATTCCCAGGAGAGTATTTTAAATACAAAGAACTAAACTGTCTTGCCAGAGTTCCCAATTAAATTAAATACTGCATTTATTCACAGGATAAACTAAGGAGTTTTAACATTATTTACAAACAAATAAAAATTCAAATAAATATCAATATAAAAATTAAAAGGAAAGAAATGTTTCTCTAAAAGTAATTTAAGGAGAAATGCAAACGTTCCTAATATTTTGTAAACCCCATCCTCTGACAGGACTTGCCACAACCGAATGCAGTTTGGTTCTTTATAAAAATCAATTTTATCAGAGCTTTGAAATGTGAAATATGTATTTTCTACCTACCTTGAATGTTTATAAAGTTTACGAGGTCTACAATGCAATTTCCGATCCCAATTCTCTGGATCACTGGAGTTACTGTCATAAGGATGAGGCCGTCCTGCCATCCCACTTCAAGCTTTCTCACACTACTGCTCTGAAAGCACACATGTAGCACCCATAACCTACATAAAAAAGTAGTGTTGACCTTTAGGTCTATTCCATGTAGAATAGTCACAAAATTTTAAATACTTGTTAACATTATTAGTGATGAACAAGATTAAAAAGATACACAAAATACCACACTTAGATTAAAATAAACACCAGATGCCTTTTTAGGTACTTTTCATTTTATTCTTCTATTAAATTTGCTACCACCATGCAAAAGTTTAATAATGTGCTATTTATATTTAGTAAATACATTTAACTGCCATCTGGATACATCATGTTTCCAAACATTAATACACTACCAAAAAAAGGCAAAAACAATTCCAGAAAATGACTCTTTCACACAAAATTTCACTTGGAATACATTTCTTAATTATAAAAGTTTAGGATGTTTAGCAAAGCATCTAGTAAAACCAAAAACCAATACTATTTCTTTAACCAAGTTAAAAATCTTGAATAGGTATTTGCCCAAAAATAAAAGTATGTAAGCATCCTAATGTTTCTTTACAGTAAAATTACCACAAAAATATTTTATCATTTTATTCGTATACTATATTCATTTCATATGTGAGGTTTGTGACATTACTACAAGGGTTGTATGAAAGTATAAGAAAACTCAACATGTTTACTTTCCAATTTAATCTTCACAATCACTTTATAAGACAGGCATTATAATCCCTATGTACAGAATAGAAAACAGTCTCAGAAGTTTAGTAATACTGCCCAAGTTCCCCATGATTATAAATAGTAGAATTATAAATAATAATGAATTTATGATACAGAGTCTTGATCTTGAAAAATGCTCAGACCGGCGTATTTTGTTTGGAAATAGTCCCTCAGATTTGACTTTCAGAGATTGCAAACACCAAAAGAAAAACCAAATGTAGCTAAAACAATCTGAAGAAAGTTACATTAAGACAGACTAGGACCCAGGTTTCCCTACAGCTACTCCTTTACCTGGACACTCTCTACAAACTTTTCCAAGCTGGTTTTGATAGAAGAAAGTGAGGAGTTGTGCACAAAAGTCAATGGGAACCCTGAATGATGAAGACTATACCTTCCTGAGTTTTATAAGGTATTCCAATACAATTTCACAAAATATACCAACAACAAAGCTAAACTCATTAAAAGTATAAGTCTATCTCAGAACTTATTAAAAGAAATGCTTTCATTTTAGAGAAACTATTTTTGCTGTGTTTATACTTTTTTCTTAGTATTTTCTTTCCAAAAACAACTGAAAATCATGTAAGTGAATATTTTAATATAATAAATATGTAAATAAGTATGTCAATCAATGAGTGAAATAAAAATAATAGAAAAGGGAAAGTGAGAGAACTGCATAATGGCTAATTTAAATTCTAAACAAATGCCACATAGTTTACTTGCTGAATGATCCTGTAAAAGAAACCTTATTTCCTTAAGGATCACTAAACAATTGAGAATCAATCACATATTAGATAAACCTAAAAACTATAAAATTATTTTGAAAACAAAAATTTCTCCAACTGATTTGAATTTTTAATTATAAAAATAAAACGTATTTACTAAAAAGGAAATTTTTCAAAACTTCAATCAAATATTATACTTAGTTACCTGTACTGAAGAGATGTGGCAGAAAAGAAGGGTAAGAAAGAACAAATTGGAGACAAAGTAGGTCAGATTAGGGAAAAAAAGTGGTCACAGAGCAAGAGACACATAAAAGTAAAAAAAATAGTAGGGGAGAGCCCTGGCTGGTAGCACAGTGGATAAGGCGCCGGCCTGTGAACCCAAAGGTCGCAGGTTCGATTCCCCAGCCAGGGCACATAACCAGGTTGCAAGCCGGGTCTCCAGTCAGGTCTGTGGCTGGAGGCAGGTGAAAAGCAACCATACATTGATGTCTCTCTCCCTCTCTGCCCCTCTCTCTTCCCCTCTTTCTAAAAATAATAAAATAAAATCTTAAAAAAAAAAAAAAAAGTAGGGGAAATGTGATAAGAGAAAAGAAAGATGTAGAGAGGCTTAGCTCATTCTTGCAGAATGCAATTTAGAGCACATGCTACTTACTTCCTATGTCTTTCCGTGAGCTATTTCAGACATTAACATCTCCTTACAAGTGCTCCCCCCCTCACCTCCCCGCCTAACCCATAACTGTAAGATACACCCCAGGGAATTAAGATAGCCACAAATGACCACTGAGGGAAGAAGGATCCTAAACCATGGGATAGGGAGACTAAAAAAATTAAACCACAAGGAATGGATAGGTAAATTCAGATGCAGTTTTTATCATTTTACGGTGAGCAGCACATACCTACCAGCAGGGAAATTTCAGTTTGTCTTCATAATCAAGCTCTTGGAAATTAACAAGTATGTATTTTACAACCGGCCACAAAAAAGCAAAGAATGTTCAGATGAAGGCTATCAAAAAGGCAAAAAAAAATCAGGCCTTTGGCCTTGAGCCACTAGCCAGCAGATCTTCCCCTCACACACAGCTGTTTGGGGTGGTTTTTGTTTCATCCCTGGCACCGGGTGATTTTACTTCCGATCGGGGTCCCCCACATTCCTGACATTCAGCACGTGGGGCCTGAAGAACACCCCTTCACTCTTCATTCCCATAGGAAAAGCTACAAGCTAAGCTGTGGAGAGCACATCCAAGTTGGGAAAAACAGCGCCCTCATTCCAAGGACCTCAGAATTCCACCAAACGAGTGAAACCCTACCATAACCCAACTAATACAAAGCAAAAGGAACCGGAATCTGAAGATGACCAACCAGCTAGCAGAGGTGACACTGACAGACAGGCGTCAGAGGACCAGAACCCAGAGGTGACACTGACAGACAGGCGTCAGAGGACCAGAACCCGTCGATGGATTAAGGGAGACCAGCTGACAGGCCTAGAAGCCCCATCTGAGCCCTGTGGGGAAATGCTCCAGCAGACGAAAATTGATCAGGAGATCCTCACCCGACCCTCAGCTGAATCTACAATAACATGGCTGGAGGAACAGTAGGGTGCTTCTGCTAACAATCAACACCTTACAGATTCAGCAGGGGGCGGTTTCCACCAACTTGAAAGGCGAACTGCAGTTGGAGTTACATCAACAACTTAAGGACATTAAAAACTGACTGAGCAAAGTATTTCCAAACTTGGTGAATGAAAACCACCAAGGACTGAACCCAAAAACCTGGTTTCATGGACTTATTCTAAAAGTATAGGTAATGAAAGCTGCTGGATGTCTGCTTATTATTATCATATTATATGTTTTGAGATGTGTCTACAAATTGCTTCTGTGAGACCACATTCCCGAGAAACAGGTGCCAGGCTTCATTAGTGATATCAAATAAAAATGGAGGAGATGCTAGGGCCCACCTGGGAAAAACACAGAAACTTGGGGGTTTGGTGTGAGCTAGGCTAAACCTGTAAGTCCCAATCTGAAGGCCGGGAATGCAAGGTACACACATGTCTTCATGTAAAACCAGTGGCCCTGGGGGGAAGGGGACTAGATCACGGGTAAATACTTTAGTTATTGTGAAGCCCAGCCTGTTCTCTCACCTAGCCTGATCCTTTGTTGTATCAGACTAGGGGAACCGTTTTAAATTTGAATGCTCATCCTGATCTAGTGAGAGCTCCCTGTCCCATCACTTGTTTTTCCGCTTCCCTGTAATCAGCACTGATTAACAAGTTACAAGCCTCCAAGTTTGCCCCTTTCAATAAAAAACCTTTGGGAACAAAGCACTGGGCCTTTGGCCTTGAGCCACTGGCCAGCAGATCTTCCCCTTACACAGAAAAAAAGAAAAAAGAAATCAATTGGAAAATCACATTTTCTATTTCATTTGTGAACAAAAGTTGGTTATCATTACGTGAAAGCTTTCTCCCACTCCTCACTCCCAAAAGTCAGGGATACAAGCACACTAAAAACAAGTAAAATGAAAGTATGAGATATCTGGAAAAAATATACCTGTTGTTTGTCTATACATGCTAGTGAATTTTAAGTGTTATCAATAAGCTATAACTACAAACACTTAAAGGCAAATCACACATTATATACATTTTGAAATATCTAATGATCTCTTCTACTTTAACAATTCTCTGTCCCATGTATGACATATTTCATTCATCCATTCAAGCACTTACTGATCACCTACTACAATAAATCAAGCAATTTACAAGATGTTGAAGCATGTTGGACATTGTTCCCATTTTCAAAAAACTCACTCTAGTTAAGGAGCAGCAGGGGCTCCACAATGGCTCTATACACCACTTCACCCTGTCTCTCTTACCTCAATAGCTCTTGCACTGTTACCCCACCCTGAAGTCATCAAGGACTCATTTCATTTCTCTATACCAAACCTACTTCACAATTTTCTTTTGACTCCTTCTTCCTCACCCTTAAAGCTACTGCCTTCAGTTAAAACCCTTAACATCTATCAATAAGCCCTGGCTGGTAGCACAGTGGATAAGGCACTGGCCTGAGAACCCAAAGATCGCAGGTTCGATTCCCCAGCCAGGGCACATAACCAGGTTGCAAACCAGGTCTCCAGTCAGGTCTGTGGCTGGAGGCAGGTGAATCGCAACCATACATTGATGTCTCTCTCCCTCTCTGCCCCTCTCCCTTCCCTTCTTTCTAAAAATAATGAAATAAAATCTTTAAAACAAAAAAACATCTATCAATAAGCCTCCTCCTGACTGACCTCTTTACCGTTCCATTCAATTCTGTATCTGCTCTGCTGTAATGAGAAATATCTTTCTAAAAATTTCCAATGACTCTCCATTTCCTCTATCTAAATTCCTTTTCATAAAAAGTTCCTTCAAAATCTGACACTTGGATCCCCCAATGTCTACTTCATATTAGTTAGGCAAACTAAACTTTATTATTATTTGTATCTCATAATCAACAACAAAAAAAACTTACTGGACTACTAAAAACAAAGTTCTTAGAAAATGGCACAGTCCATTACTATTATTAGGCATGATAAAAAAAAATTAATTCTAAGTAATCTAGAAACAATCTTAATACAGGCCTGTTGGTTAGAAGCTGAATTCAGGAGCCTGCCAAAAGTTAACTGGTAAAAAGGTAATTCAATTACTTCCCTTTCTCTTGAATATTACTATCTAAAAGGAGGGGAGGGAGGGGAGAATCTTTAGGATTATAATAACATAAATAAATGTTTCCAAGGACACTATTTCCAGTTAATATTAATTAACACAATGATCAATAGAAGGGTAAAACAGCCTGATAGTACAGGGAGACAGGTTACTGTTCTCCCTATGTATGAATGTACTAGAAAGGAAATACAACGTGCCGACAACTAAGAGTAGAACTCCTATGAAAAAGACCATCTAGCCTAAGAGAAGTCTTACATGAATTTATCTGAGCCAAAATGACTAGTAGTACTGGAAAACAAAAATAAATGGATTGAGAAAATACTCCCTAGGATATGGCAGTTCTGCCACTTATTTTATAAATTAGAATCAAAGGAGTAGAGGCATAAGGAGGGCTAAGTGAAATTCATTACTGGTAGATTAGGGAGGCAGAAGAAAGCAAAGTAGGGATATCTCTGAGACCAAATAAAAAGCAAAACAGGCAGACACAAGTATTTTTCACACAGGTGGGTATGAGCTAGGTGGGTCTGACATAGTTAATATTTACAATTTATAGAGATGGTATGTGGGCAACAAGATAATATGGTTTCCTGCTCTGGTGCTGGTAGTTACTCTGACATTTCAAAGACCTATTATCTTAGATGCACAAAAGACAATTTCAAAGGTAAAGACTGATCTTTGTCAAGGAAGCTACAGTCCTAGGACAGGACTAGCCCACTATGCCTCACTTATAGGAATTTTTACATTTAAACCACCCTGTGGAGTTACTTTCAGTTTCTGGGTTTATAGGGTCCTGAGTTTTCAGGCTTAGTATGTGGCTCCTTTTTCATCCACAAAACCTCTCATAAAGTGAAGAAACAATTAACATTAATTTATATGGAAATTTTTTTGAGCATTCCCAGTCTCAAAAATAACCTACCCAATCATACCAAATAGGCTTAACAAGTCCAGTTTTATGCCAAGTGCAACACCCCTGGCAAGCTCTCTTAGGCTTTTCTGGTATCTTGGGACGCATCTTGCTAACAGATGTAAAAAAAAAATAGTAAAACACAAATGTTCACAGACAGAGGTCAAAGCTATATGAGACCTGATGATGTGGTTCCCAGAGGAGCTTGGTGAATTCACTGCTAGGAATGCATGCTGCCTCTATAACAGCTTGCTGCAAAACACAACGCTATTTTCACTTTTTGCTTTTATTCATAAAAGCAAAGAGAGAAAACAATGAAGAGAATAGAATCACATGGTGATACCAGTGCCAAGAGCCAAGGATTGCCTTCAGTGCATAGAAAGCCAAATATCAAGAGCTGTGGGTGGTAGATTGATCAAGAGGTAGCCAAGGAGGTACCCAAGCTAGTAAAATGTCCTCACGTAATCTTTCCTATGTGGAAAAGACCAAAAGGAGGAGAAAGAGCCCCACAGAGCAAAAATAACTTGAGATTTACAGACTAAAGAGTGAAAACCTGATTCCATACATTTAATTCTGTACTAATTATACATAACATTTTCAGAATGTGAACTGTGAATAAGATGCCTACTAAGGGCTCCTGGTGGCTAACTAAGCTCAAACTTTAACATAGCCTAGCAGATGTTTCTACACAGGTACCTCTCATGCAAACTGTACCTGCAAGAACCCTATCCTGAACTACCTGCCTGCACTGTGTATCTGTCACCTGAGCCAGCCCTTATAAAGAAGTTCCTGTAATCCTAGTTCAGCCTAGGACTGAGGGTTTCCCCATCCAATCAGAGCTGAGCAGCCCTGGGCAGCTCTATATTGACCAATCAGAGCAATGTCTTTTGGACCAAACTGCAAGGATTTGGAGTCATCATTTGTATGAGGACAGACCAATCAGGGACTGGGACAGGGACATCTATCCGTATAAGTCAGCTCCCTGACTCTGCAAGTGCCCTTTCCTTTCAACTAGAGATTAAAGACTTCATTTCCCAGCTACAGCTAGGCTACAGTTGAAACAGAACAGAGCAGAGAGGCACAGTGGAGCAGACCAGATCAGACCACAGCAGAGCTGCACAGCCTAGCTGAAGAGCAGACTGGCCCTAGGGCAGCCTCAGTCATGCTGTTATGTGCTGTATCACGACTGAGCTGTTTGCACTGAATTAAAAGTTTCTTTCTTCACCAGTAACCCAAATTAGGGATTCCTGTTGGTGTTGAATTGGCACAGACCATCACTGGTTGACAGGACCTAGGATCCAGTGCCCAGGATCCAGCCTGGTGGTCCTTTGCTACAGTGGGACCCCACGATGCCAAACCCCAAAGCTGACCAGATAGAGTAGCCAGCTACCAGAATATTATTAAGATTCACTGATGCCAGAGATCCAAGATGGGTAAGTGGAAGCTACATTAACCTTTCCCAGGACCAATCAGGGATTACTACTAAATTGTACAGAAATCACCTGGAATGACCAACTGGACGATACCTGGAGAGAAGCCTTATAACCATGGACAGGTAGAAGAAACTATTATACCTCAAAGTGACTGATACACGGTGCAGTAGAGATGTGATAAGGCTGGCTGGGCTCTCATGGGAAGCAGCTAAAGAGCCGGAGGGAAATTTCAGTGGCTGGCGATTTCTTCCTGAGACAAGGAGGTCTAAACCCCAAGCTGGACTCTGCAGCCTATAGCACCCGAGCTAGAAAGGAACCAAGACAACATACAACTACAAAAAGCATCAGGGTTTCCTGTCTCATCCCAGGAGAGATGGTTATAGACATAGAGAGCCTCTTAAAGGGCCAATGCATAAAATTTCATTTATAGCCACTGGGCTCCAGCAAAGGAGGGATAGAGTGGACTAAAGAGGTTTGAAGAGAGTCCAGGAATTGTGGCTTTGGGAAGAGAAGTGAGGGAACAGCCACCAGGATCCCTGTGCTGAGTTATTCCCCATACTGCATGAGCCATCTTGCTCAGGAAGAGCAGTCCCTTCCAAGTGACATCAGCCTAAGGGGAAGCAATAGCCCTACCATGTGGTACTTTAGCCTGACTGATTACAAATTGACTAGATTAACAACAATCTGTCACTATCTCTCTCGTCTGGAACAAGCTGCCAAGAGCCAGACTGGGACACCATCTGACATCACCAGGGGTGGATTCCGAAAGACAAAAACAGTAGTAAACACTAGATTCTACTGAGACTAATTCCGCCATGGCCACCTTCATGATTTGCATTATTTTCTCTCCTGCATAGTTTTTAACATTCATTTCTTTGCCCTTCAAGTTTATGCCTATTAGGTCACTAGTTTTTATTTCAACAGTCATATTTGGCCTCACTTCTCTTATACTATTTTACCTTCTTTCTTTCCTCTTCCTATTTTCATTTTAAATTTTCTTTTCTTTACTTGTTTTCATTCCACACTCTTACTAGTTCTCCCCATTCCAGCCTTTCAAAATAATTTTTCTTGTCATTAGTCATCTCACATTCTTTTTCCTGTTCTTAAAATACCCTTATTCTCGCTCCACCTTTATCAATCTTTGCTCATTAGTTCTTGATCCTGTTTTTGTATTTCAAATCTTAAATTTTACTGTTCCTCTCCCCTATTTCATGTTCCCTTCCTTCTGCCTGTTCATTTTCTCATTTTAAATCTGAATTATTCCGTCTTAGCCTTTTCATTCCTTATTCTTAGTATTACTTCTTCCTCTACCTTCTCAAAGTCACTTCTCTTTCCTCTGAACATCTCTTTTGCATTTCTTTCTTTTTTCCCTCTTATTTTCATACCATATAGTATATTCACCTTTGCTCATTTATTGTTGATAGTGTTGTAGTGGATCTTTTTCTCAAATGTGGTTCCAATTTTTTCTCTCTTATTACATATTTTTTGAATTTCTATTTAAACCTAATACTATGTGCTTCCCTTCTCTTACTCCAGTCCACCTACTTCCCTTTTTTATTTACAACGTAAATTTTACTTTCTCTCTTCACCTTGTCACTGTTCCCTACCCTTAGTATTACTCCTCCCTCTAACCTCTCAAAAATCTTTTTTTTTTTCAGCTAGTCATCTCATATTCATTTTTCCTTTCTTATATTTAGTATTAATCTCTTTACACCTACATTAATATTGCTCATTTGTTGTTGATAGTGTATTTGTGAGTGTGGGTTTGTTTCCTGGGCTATTTACTTTTGTTCTTACAGCATCTGCATAACAGCATACAAGAATAGTGGGTGGGGTAAGTCTAAGATAGCTCCAGGAAAGGAACCACCTAAGAACAACACAACAACCAAAAGCCTATTATAACCAGAGAATACACATAAATGGGGAAGAGGTGGGCCTCAGTAGGCTTTCTTGCTGTGTGGATGCTCTTGGGAAAAGGCTGGGGACCCAGTCAGCATGACATATATGCAAGAACACACAGCTGAAGGACATGGATGGGTATGTGTCCCAAGACAGTTTGATGAGCCCAAGCACCAGCAACCTGAAAAAATATGGAACACTTCACAAATTTGCATATCATCCTTTCACCATTTCCCCCATTCTCCTCCTTCCTGCTCCCAGCTGATCCAAATGATCTCCATAACTGTGATTCTGTTCCTGTTCTGGTTGTTTGCTTTGTTTTTACATTCAGTTGTTGATAGTTGTGAATTTGTTGCCAGTTTAATATTCATAATTTTGATCTTTTTAAATAAGTCCCTTTAACATTTCATGTAATAAGGGCGTGGCGATGATGAACTCCTTTAGCTTTTGAGAAATCAGCTGATAGGGTGCAGAGGGTGAGCCAAGATGGTGGCACCCATGGACCTGGAGTTGAAGAAGGCCTTCACAGAGCTTCAAGCCAAAGTTACTGACACTGAGAAAAAGGTGAAGCTTGCAGACATACAGACTGAACAGCTGAACAGAATGAAAAAGCATGCCCATCTTACAGATACAGAAATTATGACTTTGGTAGACAAGACTAACATGTATTAAGGTGTAGGAAGAATGTTTATTCTTTAGTCCAAGGAGAATTCACAATCAGCTGTTAGAGAAACAGAAAATAGCAGAAGAAAAAGTTAAAGAACTGGAGCAGAAAAAATCCTGCCTGGAGCACAGTGTGAAGGAAGCTGAGGACAACACCCAGGAGATGCTGCTGGCACGAAGGGCACAGCAGAAGGAAGCCTCTACGGAAAACCTCTCCTCCTGACCCCTCCCCATTCCTGGAAAGGACAAGGATCTCCTGTAGGGAAATGACCTCTGCTATATCTGGATGGTCTGGTAACCCTATTTTCTGCATCACTCTGTGCCCCTTTCAAATCCCAACCCTGTATTTTTTATCCGAGCTCTGCCTATCGCACCTGCCTAAAACACTCCTCTCTCCTGGGGGTGAGTTATGAACTCCCAGGAGAGAGAAGATGGGAGCCAGGACAGACAGGGGAGCTCTGACCACACTCCCTACTAGTCATGCTGGTCAAACAAATCAAAGGCATCTGTGCCTCTCTGTTAAGTCTGCCTTTCTTGAGCCAACAGGTAATAAGAAAGGAAGAGGCCATCTCTCCCTCAGGTCCTCCACGTCCCTCTCTGGGGCTGTGGTCCTGATTTTTCTGCACTGAAGCCTTCCCTTCTTCTTTTTCCCCTTTCTGATCATTCAAGTAAACTCCTCAAGCAGTGGACCATACAGGTAAGAAAAAAAGGAGATTAGGGCACAGATAAATTTACGTGAGCAGAGGAGGTGGTCCTAGGCTGCAGCCTGCCTAAAACTTCCTTTCCTGCTCCTCAAGCATTCTACAAGGAAATATAGTAACGAACCAGCAGAACCTCCAAAACTTTGACCATTGGTCAATGTCATAAGGTGGTCACTGCAGCCCGAGGCCTCCCAGAGGCTTGGGGACAGTGGTGTCCCAGAGCTGGCTGACAGGCAATTTTTAGGAATTTTGTTGCAAACCATGTGTTAAACACAGCCATTATTAAAAATTAAAATAGGAAACTTTAAATTATTAAAGTTAAATAATTATTAAAATCAAGTCAAAACATATCCCTTCCTAATCAAAAAAGTTTCTTTCAGCTGATAGTCCTATAGGGAACTTTTTGTAGGTAACTCTCTGCTTTTCTCTTGCTGCTTTTAAGCCTCTCTCTTTATCTTTGACCTTTGGCATTTTATTATAATGTGTCTTGGTGTGGTCCTCTTTGGGTCCAACTTGTTTGTAATTCTGTGTGCTTCCAGTACTTGCATGTCTATTTCTTTCACCAAATTAGGGAATTTTTCTTTCATTATTTTTTCAAATAAGTTTTCAATGTCTTACTCTTTCTCTTCTCCTTCTGCACCCCTATGGTTTAGATGTTGGCACATTTAAAGTTGTCCCATAAGTTCCTAGGCCTCTCCTTTTTTTGGCTGTCTTGTTTCTTTTTTCTGTTTTGGTTGAATGTTCATGTCTTCCTTTTGTTCCAAATTGTTACCTTGAATCCCAGCTTCCTTCCTTTTACTGTTGGTTCCCTGAATATTTCTCTTTATTTCACTCAGTATTAACTTTCATTTCTTCCTTTATTTTTCTACCATACGCTACAACTTCTCTGAGAATTCTCATTACCCGTGTTTTGAACTCTGCATCTGATAGGCTAACTATCTCTTTCATTTAGTTCTTTTTCTGGGGGTTTGTTCTGCTCTTTCATTTGGGCTATATTTCTTTGTCTCCTCAATTTGACAATCTCCCTGTGTCTATTTCTGTTTATCAGGTTGGGCTGTTTTACTGTGTTTCAGTAGCATCACCTACGTAACAAAGACACCTTTAAACTGTGAATGGAGCCTTAGGTAATTGCCAGGGCCAGGCCACCCACTTTCCCACTTTATGGCTGTGTGTGGGGGGAAGGGCTCAAATGGCAAAAAATGCTGCTACTTGGCCTCTGGCGATTTGCCCAGCACTTCCCCATTTCTAGTCTCTTCACCCACTCCTTGTTGATGCCCTTGGGTTTCTGTACATTATAAGACCAGGTAGGCCCTTTAAGTGGTGAAAATCCAGAAGTTTCTTCCACACCCCAACCCCCACTGGTTTTTACAGCAAAGGTAATAGGGATTCATCTTCCTGGTGCTGGAACCCTGGGCTGTGCAATCTGCCCTAGGGCTGGGATTGCTCACTCCCAGGGTACCCTCCGAATTTTCATTCACCACATGTTTACATGGGACCATTCGTTGCGCTTATGCTTGTCAGAGCCACACAGCCTCTCTGCCTATCTCTGTGACTCTGGATGAATGTGGCTTTCTTAAATCCTTGGTTGTCATACTTCCATACTGCATGATTTTCTGAAGGTTCTTGGCATATTTGTTTTTTAAGATCTGGTTCTAATTCTTTCCATGGTTGTGCAAGGAAGCAAAGACTGTATTCCTATCCCTCCATCTTGACTGGAAGTCCTAGCTCCGTTCTAATAAAACAAAACTTTTTTTATTCAATGGTCACACTAAAGCTTACTGTGAAAACTCAAAGTCTGTGATGCTGGTACATGAACAGAGTATCAGCAGAACAGAATAAATGGTCAAGAAATAGGTCCCTAAAATATAAGAAAATTTGATATATGATGAAGTGGTTTCTCAAATCATTTGAGGAAAGGACACTAACAAATGTTACCATAACAACTAAATAAATATTTGGGAAAGCACAAATTTAAATCTGTACCTCACATATATCCTAGGGTAAACTCCAAATTGATCAGTTATCTAAATGTAAAAATTGAAATCATACAAATTCCAAGGGAGAGAGAATGGGTGCTATCTTTTAGAACCTAGAAGAAAAAGCTTTTCTTATTTGACTATGTAAAATGAAGCACCTTTCATTGCAAAAAGCAGAAATAAACAAAATGAAAAACAAATATTTTATACTACATAAAGATCTCTTTAAAGAGGGGGGATAAAGTGGTAAACACATAATACAATACTTATAATTGTATACCATAAACCTGTATTATTTTATTAACCAATGTCACAGCAATAATTTAAATAATAATTTAAATAACGGGGGCAACACCCTCCAAAAAATAGAGAATGCACAAAAGAATGAGCAATTCGAAGAAAAATAAAGTGAAATGGCCTT
Source organism: Noctilio leporinus (assembly GCA_004026585.1). Classification (NCBI taxonomy): domain Eukaryota; kingdom Metazoa; phylum Chordata; class Mammalia; order Chiroptera; family Noctilionidae; genus Noctilio; species Noctilio leporinus. The sequence continues at coordinate 786,248 of PVIW01000117.1, forward strand.
AAATATATCAAAGTATGCTCAACTTATCTCATAAGACAAATGCAAATTAACACCTCCAATTTTTTCCAACACCTCCATTTTTGAGCATATACTCTGTTTGACACTGGAAGAACAGACATTTCCCAGATTCTCAAACACTGTTAATAAAAAATACACGATATAGCCCCAGCTGGTAGCACAGTGGGTAAGGCACCGGCCTGTGAACCCAAAGGTCGCAGGTTTGATTCCCCAGCCAGGGCACCTAACAAGGTTGCAAACCAGGTCTCCAGTCAAATCTGTGGTTGGAGTCAGGTGAAAGGCAACCATACATTGATGTCTCTCTCTCTCTCTCTGCCTCTCTCCCTTCCCCTCTTTCTAGAAATAATGAAATAAAATCATTAAAAAAAAAAATACACGATATAACCCCTGTGATGAGAAATTTTGCGACATCTAACAAAATTACACAAACATTTAACAGCCAAGAATCTATACTAAAGATACAACTGCACAAATACTAAACAAAATATTCAAAATATATTCATTGTGGCATTATAATGGCAAAAAATGAAAAACAGTATGAATTGCATCCAAGAGACTAAATGAATAAAATATGTACATCCATTCAATGAAATACTACACATCTATTCAAAAGAACAAGGAAGATCTCCATATATTAATATGGTTTTAGACCCAAGATATAGTGTTAGATGAAAAAAAAAAAAATGGTACAGAACAAGCCGTCTAGGTTCTTACCATTTGTGAAAAAATCAAATAAACATATGTATGCATATGTAAATACAAATATATATAAAGCTTTTTGTTTTTGAAAAATAACTAGAAGGGTAAATAAGACACTGATAAAAAAGGTTACTTAAGAGGACAGAGTAAGAATGGTGTAAGAATAATACAGATGTAAGCAAGGCTTTTGAGTATTCTTTTTACCCAGCTTTGGTATTTGAACCATGTAATAATTTATATATTCTAAATAAATAAAAGGCCTAATACTACTATGTTCCAAATTGTACCACTTTATGATTCTTTGGTTTTGTTTAAAGAAAGGAAACAGGAAATTGTACATTATGTATGTAACTGCAGATTTAGCAGCAATAAGAGTGATTGCCATGTCACTCAAATTCATTCACCTCCTATTAAATGTTACCATCTAAAACAGTAAGCAATAACCAGTGAATATAGGAATGAGGTCCTGAAAAATAAAGTCAAGCCATCTTCCTTCAAGAGAGTTACCACAATGGCGGTAGATGAGAAATATTCCTCAACGCTAAGTGAACTACTGCTAAATATTCAGTGAGATATTCAAGTAGGATGAAGGCATAGGGACTAGATACCGCATCCAATTCAGGAAGCCACAGATAATAAGTTGGATTTTCCTATGTACGGGGTTATCCGAAGGTCGGTTTATAGCTGTAATGCAAATAAATAAAATAATAAGTAATAATACAAGAACAAATTGTGTTTTGCATTCTCACAACTGTAAACCTACTTTTGCCAACCTTTGTATTACCTATGCTAACCCACATATCAATCCTGTAAGATACAAGAAGTGATCCCTTTTCAAAAACTGGGAAACTGGCTTAAAGGGATTATATTATTTGCCTAACATCACATAGCTAATAAATAAGCTAGGTAGGACTCAGATGCATGTCTCTATAGTCAAATTCAGTGTTTTCCCACCTTACTATATTGTCCCTCAAATTTAATATACAACCAATCAAAATGCTATACCCAGAAAATAAAGTGTTAGTGGTTAGCATTTCAAATCACTAAGATACAAATAGATACGTTATACACAGATTCAAGGTTGGTTAAATAGGTTCTTAATAATGAATTGGTTAACTGTTTGAGCAGATCTTTCCTTTCTCACATTTTATCTCTTCCAAATTCCACATTATTTTAAAAAATCCAAAGTGGAATAAAAACAAAACAAAACAAAAAACCAAGAATAAAATATAAGTGGATATTTATCTGACCCAAATCAAAGAAAAACATTATTAAGCTAAAGACTGTTAGTATGAGAAACAGGAATGTGCAGCCAGCCATTTTAAGCAAGCCAACATCCTCAACAAAGGCTATAAAACTTCCATTAGGGATTAGATGAAGAACCTGCAGACCAGCTTTCAAGAAGTATTACATTATACTACATAAAACTTCAAACTACAAGAGAAAAATGAAAACCTGAAAAACAATCTTTGTCATATAAAACAAAGGATTAAAATCTTAAATAAATAAAAAATGATTATAAATCTGTATTTAAAAGTCTGAATACAATAGTAAAACAACAAAGTTCCTTATAAAAAGGATACTAGCGACCAAAAAAGGGGGAAAATAAGAAATATACAACTTCACTAGTAATATAAGAAACCCAAGCTAAATCTGCAATGTTGAACCTATCAAACTTATCAAAGTGAGGGGGTCGAAAATGAAGGAAAATTTAGTTTCAGGTAACAGCTAATCAGCTTAATAATCAATGTATGTAAAAAGCTATTGTTTCAGGAACTGAAGGTATGACTCATCTTGACTCCAGGAAACCGTAAGCAGTTACAACTTGTGCCTCAGGAGGGCTACAAGTAATTCAAGATGGTATCCGAGCCAGGGTGAGATGACCACCACCGAAGGCACAAAGACCACACCCAGGACACAAATGAAAGAATGCTTCAGTTTTTATCTGATTAACTTTTTCCCTGAATTCCAAACCCATTACCTACACTTTTCTCCTCCTTATAAAAAGAGTCCATTTATGATGGAACTTAAGACAGTTTGTTAAAAGTACAAACCCACCATCTTCTCAGATCTCCAATCACCTGAATAAAGTGCCCATAAAGATTCAATCCATGTCTCTGCTTATTGGGTCTGGTAGATGGCAGGCAGCACTAGTCTCTAGTAACTAAATATTCTCTTTTAAAAGATAAATTATAGCAATTTAGACTGTTCAACAAGAAGGAAACAATAGTGCCCTATAGTTATTCATCTTATAGGAACTTCTTTAAGCAAACTAAATTGACAAATGAAGAACCAGAAAAGACAAATCAGATTGTATTGCTTGCTTTCTAGAGGTGAGAAAAACCTAATTCAATCTTGCATTTTATAAAGCCAATTGCCCTGAATAAAATAATTACCTTTAAAATACATTAGCACTATTTGTATGGCTGTCTATGAATTTTTAAAAATTATATAAATGTTCTGTTGTAGTCTTGCACCTGAGATTCTTTTTCAGGCATCTGAGCTCTAAAATTTATTTTTAAGATGACATTTAATGCAGTCTACAAATAGAAACTCAGAATAATTTCCTACTCATCTGCTACTAGCAATGACAGTCCCAAATTAATAAAAATAAAGTGGTTTTATGTTTTAGAAGTAGATAACAGTATCCTATAGATAATTTTTAAACTCCCTCTTCAATCTATTCTCCCTTCCCTTTTTGCTACTATTCCACCTGGCATTCAAATTACATAGAATACCAGGTATCAGTCAATGGATGCCAACATGAAAAAGAACTTCCTACTGATTAATGTTGACTAGAATTTTAAAAAAAGAAAAAGAAAAGTCATCATAATTTACAGTGGAAGAGTCATACTGGCAAGGCCATAAAACTACATACTTCGAATTTGTTTCCTCCAAATCAAACACCTAGAAGAAACTATAAATTTAACTGATAGATGTGTTTCAAGATCACTGGCTAGGATACTACTTTCTAAGCATAAATAAGAACAAAATGCTAATATGTTATATTTATTTTACTATTTACATTACACTTTTATAGATTTTATTTCATTTCATTCTTAAACTCCTGACAATTATGTTCTATCTCTATTTTTCATGTAAGGAAACAAAGGTTAATGAAGGTTAAGTACCTTTAATGTCATTAAGTTAAAAGTTGGCTTTAAACCCAGATCTCAGTGATCCCAAATAAGGTAATAATCCAAGCAGAAAAGTAAGATTACAATTCAAAATGAACTTAGAAAGGTGTTATTCATAGTTTCTAATAAGAGCAGTACTTCAACCAGTGACTCACTATGACAGAATCTCACTCCCAAATACAAAATGTTAATTTCAATTTGTGACTAAAAATACTAATAATAGGTCACTCAACTACAACCATGAAAATAAATACCATGCAGCCCTGACTGGGGGCTGAGTGGATAGGCGCAGACCTGCAAACCCAAAGGTCGCCGATTCGATTCCCAGCCAGAGCACATAACCATGTTGCAAGCCAGGTCTCCAGACAGGTCCATAGCTGGAGGCAGGTGAAAGGCAACCATACATTGATGTTTCTCTCCCTCTCTGCTTCCCTCCTTTCCCTTCTCTCTAAAAATAACAAATAAAACCTTAAAAATAAAAATAAATAAATACCATGTAATCAGGTATCTTACATTTTAAGGAGAAAAAAATTAAAATGTTAAGGTAAAAAAAATGCTTTTATTGGCATAGGTATCTTTTGGCATATTACAATCTTCAGAAATCTATTGTGACAGATCACATATTTGATACAAAAACTTTCCTCTTTTCAAGCTGTCTCCTCTTTATCTGCAGTTTTGCCTTCCATGGTTTCTGTTAAAAGTGATAATGCCCAGTCCAAAACATTAAAAGGAAAATTCTAGAAATTCATAAATTTTAAAATTGCACTGTTCTGAGTAGCACAATGAAATCTCTATCCTGCTCCGTGATACCTGGAACATGAATTATCCTCTGCCTGTATAGCCAAACTGTACACACTACCTGCCCATTAGTCAGTAGTAGCCTTCTCACTTACCAGAAAGACTGTGTAGTAGTGCTTGTGTTCAAATAACTTTTACTTTACTTCATAATGGTCCCAAAGTGCAAGAGTAGTGATGAACATGCCAAAGAGAAACTGTAAAGTACTTCTTTAAGTGAAAAGGTGAATATTCTCAATAAGAAAAAATTGTATGCGGAGGTTGCTGAAATCTATAGTAAGAACAAAATCATCTATGTGTGAAATTGGAAAGAAGGAAAAAGAAAGTCATGCTCGTTTTGCTGTTGCACCTCACAATGCAAATTATGGCCACAGTGTATGGTAAGTGCTTAGATAAGATGGAAAAGGCATTTTGATCAGCATGGCTCCTTTGGTTCTCTATCATCCTGCTAAGCGGAAAAGTCTTCAGTTGGATCCCCAGTCAGGGCACATGTCTGGGTTGCAGGCTGGACCCTGGTTGGGGTGTGCACAGGAAGCAACCCATCAATGTTTCTTATTCCTGTTGGCTACAACTAACATTTACCAACATCTTAATCCTCTGCCAGAAAGCATTTCTTTGAATTCTGATGCTTACCTTTTATCTCTTGACTTCTAGATTGGTACCTGCTAAGCAAGGTAGTTCTCAGTTTCAAGGATGCCGAAATAAACCACAGCAAGCCACATTAGCCTGAACCCCTATAAACATTCTATCCAAGAAGAGAAAAAATTTTCGTAGTTCTTCCTCCGTTAATGAACATCCATAACTACCTTTTCCTCCATTACTGTGGGTCATAATCAACAAAGAAACAAAATAATAAAAAATGTCAGATAGGTAAACATAAAAATATGGTTGAAACTGGTGACCAAAAGAAAACTTCCCATTAATTTCAATTATAAATCAAATTTAGAATTGTAGATGTTCCATTTGCTTGTCCCTTACAGGGTCCAGCCTGCTCAGATAAATCTACCATTCAAAGGAGTAGAAGCCCTGGCTGGTGCGGCACAGTGGTTAAGGCAACAGCCTATGAATCCAAGGGTCACTGGTTTGATTCCCAATCAGGGCACATAACCAGGTTGCAAGCCAGGTCTCCAGCCAGGTCCTCAGCTGGAGGCAGGTGAAAGGCAACCATACATTGATGTTTCTCTTCCTTTCTTCCTCCCTCCCTGCCCTTCTCTCTCTAAAAATAATGAATAAAATCTTTTAAAAAAAAAAAGATTAGAAATGAGATCAAAGATGAAATCAAAATGTTCCTGGAAACAAATGACAATGAACACACAACAGCCCAAAACCTATGGGATACAGCAAAGGCAGTTCTCAGGGGGAAATTTATAGCAAAACAGGCCTTCCAAAAAAGGTTACAAGAAGTTTATAAAAACGACCTAACCACAAAGCTGCAAGAACTAGAGGAGCAACAACAAACAAAGCCCAGAGCAAGTATAAGGAAGGAAATCATCAAGATCAGAGCAGAACTAAATAACTCAGAGATTCAAACTACAATTTGAAGAATCGACAGGACCAGGAGCTGGTTCTTTGAAAAAATAAACAAAATTGACAAGCCCTTATCCAGACTCATCAAGAAAAAGAGAGAGAGGACCCAAATAAACAGAATCAGAACTGAAAGAGGGGAAATCACAATTGATACCTCAGAAATACAAAAGATTGTAAGAAATTACTACAAACAACTCTATGACAAAAAATATGACAACCTGGATGAAATGGACACATTTCTGGAAAGGTATAATCTACCAAAACTGAAGCCAGAAGAAGCAGAAAGCCTGAATAAGCCAATAACAACTAGTGAAATTAAAGAAGTCATCCAAAATCTCCCAAAGCACAAAAACCCTGGACCAGATGGCTACACAGGTGAATTTTACCAAACATTTCAAGAACTAACTCCTATCCTCCTCAAACTCTACCAAAAAATTCAGGAAGAGGGAAGACTCCCAAACTCTTTCTATGAGGCCAATATTATTCTAATCCCAAAACCAGGGCAAGATCCAACTAAGAAAGAAAGCTACAGGCCAATATCTGTGATGAACATAGATGCTAAAATTCTCAACAAAATATTGGCCAATCGGATTCAGCAGTATATTACAAAGATCATACACCATGATCAAGTGGGCTTCATCCCAGGGATGCAAGGATGGTAGAACATTCGTAAATCAATCAATGTAATACATCACATCAACAAATTGAACGATAAAAACCATATGATCATATCAATAGATGCTGAAAATGCATTTGATAAAGTGCAGCAACTATTTATGATAAAAACCCTCAGCACCTGGCTGGTAGCACAGTGGATAAGGTGCCGGCCTGCGAATCCAAAGGTCGCAGGTTCGATTCCCCAGCCAGGGCACATAACAAGGTTGCAAACCAGGTCTCCAGTCAGGTCCGTGGCTGGAGGCAAGTGAAAAGCAACCATACATTGATCTCTCTCTCCCTCTATGCCTCTCTCCCTTCCCCTCCTTCTAAAAATAATGAAATAAAATCTTAAAAAAAAAAAAAATTAAAAAAAAAAAAAAAACCT